>QEPC01013194.1:0-12286 GCA_003113815.1 Sphenodon punctatus | reverse complement strand
TGTCTCGCAAGTATTTTTCATTTAGATCAGTTTCAGTGATAGCTCCAACAATGGGTGCCAAAAAGCTGTTTTATTAAATATAATAAAGATAAAGCATAAAGATAAAAACAATAACCCCAATTAATACAGAAAGTAAAAGAGACTTCTCACACATCCCTATATGCACGTCGAGGAACTCCTACACCGGCTGCGGGATGATCCCCAAGCGGGCCCCAGATTCTGCTGCGCCCCTCCACACGTCTGCAAAGTAGCCAGCAACAAAGTTCCAAGATGGGACCCCAGCTGCTGGGTCTTATACAATTCTGATGTTAACACACTCACTTCTACAAGTCCTGCATTTGTGTGACCAATTCTAACTAGTGCAGCTGCCTGCCTGAACATTCTTAGCTTCCAATTAGTCTCTCTGAGCCCTGATAAGGGAGCTTCCCATAACATCTCTAACTGGCCTTGACTTTCTAAACAATAACTTATACGATACAGGAAAGTTGCCAAAGAGGCTTACATAAAATAGATCCATTGCATAAAATGAGTTTCCAATTCTCAGCTTTACATTACACATATGTTTTTACATATCTGTCAATCAAAATGAATTCTACAGCATACGCAGGCCAAATTAAGATATATAACTGTCCACTATCTGGCTCAGCCGGTGCACAAAGGTCTTCTCGCAGTCTTTTCACTACAACCAAGCATTTGGCAGGTGGGGTTAGAGTTTATTTGGGACTGGGTTGTTTTAGGGGATTTATAGGTTTTTTTATTCAAGCCTAGTTTTATATGCTGTTATCATCCTAAGCCTTCTGCATAGCGTAGAATATAAGTTTAAATAAATAAAATACTGCTACTAGATTCTTCACTAAACATGTGTACATCTACACAATTACACTAGTATGAATTATTTAAACATAGATAAGGTCTAAATCTCTTCATAATCTAATCTGATGAGGGCGGAGAGAATAAACTGTCCCAGAGGGATTAAACGTGCATAAAGGAGGCAATAAATTTGATTGATCAATGTTGCAAATGCTGCAGTAAGATCAAAAGCATGTGAGTGTAGTGTTACAAGCTTGCTTCTCACCAGTCAATGCCATTAGCTGCTCTTTGTAAATGCACTCTCAGCATTCTGGACCAAACTACACTGGATTTTTTTTTCCTTTTTTCAAAATCTTTCATACCATTCCAAATTCAGTGCAAGTTCATGGTACCCATATCCCACTGCAGCACACGAATATACAAATGCACCCTCAGACAACATCCCATAGCTTTATTACTGGCTACTGTCATACCTCTTGTTCTTCTGAATGTCTCAAATATGTATGTTTACTCAAATACGACTAGCAATAACAGAGCAGACGCTGCATTTCTTGAGAGAAAATATTAGCAGGTTCACTGGATTCCTATTCAGAAGTGGCGCACAATGAGTGGAGTAACTTTGCAAATAAAGTTAGCAAGAAGTTGTCAGAGCTCTCCGCAGTCAGCTGTGGGGTCGGGGTCACCACCGGCACCCCCATCATGCTCCTGGAGGCTGCAAAGAGCCTGGGTCTGACACAGCAGGGGCGTGGCAGACAGACCCCACCCCACACTCCCCTGACAGTGCAGGGGAGGAGCCCAGAGACACTAAGGCCAGGCCCAGCAGGGCGGAGCAACCAAAAGCACAGCAGCACTCAGCCTACCTGCGTGTTGTTAGGGCCCAGTGGCACTTAGGGCCGAGGCGGCTGGTGGGGCGCCATGGACGTTGGGGATTTCCTGCCCCCGGGGTTGGTAACAGCGGGAGGATGCAGCAGACGTTGCCGTCGGGGGTGGGGACTCCCCGGCTGACGCGCGGAGCACCACGGTCACGTGGGACACCTTGTAGTGAAGGGGCGGGGCCCGCAGGAGCGCTGCGACGCTCAGAGCATCTGCGGCCAAGAGCCAGGTCGGCGTTAATGGTTCTTAAGGAGGGGCAGAGTCTCATGGCCGACGCCAGTGATCAGCGTAGCTGTGAGACTGGCCCCCTGCGTTTGGCAAGCGACAGTACTGGTGACAATTGGTGATTGAGAGCATGAGTAGCATGTGAGTAGCATGTGCATGGTGAGTGCAGTGTGAGTGTCTAGCATGGGTGTGATAGCTTTGTGTGTTCCCCCTTGTGATCCTCTTTGTGTGGTCCCTTTCCTAGCTTCCCTGTTCCTGAGAAAGTGCCCCTCCTTCTCGCCGTCCCCGTATTTCCTGAGGCCTCTTTCCCAGTATTCCTCACTAGCCAGCACGCCCTTCCTGCCCCCCATTTCCTTGAGTGCCAAGATCATTGTGTGCATTTGTGGGGTGAAGGGTGTGGCAGGCACAGAGAGTGGGAAGGCAGTGGTGGTGGTTGTGCACGAGTGGGGGCATTGCTCAGGGCTTCATTGTCTCCCCCCCGATGATGAGATAGGCCTCATTTCTCTGGTGAGATAGGCCCTATAACAATCTGAGGGGTGTTTTTCCTTGCATAAAGGAGCTTGCCCTCACTGGGGAGAAAGTGAGGCGTCTGGTGTATGGTGTGGTTGTCTTCTCAGGCCCAGATACCCTTTCCAGTACTCCCTTCCTAACAGTATCACCGGCCTATGGACCTGTCAAGACAGTTGGAGGACATGGCTAAGGCCATTCAGTCCTTGGCAATGGAAGTAAAAGATATTCGGGATCAACAGGTACAAGGTGTGGTTGGGGGTTTGGGGGAAATAGCTGCAGCTGGCCCCGTGGGACCTGACCCCTTCGAACCAAATAGAGCCCAGGTTGTAGGTAGGAGGGAACCCAAGCACCCTCCCATAATGAAGTTTAGTGGGGATAGGAAACAATTTCAAGGGTTTGTGGCCCTTTGCAAACTTGCCTTCCAAATACAACCCCAGACCTACCCTACCGATGAGACCAAGGTAGCATATCATTGGGCATCTAGAGGGTTTGACCCTTGATTGGGCTATCCCACTTTTAGTAAAAGAAATCCCCCTTCTAAATGATTATGAAGGATTTCTCTGAGAATTTCAGTTCTTATTTGACTATCCGCACCGGGTGAAGGATGCAGAAGCAGCCATCATGACATTAAAACAAGGCAAAGGATCACTACTGGAGTATGTGACACGCTTCCAGCATTTGATGGCAGAGTTGGACTGGCCAGACAAGGTGTTGAAGGTATTGTACTGTAAGGGCCTCAGCAATAAATTGAAAGATCAACTGGCAATGACTGACATGCCAGAGACTTTGGCCAAGTTGGTAAATTTAACATGCCAGATAGATGATCGACTGACTGAAAGGCATCAGGAATGTCACCAAGAAGGGGCCCGAGTTTGGCCCATGTGCCTCCTGGGGAATAGTCAGGGGCGAGGGGAAGCACAGCGACCTGAAGACCCCGAGCCAATGCAGCTTGGTGCTTCCTGGGGCCCCCTCACGGCGCAAGAAAGAGAGCGACAAAGGGCAGGGCGCTTATGTTTTTATTGTGGGGAACAAGGGCACTTTACACGTGCTTGTCCTCAGCTACCCCCAGAACGACGGGTGATGGGAAACAAAAGGGGCCGGGGTGGGCAGGGGGAGTCTCGATAAGATCGCATCTCTCTCCATTGTCCATGCTTTTTAGTACCGCCCATACCCAGCCGAGAAAAGACCATCTTTGTGTGCCTCTGTCCGTGGAGTTACCTCCACGACGAACATTGGTGGTTTGGGCCCTCATTGACTCCGGGGCCTCGGGGAATTTTATTGATGAATCATTGGTCCACCATCATCAGATTCCCTTACAGGCCAAGGCCAAACCAGAAGCCGTCTATTCCATTGATGGGTCCCCCCTACAATCTGGCCCAGTACGTTACTGCACTAAAACCCTTTGGGGTACACTAGGAAAACACCAAGAGCAAATTACCCTTGACGTGGTTCGCACACCAGCCTTCCCTATTGTTTTAGGCATTCCTTGGATCCAATTACACAACCCTTCCATTGACTGGCAGCAATGACACCTAGTCTTTAATGCACCTTCCTGCACCCAACATTGCCAACGGCCGCCCTCGTTGGGATCTGCCTCATGTATTATTGGTTCATTAACCTCTGCAAACCTTCCTTCCTTACCACAGGACTATGTTGAACTTAAAGAGGCATTTCGGGAGCAAGATGCGCTAGAATTGCCCCCGCATAGGAGCTATGATTGTCCCATCGAACTTTTCCCAAATACTACCCCTCCTTATGAGAGGATAAATGCACTATCGGGGCCAGAGTTACATTAAAGGATTATATTGAGGACAATATGGCAAAGGGTTTTATTAGACCTTCTACGTCTCCTGCGGGTGCACCCTTATTTTTTGTNTTTTTTTTTCCTTTTTTCAAAATCTTTCATACCATTCCAAATTCAGTGCAAGTT
The DNA here is from genome assembly GCA_003113815.1 of Sphenodon punctatus. NCBI lineage: Eukaryota > Metazoa > Chordata > Lepidosauria > Sphenodontia > Sphenodontidae > Sphenodon > Sphenodon punctatus. Next base: position 7,938 of record QEPC01013194.1, on the reverse strand, counting down.
CATGGTACCCATATCCCACTGCAGCACACGAATATACAAATGCACCCTCAGACAACATCCCATAGCTTTATTACTGGCTACTGTCATACCTCTTGTTCTTCTGAATGTCTCAAATATGTATGTTTACTCAAATACGACTAGCAATAACAGAGCAGACGCTGCATTTCTTGAGAGAAAATATTAGCAGGTTCACTGGATTCCTATTCAGAAGTGGCGCACAATGAGTGGAGTAACTTTGCAAATAAAGTTAGCAAGAAGTTGTCAGAGCTCTCCGCAGTCAGCTATGGGGTCGGGGTCACCACCGACACCCCCATCATGCTCCTGGAGGCTGCAAAGAGCCTGGGTCTGACACAGCAGGGGCGTGGCAGACAGACCCCACCCCACACTCCCCTGACAGTGCAGGGGAGGAGCCCAGAGACACTAAGGCCAGGCCCAGCAGGGCGGAGCAACCAAAAGCACAGCAGCACTCAGCCTACCTGCGTGTTGTTAGGGCCCAGTGGCACTTAGGGCCGAGGCGGCTGGTGGGGCGCCATGGGACGTTGGGGATTTCCTGCCCCCGGGTTGGTAACAGCGGGAGGATGCAGCAGACGTTGCCGTCGGGGGTGGGGACTCCCCGGCTGATGCGCGGAGCACCACGGTCACGTGGGACACCTTGTAGTGAAGGGGCAGGGCCCGCAGGAGTGCTGCGACGCTCAGAGCATCTGCGGCAAAGGGCCAGGGCGGCGCTAATGGTTCTTAAGGAGGGGCAGAGTCTCATGGCCAACGCCGGTGATCAGCGTAGCTGTGAGACTGGCCCCCTGCATTTGGCAAGCGACAGTACTGGTGACAATTGGTGACTGCGAGTGTGAGTAGCGTGTGCGTGGTGAGGGCAGCGTGAGTGTGATAGCTTTGTGTGTTCCCCCGTGATCCTCTTTGTGGGGGCCCTTTCCTAGCTTCCGTGTTCCTGAGAAAGTGCCCCTCCTTCTCCCCGTCCCCGTATTTCCTGAGGGCTCTTTCCCAGTATCCCTCACTAGCCAGCACGTCCTTCCTGCCCCCCCATTTCCTTGAGTGCCAAGATCAATGTGTGCATTTGTGGGGTGAAGGGTGTGGCAGGCACAGAGAGTGGGAAGGCAGTGGTGGTGGTTGTGCACAAGTGGGAGCATTGCTCAGGGCCTCATTGTCTCCCCCCGATGATGATATAGGCCTCGTTTCTCTGGTGAGATAGGTCCTATAACAACCTGAGGGGTGTTTTTCCTTGCATAAAGGAGCTTTCCCTCACTGGGGAGAAAATGAGGCGTCTGGTGTATGGTGTGGTTGTCTTCTCAGGCCCAGATACCCTTTCCAGTACCCCCTTCCTAACAGTATCACCGGCCTATGGACCGGTCAAGACAGTTGAAGGACATGGCTAAGGCCATTCAGTCCTTGGCAATGGAAGTAAAAGATATTCGGGATCAACAGGTACAAGATGTGGTTGGAAGTTTGGGGAAAATAGCTGCAGCTGGCCCCGTGGGACCTGACCCCTTCGAATCAAATAGAGCCCAGGTTGTAGGTAGGAGGGAACCCAAGCACCCTCCCATAATGAAGTTTAGTGGGGATAGGAAACAATTTCAAGGGTTTGTGGCCCTTTGCAAACTTGCCTTCCAAATACAACCCCAGACCTACCCTACTGACGAGACCAAGGTAGCATTTATCATTGGGCATCTAGAGGGTCTGGCCCTTGATTGGGCTACCCCCCTTTTAGTAAAAGAAAGCCCCCTTCTAAATGATTATGTAGGATTTCTCAGAGAATTTCAGTTCTTATTTGACTATCCGCACCGGGTGAAGGATGCAGAAGCAGCCATCATGACATTAAAACAAGGCAAAGGATCACTACTGGAGTATGTGACACACTTCCAGCATTTGGCAGCAGAGTTGAACTGGCCAGACAAGGTGTTGAAGGTATTGTACCGTAAGGACCTCAGCAATAAATTGAAAGATCAACTGGCAATGACTGACATACCAGAAACTTGGGCCAAGTTGGTAAATTTAACATGCCAGATTGATGATCGGCTGACTGAAAGGCAGCAGGAAAGTCACCAAGAAGGGGCCCGAGTTTGGCCCATGTGCCTCCTGGGGAATAGTCAGGGGCGAGGGGAAGCACGGCAACCTGAAGACCCCGAGCCAATACAGCTTGGAGCTTCCTGGGGGCCCCTCACAGTGCAAGAAAGAGAGCGACAAAGGGAAGGGCGCTTAGGTTTTTGTTGTGGGGAACAAGGGCATTTTACACGTACTTGTCCTCAGCTACCCCCAGAACAACGGGCGATGGGAAACGAGAGGGGCCGGGGCGGGCAGGGGGAGTTTTGATAAGATCGTATCTCTCTCCATTGTCCACGCTTTTTAGTACCGCCTGTACCCGGCCGAGAAAAGACCATCTTTGTGTGCCTCTGTCCCTGGAGTTACCTCCACGACGAACATTGGTGGTTTGGGCCCTCATTGAGTTGGGGGCCTCGGGGAATTTTATTGATGAATCATTGGTCCACCATCATCAGATTCCCTTACAGGCCAAGGCCAAACCAGAAGCCATCTATTCCATTGATGGGTCCCCCCTACAATCTGGCCCGGTACGTTACAGCACTAAAACCCTTTGGGGTACACAAGGAAAACACCAAGAGCAAATTACCGTTGACGTGGTTCGCACGCCAGCCTTCCCTTGGCTCCAATTACACAACCCTTCCATTGACTGGCAGCAATGATGTCTAGTCTTTAATGCACCTTCCTGCACCCAACATTGCCAATGGCTGCCCTCGCTGGGATCTGCCTCATGTATTATTGGTTCATTAACCTCTGCAAACCTTCCTTCCTTACCACAGGGACTATGTTGATCTTAAAGAGGCATTTCGGGAGCAAGATGCGCTAGAATTGCCCCCTCATAGGAGCTATGATTGCCCCATCGAACTTTTCCCAAATACTACCCCTCCTTATGGGAGGATACATGCACTATCAGGGCCAGATTTACAAACATTAAAGGATTATACTGAGGACCTTCCTCGAGGCCTGAAAAGATNTGATCGACTGACTGAAAGGCATCAGGAATGTCACCAAGAAGGGGCCCGAGTTTGGCCCATGTGCCTCCTGGGGAATAGTCAGGGGCGAGGGGAAGCACAGCGACCTGAAGACCCCGAGCCAATGCAGCTTGGTGCTTCCTGGGGCCCCCTCACGGCGCAAGAAAGAGAGCGACAAAGGGCAGGGCGCTTATGTTTTTATTGTGGGGAACAAGGGCACTTTACACGTGCTTGTCCTCAGCTACCCCCAGAACGACGGGTGATGGGAAACAAAAGGGGCCGGGGTGGGCAGGGGGAGTCTCGATAAGATCGCATCTCTCTCCATTGTCCATGCTTTTTAGTACCGCCCATACCCAGCCGAGAAAAGACCATCTTTGTGTGCCTCTGTCCCTGGAGTTACCTCCACGACGAACATTGGTGGTTTGGGCCCTCATTGACTCCGGGGCCTCGGGGAATTTTATTGATGAATCATTGGTCCACCATCATCAGATTCCCTTACAGGCCAAGGCCAAACCAGAAGCCGTCTATTCCATTGATGGGTCCCCCCTACAATCTGGCCCAGTACGTTACTGCACTAAAACCCTTTGGGGTACACTAGGAAAACACCAAGAGCAAATTACCCTTGACGTGGTTCGCACACCAGCCTTCCCTATTGTTTTAGGCATTCCTTGGATCCAATTACACAACCCTTCCATTGACTGGCAGCAATGACACCTAGTCTTTAATGCACCTTCCTGCACCCAACATTGCCAACGGCCGCCCTCGTTGGGATCTGCCTCATGTATTATTGGTTCATTAACCTCTGCAAACCTTCCTTCCTTACCACAGGACTATGTTGAACTTAAAGAGGCATTTCGGGAGCAAGATGCGCTAGAATTGCCCCCGCATAGGAGCTATGATTGTCCCATCGAACTTTTCCCAAATACTACCCCTCCTTATGAGAGGATAAATGCACTATCGTGGCCAGAGTTACATTAAAGGATTATATTGAGGACAATATGGCAAAGGGTTTTATTAGACCTTCTACGTCTCCTGCGGGTGCACCCTTATTTTTTGTCCCAAGAAGGATGGGGGCTTGCATCCATGTATTGATTATAGGGGGCTTAATGCCGTCACCATTAAAAACCGGTATCCGTTACCCCTTATTCCGGAATTGTTGAACAGATTGCAAGGGGCGTCCATTTTCACGAAACTGGATTTGCAAGGAGCTTACAACCTTCTGCGTATTCAAGCCAGCGACGAATGGAAGACGGCCTTTCGCACCAGGTATGGACTTTTTGAGTATTTAGTGATGTCCTATGGCCTTGCCAATGCTCCGGCCACTTTCCAACACCTTATAAATGATATTTTTNCTTTGTTCCTTGTAAAAGACTACCAACGGCACAACAAACAACCCTATTGGTTTTGCAAAACATCATTAAGCTTCATGGCCTCCCGCAAGTTATAATCTTGGATAGAGGTTCTCAGTTCGTTGCTCGATTTCGGCATGCATTGTTTACTGCAGTCAAGGTACGTCTAGCTCTTACAACTGCATACCATCCTCAGGCTACCGGGCAGGCAGAGCAGACCAACCAGTCTTTAGAACAGTACTTGCGCTGTTATGTCGATTATCTTCAAAGTGACTAGGTGGACTACTTAGCCCTTGCTGAGTTCGCCTATAATAATGCACGCATGCCTCCACTGGGAGTTCTCCTTTCCATGTTACCTACAGTTTTCACCACCGACTCCTTCTTCCTGATCTTCCCACAGTAACCGTCCCTGCTGCTGGGACTATGATCCATATGCTGCAACAATGCCATACTCACGCCCATGCTATGCTCCAAGTCGCCCAGCAGCGTTATAAGCACATAGCAGATCACGATCGTCGACCCGCTCCTTTGTTTTCACCTGGGGACCTTGTATGGATTGATCGCCGACATTATCTGTCCCTCCAGCCTTCCACTAAATTGGACTATAAGTACATGGGGCCATTCCCGGTCCATCATCAGGTAAACCCTGTTACATACTGTATTTCCTTACCTCCCCATGTCCACTGTCACCCAGTGTTCCATGTATCCCTCCTGAAACCCTTCCACCCTCCTCTTTTTCCCAACCCTGCTCCCCCGCCCCCAGTCGAGGAGGTGGATTCCCTGCCGGAGTAAGAGGTTGGTGCTATCCAAACATTCTCGGGGGTCCTTGATGTATCTCATTCATTGGAAAGGCTATGGGACTGTGAAACGTTCCTGGGAACCGGCCTCTGCCATCCATGACCCCACGGCTTGTCCCCTTAAAACCCGGCCCTCGACGGGGGGTGGGGGTGCCCTTGGGGTAAGGGTACTGTTAGGGCCCAGTGGCGCTTAGGGATGAGGTGGCTGGCAGGGTGCCGCGGACACCGGGGATTCCCTGTCCCCGGGGTTGGTAACAGCAGGAGGATGCATCAGACATTGCCGTCAGGGGCGGGGACTCCCCGGCTGACACGCAGAGCACCGCGGTCATGTGGGACAACTTGTAGTGAGGGGGCAGGACCTGCAGTAGCACCTGTCTCTTATACACATCTAAATGGCCAGAGTAGCGCTAATGGTTCTTGAGGGGCAGAGTCTCATGGCCGATGCTGGTGATCAGTGTAGCTGTGAGACTGGCCCCCTGCATTTGGCAAGCGACAGTACTGGTGATAGTTGGTGATTGCGAGTGTGAGTAGCGTGTGCGTGGTGAGTGCAGCGTGAGTGTCTAGCGTGGGTGTGATAGCTTTGTGTGTTCCCCCCTGTGATCCTCTTTGTGTGGGCCCTTTCCTATTTTCCCTGTTCCTGATAAATTGCCCCTCCTTCTCCCTGTATTTCCTGAGGGCTCTTTCCTGGTATCCCTCACTAACCAGCATGCCCTTCCTGCCCCCCATTTCCTTGAGTGCCAAGATCACTGTGTGCATCTGTGGGGTGAAGGTTGTGGCAGGCACAGAGAGTGGGAAGGCAGTGGTGCTGGTTGTGCACAAGTGGGGGCATTGCTCAGGGCCTCATTGTCTCCCCCCCCCCCAATGATGAGATAGGCCTCGTTTCTCTCGTGAGGAACTATAGGCCCTATAACAACCTGAGGGGTGTTTTTCTTTGCATAAAGGAGCTTGCCCTCACTGGGGAGAAAGTGAGGCATCTGGTGTATGGTGTAGTTGTCTTCTCAGGCCCAGATACCCTTTCCAGTACCCCCTTCCTAACACGTGTGCAGCTGGGTGGGGCACCAAAGGCATAAAAGGGAGGCAGACGGGTTGTAACACTGCCGGCGATCAGCTTTGCTGTATGAACTAGCCCTAGCGAGTGTGTGTTGGAGTTTTCTGAGACTAAAATTGACATTGTGTGTGACTGGTGAGTGACAGAATGGGAATATCTGTGTAAACAGGTGTTTGTGTGCGTGACTGTGTGGAGTAAGTGGAGTAGCCTTCCCCCCTTCCCTTCTAAGACCTGGGCCCCCTCCTGCAGCTATCTCCCTAGCTTGTTTGTGTCCCATTACCTTCCTGTTCCCCTTTTCCCCAGAACTTCTTCACCCCTTCCTCACCCATCACATCTCCTTCCTCCCCCCGATGTGTTAGCATGGGTGTTTGTGAGTGGGGTGCTTGTGGAACAGTGTGCAAGAGCTTGAAGCTCATTACTGTTGGTCACCCTTCCCTCCCTGTGATGATCTGACCTTCTTCCGTACGGAAGTTATTGGGTCACACAAGTTCCTGAGGGATTACTACTACTCCTTTTGGGTGCTGAGCTCAGTGGGTGAGTGTCTGGAAATCCCATACCCCTTCCTTCCCTTCTCCACACCTATCCCCTTCCTTAAAGAAGTTATCTTATTATTATANCCACAAGGGCCCTGACAAAGGCTTAACATGGACTTTATTGTTGAACTCCCTCCTTCGCGAGGCTATACTGCCATTTTAGTCATAGTAGACCAGTTTACAAAAATGGTACAATTTGTTCCTTGTAAAAGACTACCAACGGCACAACAAACAACCCTATTGGTTTTGCAAAATGTCATTAAGCTTCATGGCCTCCCGCAAGTTATAATCTCGGATAGAGGTTCGCAGTTCGTCGCTCGATTTTGGCATGCATTGTTTACTGCAGTCAAGGTACGTCTAGCTCCTACAACTGCATACTATCCTCAGGCTACCGGGCAGGCAGAGCGGACCAACCAGTCTTTAAGAACAGTACTTGCGCTGTTATGTCGATTATCTTCAAAGTGACTAGGTGGACTACTTAGCCCTTGCTGAGTTTGCCTATAATAATGCACCGCATGCCTCCATTGGGACTTCTCCTTTCCATGTTACCTACGGTTTTCACCCCCGACTCCTCCTTCCTGATCTTCCCGCAGTAACCGTCCCTGCCGCCAGGGCTATGATCCATATGCTGCAACAATGCCAGACTCATGCCTGTGCTATGCTCCAAGCCGCTCGGCTGCATTATAAACATATAGCAGATCACGATCGTCGACCCACTCCTTTGTTTTCACCTGGGGACCTTGTATGGATTGATCGCCGACATTATCCATCCCTCCGGCCTTCCGCTAAATTGGACTATAAGTACATGGGGCCATTCCCGGTCCATCATCAGGTAAACCCTGTTACATACTGTATTTCCTTACCTCCCCATGTCCGCTGTCACCCAGTGTTCCATGTATCCCTCCTGAAACCCTTCCACCCTCTTTTTCCCAACCCTGCTCCCCCACCCCCAGTCAAGGGGATGGATTCCCTGCCGGAGTATGAGGTTGGTGCTATCCTGGACTCCAGATGTTCTCGGGGGTCCTTGATGTATCTCATTCATTGGAAAGGCTATGGGACTGTGAAACGTTCCTGGGAACCGGCCTCTGCCATCCACGACCTCGTGGCTTGTCCAGGCCTTCCATTCCCATTTCCCCTTAAAACCCAGCCCACGCCGGGGGGTGGGGGGTCGGGGTGCCCTTGGGGTGGGGG
>QEPC01013193.1:0-34371 GCA_003113815.1 Sphenodon punctatus | reverse complement strand
CTTGAACAGAGGGGGAGAGGGAAGGAGTGGAGAGATAGAGTTGAGTGTCATCAGCGTATAGGTGGTATTGGAAACCGTGGGAGGCAATGAGTCTGCCTAGGGATTGGGTGTAGATAGAGAAGAGGAGAGGGCCAAGAACGGAGCCTTGAGGAACCCCGGCCGAGAGGGGTAGGGAGGAAGAGGGGGAGGAGTTAGGAAGAGATACATTGAAGGAGCGGTCAGAAGGGTAGGAGGAGAACCAGTCGAGGACACAGTCCCGGAATCCAAGTGAGTGGAGTGATTCAAGCAGGAACGAGTGGTCAACAGTGTCAAAGGCAGCAGAGAGATCAAGTTGGGCAAGAATAGATTAAGGCGGTTGGATTTCTCCACAAGAAGATTGTTGGTGATCTTAGCAAGAGCGGTTTCAGTGGAGTGAAGGGGGTGGAAGCCAGATTGGAGGTGGTCAAGGGAGGAGTTGGTGGAGAGGAGATCGAGGCAATGGGAGTAGACAGCCAATTCAAGGAGTTTGGAAGCAAAAGGAAGGAGTGAGACAGGATGGTAATTAGAGGGTTCAGAGGAATCCAGGGTGGACTTTTTGAGGATGAGGGAGACAGCGGCATCAGGCAGAGGGGATGGAGCTGGTAGAGAGGGAGAGGTTGATGATGTGCAGGAGGGGCAACAGTGGAGGCAATGGAGATCAGGAAGCGGGAAGGATGGCATCCAGGGGGCAAGTGGAGGGGTTGGAGGAGGACAGGAGGGAGGAGACTTTCTCAAGGGAGATGGGAGGGAAGGAGGACAGGAGAGAGGTGGGTGGAGGAGGGCGAGGTGGGAGAGTAGTAGGGGAAGAGGACTTGGAAGCGATATTCAGGCGGATCTTGTCAATCTTAGAGGTGAAAAAGAGGGCAAGATCCTGAGCGGAGAGAGAAGAGCGGGGAGGAGGATAGGGGGCTTTGAGAAGGGAGTCAAAAGTGGAAAAGAGGTGGCGAGGGTCCCGGGAGCAGGCCTCAATGTGGGAGGCATAGTACTGCTGTGTAGTGAGGGAGATAGCAGAGTCGAGTTATGAGGGGCAGAATTTGAAGTGGAGGAAGTTGGCATGGAACTGGGATTTACACCAGAGGCGTTCAGCATCCCGGGTACAGGAGCGGAGATGGTGAATAGTGGGGGTGAGCCAAGGGCGAGGGTTACGAGAGCGAGCTGGGTGGGAGGAGAGGGGGGCAAGGGACTCGAGGGTGGAGGTGAGAGAGGAGTTGAAGGCAGAGATGGCAGAATCGGGGGAGAAGGAGGAGAGGACTGAGGGGAGAAGAGGAGAGAGGGAGGAGGCAAAGTCCTGGGGTACAATGGCTTGCAGATCGCGGAAGGGACGAGGAGATGGGGAAGAGGAGGGGGAGCAGCAGGAGAGGTTGAAGGAGGCAAGGAGTGGTCAGATATGGGTTGGGGCTCGAAGGAGAGATCGGAAACAGAGCAGTTCCCAGAGAACACGAGATCAAGAGAGTGACGATCAGTGTGGGTGGGGGAGCTAGTCCAGAGGTGGAGATTAAAGGAGGAGACTAAAAAGAGGAAGCGAGCGATGTAAGGTTGGGAGGGTGCACCAACATGGATATTGAAGTCGCCAAGAATGAGTGTGGGGATGTTGTCAGAGAGGAATAGGGTGAGACAAGCCTCGAACTCGGAGACAAAGGAGGAGTGGGAGCCGGGGTGTGTGTGGATAACAGCAACACGGAGGTGGAGAGGAGAGGAGAGGTGGATGGAGTGAGCCTCAAAGGAGGGGAAGGAGAGAGAGGGGGCAGGGGGGATGGGTTGAAACTGGCACAAAGAGGCAAGGAGGAGGCCTACGCCACCACCCCGGCCTTTGGAGCAGGGCTGGTGGGAGAAGGAGAGACCTCCGTAGGAGAGGGTGGCAGGGGTGATAGAGTCGGTGGGGGAGATCCAGCTTTCAGTGAGAGCAAGAAGGTGAAAGGAGCGAGAGAAGAAAAGATCATGGATACAGGGGGCTTTATTAGCAGAGGAACGACAGTTCCAGAGGGAGCAGGAGAACGGGAGTTGATCAGGGAGGAGACAGGGAATGGGGATAAGATTAGGGGAAGGGGGGCAATGGGGTCGGTGGGAGATGGGCACTGGGGCAGAGGGGCAGGGGCCAAGAAGTGGTGGGGGAAGGAGGAGGAGGTGTGGGGACGGTGGAGTGAGATGATAGGCTTAGTGGGAGGCAGGAGGAGAAGGGAAAGAAGTAGCGGAAGGAGCAGGTGAGAGGGTATAGGAAGGAAGGGGGTGAGAGAAGGACAGGCATCCTGGTGGTTTGGTTACAGATGGGAGGAGGGATGGGTCTTGCTGTTGTGAAGATCGCCGCCTCAGTCCACCAACAGCTCTTCGCCCTTCGGCGGTGCCCTTTGGCCGCCGCCCAGAGGGCACCGCCCTCTAGACAGTCTCTTGGTTAAGACCCTGTACCTGGAATGGGGGGAGGGGACATTCAGTCAGTCAGGTGGTGCTGCTCAGCCAATCCCTCTGACCCCACTCTCTCTGGCACCCCTCTGGACAGACCCTTGGTTAAGACCCATAGACATACTCCTTTCAGAAAACCAGAATGAGATTTTGCCACCTTACCTGATATCAATTTGTGGTCTAGCCCATGGATTATTACTACTTCTGGAAGAACCAGAATGAGGAAAGACAGTTGCAGTAGATCCTTCTACCAAGGCCTGATCCAGACTGGAAATGGAGGCAAGGGCAAATCCAATCAGTGTGGACTGATCTGAATCAGTAGCATAGCAGGTCCAACAATGTAGACATTGTGTCATGCTGGGGTCCAATCAGATGCAAGGACCTACCTCAAAAGGGCAGCCTCGAGCCTTCCTCACTACTCTATGCTTGATGCTTACAAGGCTTGGGGTGGAAAGAAGATTGGGGGGGGGGAAGGAGTGCAGGAAGAGAACATTCAGGAGTCCACCAGAGAGTCATTGCACATGGTGCAAAAATAAATAAATCCTAATGCTATTCCTGCCAAAATGGCTGTCACTTTGTGGACCAGCTCTCAGTATCTGTAGTTCTTTGAAGTTTGTTGGTCTGTAAGTGCACCAAATAGCACACTTGGCTTGACCTGAAGCGGTAGAAAGAAAGACTGTCACTGACCTTATTTAGTTTTAGATCATGCTTGCTGCCCAACTATTGGCTATGGAAACCGAGTTTGAAGGTGAGACTCCTCTTCCACAAGAATATCCTTGGTTAGACAGGCAGACCAAAAGTCCTAAAGCCAGCTTTGTATAGTTCTGCTTCTAGTATTGCCATGACAGCTGCCAGACCCTGAGAGGTTCTGTCCTTTATCCCATTTCCCCCATTCTCAAATGACAAGGAGATGGGTGGAAATGCTTTCATGGGTAACTTAGTCTGGCTGGCATGTGCAAGGGTCTTTTGATAATCTTGAATGCTTTGCTAACTGCTCCAACTAAATGAGAGGTCTGCCTCAGTTATTTAACTGAAACTGATTTTGGTACACAGACTTCCATTGCCAGATCATCTCGCACTGGGACTGTGTTGGATTCAGGTGATCATACTCCGCAGCCAGTATGTTGAAACATTTTCATGCAGAAGTTTCCGGAAGGAACCCTTGAAAAGCCACTGCTCTGGAGGGAAAGACAGTGAGCATGTTTCAAAATCTCAATTTGGATTGCTAACTGCCAGTAATACTGAAAACACTGGCTGATTGTCTGGGGCAGCATGGGAATACAAAGCAACACTTGTAACCTAGAAAAGTAAATTGGACTGCTATTCTCAGCACAATGATATGGATTTTGCTGCAATGCTATATCTATCGCAAATACAAATTAATGGGCAGCAGCCTTTCATGTGCTCTACTATTGAACTGCTATCTGGCAGTGTGGATGTGCCAAAATGGACTGCAGCATGTCAAATTCACATAATCTGTTTACTACATCTAAATATTCCCCAAAATGTTTGAGGGTGGGGGAGAGGGAAGAGGTAGACAAACCTCATTTTGAAAATCAGGCCCTTCATAACACTAATAAGTGACCCACTTTCTAACAGTTTTCTACTGTTCACCTCAGGGCACAGTCCTCTGCCATTAAAGTCAATGGATCCGATCCCAAGCCCTGCGGATTGCCCGTGCGCAAGTGGATGTGTGCGGTTTCCACGTGGCACTATGTGCCAGAAATGTGCAGTTTGCATGCGTGTGTGTGCAGTTTGCACGCATATGCGTGCACATGCAGCTGCACACAAGATCCACGGGGCTTGGGATTGGCCCCACCGACATCAGCCCCACCCAGCAGACTTTTAAAATGTATATATTTATTCATTTCATTAAAAATATACAAATTGATGATAAATATTGAGATGTACGAAGATTCCAAAACACTCAAAGATAAAATGCAAAATACAAAAGTATTCAATTGAAAATGCAACCAAGGATAATATCTAACACATAAGAAAAGGGGAAGAAGAAAAAAAGAAAAAGTAAAAGAGGAAAAAAGCTGATGTGGAAGGAAAGTCCTGAAATTATCATCACACTAACTTTTTAAACAGTATTATTAAATAATACTTTCATATGCAACCATACCACATTGTATTTATATGAAGTGTTTCTGTTGGCTAGTTTTGCCCCCATTAAGTAGCTATGCATTAGCTCAGCCAACAAGTCTTACTACGTGGAGCAGATGTCTGACTCTCACCTCCTAAAAATGATTCTTTTTGCAACCAAAACGGCTATCGAGAGCCATTTTCTAGAACTGGCAGATAACCTTATGTTCTCTGCTGTCCCAGAATACATAAACCCAAGCCTTCGGGAATGGGAGGCATATCAATTTAAATAAATAAACTTAACGAAGTTGGAATGTGATTAATCATATAGCATTGGAGAGAGCATTTAAACATGTCCTTTTTCATCCATGGACAAGAGTAAAAAGATGCAAGAGATGAGCATTTGATTGTGCACATCTCCGGCATTTGCTATGGTAAGTCAGGCCAGCTCTGAATCATTCTGGAGTCCAATAACATCTATTGAGAATCTTATTTTGGAAAAATAAAATGCCGTGATGGGGAATTTGATGTGCTCACTACACCATGTAGTATTTTCCTAATGTACTCTGAGCAATGGTGATATTTAACTCCTTTGCCCACTTTCCCCCACTCCCATTGACTATAATAATAATAATAATAATAATAATAATAATAATACATTTTATTTCTATAGTACCTTTCCACCAGATAGCACTCAGTGCTTGTTTGTGCAAGGAGGGGACAGGTTGTACTGGGTTCCTTTCTGGGACTTGTTCAGTGGTCTTATGCTAACTGCACACTTGGGAGAATGGCTTCTTTGCTGTCAATTTTATCTGGGGTTGTTCTGCAAGATTTAACTCCTAGACCTCTAAAGTCTTCTCCACTAAGTAAAACATTCTGTCCAGGTTCTAGGGGTTGGAATATCGGCATCAGATTAATCCAATACACCCGATAATTGGGTATATCGGATTAATCCGATAATCCGATAATCACCAGTATCAGCATACCGGTTTTTTTAACATTGGTTGCTTTACTGGGTTTTTTTACATTGAAATACATGGCTGCAAATACATGCCATTGAAATACATGGCTGCAATGTAAAAAAAACCGGTATGTCAATACCAGGAGATCCGATACCAATAAATCCGGTATCTGGTATTCTTCCCGGTGTCCCACCCCTACCAGGTTCTGTTTTAGGCAGGAACCCTAATTTCCTTTAATATCACTCCTGAGCATGACTTATGTTCATGAATATCAGGGAGAACTTTGTTTCTGTAGAATGGCCTGGCTCTTAGATTTTTAACCATTGGACAATCAGCAGGTAGCATGGAAGCTATTTTCAAAATAGTCTTCTGGACGCTTTTACTAACTGTTGTCCAAGGTTGGGTGACTGAGTCTGCACCATGAGTAGGGTTTGCTCTAGAGAACACTTTGGCCATTTTTACACGAGACGCTCCCCCGCACATCCACCCAGTGGACACGTGGGGGAGTGCCTGTGTAAAAGTGGTGGTGGGTGGGTGCGTGCTTCTGCGACCCATCCATCTCCACCCACCTCCATCTCCATGTATGGAGCAACTGGTGAAAAGCCGGGTAGCAAATGGAGCAATTGGTGAAAAACCAGGTTGCTTCATGTGTGGAGATGGGTGTGCACCCGTCTGATGCCTCCTCCACCACCACCATGGTTCATGTAAAAACAGCCTTTGAGGGCCACAGCCTCTATGCAGGACTGAAATGTGACAGAGTAGGGTTCTGCTTGATCTCCTGAATCAGCTGTCTCCCCTTCACTCTCCCATCACTTGTGGCTGATTGGGAGCAGGGAGGAAGGAAATGCTTTCAAGGACACTGATTAGAAGTCCTGCCTTCAAATTCTTACCTCGGGGTCTTTGTATAGTGAGCTTGTAGAAATAGATTACCCCCTTGCCATGCTCATCTGGTCCCCAGGATTCTTGCTGAAATTGGGGTCATGACTGGCATCTCTCTTTCATCTCTGTACCCAGCTTTGACATAAGTCTAGGGCCCTTTTTACACAGGCGGCACCCATGCATAAACACCCAGAAATCTGGGTGTTCATGTGCACCCTCCCCCCCCACTTCACATGGATGGCAGCGCACACCAACCCACTGTCACCTGAATGGGGGAAGATCACGCTCACAGGAGGGAGAACCACAGTCACCCTAAGACTCGGGCCCCAACTCTGCTCACCAGAAGTGGCGATTAAGTGCCCATCAGGATAGAAGAATGGCCCGAGTGATCTCACTAAGATAAGGCCTCTATCATCATAGGGCGCAGAGTACTTCGGGGAGCCTTGAGCTATGCCCCACTCATTCGCTCAGCACAGACACATCAGGTGAGGGGATGAAAGGGGCAGCTCATGAGGAAGGACCGTGAAGGGGGAGGGTGTGTGCCCCAGGTGCGGGGGGAGGGGGACAAGGACTCACACACAGGAGAGTGTCAGGGAAAGGCGAGGACTGGGTGGAGGGTAAGACTCAAAAGGCACACACAACTCTCTTGTTCACACACACTTGAGGAGTCAGTAATGGTAACACAGGCATACAAAGGGTCCAATCTCTTGAGGCTTAATGCTAACAGTCACACACACACTTGTTCAAGAAAGATAATATCAAATTCAAAGGCAAATAACACACTACTTAGCTCTTAGGCAGGGGCCAGTTTCTCTGCAATCACAAGCGCTGAACTCTGGTGCAGCGCTGGCTTTTATACTGCAGGCCCCGCCCCTGCACGTGCCCGCAACCGCTCCGGGTGTCGCGGCGGGGGCAGGGTGATGCCAGAGTCACGTGGGGGTGATGGGGGCATTCCTACTGAGCGCAGCACGGAGCTGGTTGCCAAGGGAACCGGTGTCCATGTCGCAGTGTGCTAGGCAGCATCAGGTGGCACAGTACCATGTCCAGCTCCTCTCAGGCACCGCCGTGGGGGCCCGGCAGTGGCGTCCGTTGCTCCATGGGTGGATGTGGGTGGAGATAGGTGTTGGCCAGGAGCAAACACTCACGAACACCCACTGAAAGTGGTGTTTACATAGACGCCCCCACCCATCTCCACCCAGGGAAATGCTCCCCACCCACTGGCCAACACCCATCTCCACCAAGAAAAACTGGGTGGAGGCATCATGTGTGCACAGGGCCCATGGTGATTGTCTGCAGTGGTGCCCTGCAACATGTATAATAAAATGTAACATCTATTTTATGTGTGTTAGAGTGTCTGTGTAAAAAGGGCCTATGTTGTTGGCTATGTTGAATCTGCTGTTCTATCAGGGTCTGGTCACCATACAAAACATATGACCAGTACCTTTATTTTTACTATTTTAGGGGCCCTACATGGAGGTCTTCTAAGACTCTTGAGTGCCACTTGCTAAGTAGGTAACACAAATTTGCCATATAAAATATTCTTGATATATAGCAAGCTCATCTTTGCGAGTATAAAAAGGTGTCCGATTAGGGCTATCGATATATTCCAGCCCTTGAGAGTTGAGCCCTGAGCTAATGTGGGGTCTCTCTTGGCTTTCTGCTTGAACGTATTACAAGTCACTGGGATGCGTTCCACCTGGAATAGGTGGACAAATTCAATAGATTATGATTCTTTTGCAGATTGACCTTCCTTCAACTGGCATTGAGCAGGTGTGAAACCCCATCTGCATCTGTTGGCGATTTTGTTCTGAATTCAGTGTCATAATTTTAACCAGCTAAGGAGACAGCCCAGTGTTGCATGTGGTCACTGAAATGCCTTTCTTCCTTCGATGAAGGATCGTGGGTGATTTCAGACGTGACAGGGCACCTATTGACCCCGTTATGGAATCACCTTTTGCTTCCCCACCGGAATCAAACTGTCACATCCAGCAGATGTGCCGGCTGATTCCGGCGGGGAATTTGGAGGGGGGTAGGGCTGCATGGCGCAACGTGCAGCCACACAGTCCCGCCCCCCCATGCTCCCCGAGCTGCCCGCCCGCCCCCAGCCGCCCGCCCTCCAATCCGAGCACTGCACCCGATTCTGACCCGGGGTCTGGGTCATGGCCCAGAATTGGTGGCAGTAACAGATGTTACCATCCGCCGATTCCGGGCCATGGTGCAATTAACCACGCTTTCAGGGATGGTGCCCGGACCATCCTCAAAAGTGTGGTTATTTTGCTCACCGCCGGTGGTTCACCATGGTGAACATCTGGCGGTGAGCAACCAGACGTTATGGGACCATCCACCACCACGGGGGATTCACCGTGGTTGAGTGTGGTAACGTAACATCTTAAAATACCCCATAACCAGGGATTGGGAATCAGTGAGAAGGGTGAATTTCCCCTATTAAACTCAGTAATGATATTCCATGTCCAGGCTGGTCTTAGAATTTGCGGGACCCAGGGCAAAGATAAAATGTGGGGCCTCTTGTTGCTCATCCACCTTTCCCATGGCCCCACCCCTTCAGGAGTACACATTGTAGGGCCGTAGCAGTGGTGATTTGGGGGTCCTTTTGGGAGGGGGTGAAATGGGGGCCACTGCAGGATCCCCAGAAGTACAGAAAATAGAGAGACCAGGGCAGTCACCTTGGGTTGCCATGTGGTAAGATCAGTCCTGCACATGCTTCTCTGAGGGACTCTCATTTACTTCAAAATAGGGATCCAGTATTTTTGTATATGTGGGCCAGTCTTCCACAGCACTATCAAAGGCCTTCATTGTCCCATTATCAGTTGCCCTTTCACATAGCTGTGGGCAGTTCACTAATTCAGAGTATTTACAGTTGTGCTGCAAACACTGTTGTAGATTGTCTTGCTTCTCTTCTGCATGTGAGGTTCTTGAAATTCTCATCACCAGTTGTTATGTGTTTCTGATTCTAAACAAGACTCCATACTCAAAGACAGGAGCATACACACCTGAGGCTTCAATAACCATGTATTTATTTTCCCCTCTTGCAGACTTGAAGCCCTCAGAGCTACACCCCTGAGTCTGAATCTGTGTCCCAATAAAAGTGGTGCGTCTATGAATCATAGGTGATGTTGAAGGCTGACGAAGTTGTGGTTTTCAGGATAACAAGGGGTTATACTCCTCAGGGCTTTATATATCAGTACAAGCACACTGATTTGCATTTTCTCTAACCAAAGGTGACATAAATAGATCAGTGATTGGCTGCCCTTGTTCCAAGCATCAATTTGCCATAGTGGGTGCTTTTAGACAGTTGGCAGTTCTAGTTCTGCCTGTGCCACCCCGCTTCATATCCGGAACATCCTGGAGCGCTACCAGCAGAGTGGGCTACCAGCCTGAAGTGGAGCTGCTGTCTTGTCTGTCTGCTGGGCAGACAGACCCATGCTGCAGCTCTACGTTTGACTGAACATTGCCCTTGGTGGGGCTATAGAGTTACAGGCTAGGGATGGGTGAACAGAGCCAAGTTCAGAAATTCGGTTCAGTTCGATTCATTTCGGAAATTCGGTTTGGTTCGGAAGTTCAGTTCGGTTGGCCGAACTATTCGAGTTTGGTCCGAACTCCGAACTTCCGAACAAAGTTCGGAAATTCAAACCCCATTGAACTAAATGGAAGATTATCTTTTAGGGATGGGTGAATAGAGCCAAGTTTGGAAATTCAGTTCGGTTCGAAAATTCAGTTCAGTTCGGAAGTTCGGTTCAGTCGACCGAACTGGTTGAGTTTGGTCCGAACTCCTGAACTGTGTTCGCCTATCCCTATTACAGGCACCAGCCTAGAGCATCGGGCAATTGCCCACAACTCTATGGTACAGGAACAGGGGGCACCACACAGGCAGACCACAGGCCAGGGAAACTGCCAGGTCCATCTAAAATGGATCTAGGCAGGGCTGGAAGCAGGCGGACGTAGGGTGCACCCCCAGAGCAACTCCAGGGGCAAGTAGCCTCCACGTCAGTCTGTTTACACCCAACATATTACTTTGGTATACGCCCACTTTCATGCAAGATCGATATTTTGCTATATTCAGAGATGGCAACCATATCTCCAGCCCAGGTAGACATCAATCATTAAGCTACTTCTGGGAGAGTAAGAGGTAAACAGAGATGCAATCCATGGAGATGCACCCACATATACTAGGTTCTGAACTTGGTTCATTGTAAACAAAGCAAATAACATCTCTTTGGCTCTTATTGTTTGACACCCGTGTGTGGTTTTGGGTTGTTTTTTTTGTTGCTGCTGTTGTTGTTCTTGGTAGTTGCTGGAAAAGAATAAGAGTCTATTGGAACCAGGTAGGAATATGTAGTTTATGCCGGGGGATGTTTGCTTTTTTCCTTGCTTCAGGTATTTGGAAAGGTTCAGCACACCCAAGGTGTGGATTGCGGAAGTGTTTAGTTATTTGTTGTTGTTTAAAGCTAAGGTGAAGACAAGGTTGGCACATTTCAATCTAAGGTAAACTGAGAACAGAGTAGCCATATTGACTCTGAATTTCCTTGCTTTGCCTTTTCAAGTTACACTTCTGCTTTCCCATTTTGCTGAATAATGTGTAATATTGTAATATATTCTACCAGCAATGAGGTTCAGAAGCAAGTTGCCAACCCACAAAGTCAACCTTTGTTGGGATATGGTCAGTAGTACTGACTGCAGCAGTGCATCCACGATGAAGCCTGTACTTAAAAGGATTTCTGGTTTGCACAGCCGTGCATTTTCTAAGCCAGGAAGTAAATTATTCATTAAAATGTCCATCTATCAGTGAACATTAATTGCAAACACTAACACACAGGCGAACACTGAAGAGAAAAAGAAAGACTAACCTATCCAGGGTTAAGGAGTTTAGAATAATTGAAATTCCAGAGGTTTGTGATCACCGCCCCCACTGGTTCATAAGAAAATATTACGCCAAAGCCAGAAAGACCACCAAAGATCAGACACTGGGCAGGATATCTAAAAAAGAAAGTTGGACTCAGCTTTAACCTTCATCATATGCATGAAATCAAAACCATCATTTTCACTGGCCACAGGCCAACACAAAATGTAACATGAAATTCCTAAATACCAAACTAAATGAGAGAGTCATTTGAAAGTGACCATGAATGAAAGTTGAGGATAAATATTCCTCACACATCATTTGATGGGCTAAATTAATGAACATATTATACTAAGATATATAGATATATATATAGATATATATAGATATACATATATACCTTTTTATATATATATTATTTTACTTTATTTTAAAAAATAAAAGAAATGAGGGTTTACTAAATCCTGGAGTGGAAGTATTTAATCAAGTCATAAATTTAGCAAAATTGTCACAATGATCAATAAAATAAAGGTCATCTGAAGAGGATATGTTCTGAGTTTCAGAGGTGTTCATGCTCACAATACCGAAACAATTTCTTTTGCCCCTTGTTTTGTTTCCACATTTTAATTTCCTGCATAGATTCAGCTCACATTGACTGCTATGAAGCAAGCAACCTGGCCGCGTGCGCTTTTTCTTTTGCTATGGAAACCAAAGACTCCTTGGAAAAACATCTTGTTCCAATCAGGACCAAAAACCCTCAGAAACACTGTGGCTTATTTGGGGGGAAAAGTCCTCACTGTTCCCTGGTTCAGCCACATCATTCACACATCCTCTTTAGAGATCCTGCACTGTTGCTCTGCCACATGTTTTGCAAAATGTTTAGTTTAGCTTACTATATTTGTGCTATTGGTAGCAGTAAACCCAAGGTTTTGAAGTAAAAGCAGGATATTAAAGCAGGAAAAAATGTGGCCTGTGACACATTTAAAATTGAATGTTTGCCTAGTAACTTTAGTGAAAAAGTAAGATAAGCTTTAAACAATATGCAGTTGGGACTTGATGACCTTTGTATTCATCATCATTGTCACTGGAAAAGCAGATGTTAAAATAGCCTTCAAGAACATAAAAGCCCAAGATTTTTCAACCTCTGTGAGTCCAAACTTTGGTGCTAACTGGACCATTTGCTGGACTGCTGGCTGTGGTTTGGAATAACCATGGGGTCCTTTATTTTATTCTCTGAAAAGGGGTTACTTCCCTCAGTTTGGACTTTGTATTCTGTATTATTTAATTCCAACAAAAGTTTGTAATCTGTTTCTAATGGGTGTTTGTGAGTGCGAACTGATGCTTTTCACTATAGGCTTATGTATGCATTTCTCTGATTGCTATGATATTGATTGCATACTTCACCTTTCTCACTAATGTATTGTGTTTCTTTGTATAAAAAGATGCCTTCTTTTTCCAGTTCCATTGTCTCCAAACGTAAAACTGGTTTGAGGTGAACCTGGCCAAAGCTAGGATTTAAAATTCTAAATTTACTCAATCACCAACAAATCCACAAATGTACCCATACTGTACAGTACTCCATCCATCCCTTACTTATAGGGGTGTGCACCAGGACCCCATGCTGTTTTTCATTTTTTTTTATTGTTTTGTTATTAAAATGTGTCGGTTTTGGTTTTGTTAATAACGAAATGTTGTTTTTCATTATTGTTTCATTATTGGTATTGGTACAGATTTAATTGTTTTTGGTATCATTATTGTTATTGGTATACACACAATATCTAGTTTTATTTACATAATTTATATATATATTAGATGATAGGTATAGAATAGAAATAGATTAGAGATAGTGGATCTGCCTCTGAGTTCTCCTTTTCCCTTCCCCTGTCTGTCTCCCCCTGTCCATATATTAAATAGATATAGATATTGGTTGTATATATATATAGATTAGATATTTAGATACTAGGCTGTTTTATTATATATATTAGGATTATAGTATAGGAATATTTTTTATTATACATAGGTTAGGTTTAGCTTAGATGCTGTATATATAATATATCAATAAATCTCTGTTTACAGTAATTTTTATATATATAAAATGTGTATATACACACATACACACACACACACACACACACACACACACAGAATCTAAGCTAAAACTAACCTATGTATAACAAAAAAATATTCCTATACTATAATTTATATATGTATATATTATATCTGTGTATATATATACTATATAGATATACAGAATCTAAGCTAAACCTAACCTGTGTATAATACAAAATAGTCCTATGCTATAATCCTGATATATATAATAAAACAGCCTAGAATCTATCTATCTATCTATCTATCTATCTATCTAGATATAGATTAGATATAGATATAGATATAGCTATAGATATAGATATAGATATAGATATATGGTAGGGATACATATGGGAGGATTTTTAGTGCAAGCACCAGCAGATTCTGCAAATGCACCCTGACAGAGCAATATCTAACACAGAACCAGAGGGTGATTTCAGACGTTACACGGTCCCGATTCACCACAGTGGATTCCCGGCGGGGGTGAACTGAACAACCACCCCCCATGGTAAAAAAAAGCCCTGAACAGACATGACGGGACTGGGACCATGGCAGGGAATCTGGCCGCCAGATCATGGCCCGGGGCAGCGCAACAGATGTTACCCCGATCTCGGGCCGGGCCGTGGTCAAAGCACCTGGAAGGCGCCGGGGCGGCTCGTACCGGCTGCTGCTGTGTGCCCTTTACATCTCCCTCCCCGGCCTGTGTTGTTGCTGGTTGCCTGGCAGTGACGCTGTGTGCTTTGTCCCCGGCTGGGAATCATTTCCTTTGATTCCCGCCGGTGGTTGCCGGCCAGATGTTACTTTTTATTGTTTCCCGCTGGGAATCTCTTTGACCACACTTTCGGAGATGGTCCTGCGGGGAGCTCCAGAAGCGTGGTTGATTTTGATCCCATGTGGGTATTGACCATGATGAACATCTGGCGGCCGCCGAACACATGTTCAGGGTGCTTTGGCCCCGCCACGGGATTGACCGTAGTTCACTGTGGTTAAGCGTGATCTTGTAACGTCTGAAAATACCCAGAGTCAAGCAGCCCAGCCCTGCAGTATAAAGGGTTGCAGTGCCCACCCCCAATTGGTTCTGGGAGGCAGGAGGCACTGAGCAATCACAGGATGCCATTCAACTGCCTGTGACCTGCTTGCGTTGCTCATTGGCCAGCGATTACATCTATCAGGTCCTTCCTGTCCCATCACAGGCCCAGTTCAAGAGTTCAACACTGTTTCTGGCTCTGAAATGTCTGCTCCCTCCTCCCCTCACCACATTTCCCTTGAAAAAACACCTACCAGGCTGCTAGGTAATAACAAAATCAATAACGACTTTTGTTATCATTGGGTATTTTCAGATGTTACATGGTCAATGTCAACCACAGTCAATTCCCTGTGGTGGCTTGGACCATGTAACGTCTGTTGGGGGGAACGCATGTTCCCCCCCAGATGTTACCACGGCGGGCAATCACATTCACCATGTGAGCGGCAGAATCGGCGTGACCAGAGGCCGTCGCATGGTGAAGGTGATTCCCCGCCGTCATGACCCCCGCCATCACGTCTGGATGGCGGCCATGGCCCGGAATACCCACAGGGATTCCGGCCCATGGCCATAGCGGGCGAGCGCTGCGGAGGCATTGTCCATGGCAGCCGCTCGTCTCCCCAGAGGGCGGGCGGCGGAGAGCGTGGAGGGGGCGGGGCTGTGCGGCCGCACGTTGCGCCGCACAGCCCCCTCCCCGATTCCCCGATGGGATCCCCCGGCACGTCTGTTAGGGCGTGATGGGTCATCCCGGCAGGGGATCAATTCATTGATTTCGTGACAGGGTCAATTGGCCCCGTCACGTCTGAAAACACCCATTATTTATTTCATTATTATTTTTTGACATTTTTGTTAATGCAATAACTTATGCAAGTGGTATATTTATATGCATAAACTCACTGAATCGGACAATTCACTCTGTATCAGTTCAGAGGAGTTCTGAGCTGCTGTCCTGGGCAAAAAGTAGGAGTTCTTGGCTTAAGCTGCATTGTTATGAAGGCTGATAAAAGAAACCAGATTCACTCCAGGGTCTTTACCATAAGAAGGCAACATAGCATCTGATGCCCCATGGCATTAAATGTACCAAAAGAGTGGGTTGCAATGGCACTAAGCACCCAAATGTGCCCTTCTGCCAAGGAAGCACCTTAGGTAGCAAGCACAGGCCCCAGAGGGGGGAATGCTTCTAAAATGTGTCTTGTACATAGAATGTCCACATTTAGCACAGGTCCTCAGCAGTTTCTACCGCCTGGGCTTCTGTGGAGCCTGAATCAAAGATGCCCTGACAAAACCTTAAGAGAAGGCAGCAATAGTAACAACCCTTCCACTGACATGAATCCATCTGGCAGCAAAAATAGATAGGCTGACCTAAGGAGCTGCAATTTACAGCAAAAATGTGACCACTTACAGCCACAGTTTTCTCCTTAGTTAACTTTCCAGTTTGAATGTAAACAGACTCTTTGGCAAGCAGCTCCCTGAATTGAAGATATGACTGGTATGATTGTTTACTAACTGTTAACTGAAAATTAACTTGCTTGTGATGAGTGAGGAAAGTCATAACAGTTGATGTGAAAGATCTGTATATAGCGTGTTATCCCAGATAATATTTTCCAAAAATGTTATATATGCGGTAGCTAGAGATAATGTGACTGTTCTGCTGAAATGTTTATTGAGTCACTAAGAAGTTAGGTTCAAAAAGATGGCAGAAGGGAAGCCTAGATGTTGGACTGTACTGGATGCATGCTTGCTTTTCATTTAAGAGCTTATTCCTCTAGACTGTGTGTTGCCCATGTTTAGGCTGTGGCATGGTTTAAACCGAATGCCTGATCAGCCAAAAAGAAGTGTGCCTTCCATTTTTCTGATACTAGCACATGATGCCACAAAATATTTCAACTCCCATTTTCTTTGGCCTTGCAAGTCTCATCCAGCTAACGTCTGCTTTTCCTGTCACAGGGTGTTTTTAAATGAACACTCGGGACAATGGGTCCGTGGCCACTGAGTGGTGCTGCTGTAGGGTGCTCACACATGCCGTGTGCATGGGGAGTGCTTCAAGCGAGCGTCTTCCAGCATGGCTGCCCTGTCCATGGAGGCAGACACCCTGTCCCTGGCTCTCACGGGGCACTCTAGATTTTTCGGGAGTGCTCCATGCATGGCCATGAGTGACCTCTGCATGGGTCATGGGAGTGCGCCTCCCCATGCACCACCGTCACATGAGCAGTTGGATGCGTGGATGGGGGGGCTTGTGTGGATGTGTCTTGTTTAAAAACACCCATACTGTCTCCTCACTTCTTCACAAAGTCACCCTCTCCTCATTCACTGTCAAAGGGATACCACTCCAGAACCTTCTTTATCCATTCATTTATCTGCCTGTTTTCACCTGTGGCCAGAAAACTGCCACTTTTCCTTAACAAAATTGACATCATGTATTTTTTTCCTGTGGCCAAATCCACACATTACCTTTCTTGCCCTGTAGAGACACAGAATTGCCTTTTCTAACTTATTGTCCTCAAATTTCTATTTTTTTCTATCAGTAGTCAAGGTTCAGCACCATGTTACAGGCAGGATCCATATGAAATATTTTTGTTTCGGACGAGTCTGCAATCTTCCTTTGAGGAAGTTACCAGTCTGTTGAATCTCACCTGGTCAAAGCATATTCTTCTTCCAGTTCACTTTTTTGGCCATTGTCCCTATGAACCCATTTGACCAAGATAGACATAATCTTCAGGGCCAGATTTAGAATTGTGAGGCCCAGGGTGAAGATAAAACGCAGAACTCCTGGTGGCCCCTCCCCAATTGGGGGCACCCTTCATGGGGTCCTAAAGGTAGTAACGTGTGGGGCCCTGCTAGGAAGCAGTGGGGCACCCACGCCCTGCCCTGGTGAAAAGAGGACCCACTGTGGGATCACCAGAAAGAGCAGGGCCCAGGGCAGTCACCCTGGGTCACCCTGTGGTAAGGCCAGCCCTGATACTTTTGCATTTCCCCAAATGAATTTGGACAGTGAGTGCTTTTAGATAGATCACTGCTCTGATTCTGCCTGTGCCAGCCTGCTTCACCCCCCAGGCTGCCTGTCTGTTTAAAAGTGACCCCACCAAATGTGGAAGCAGAGCAAGCAGGCAGGCAGCCACACTAGCAGAGCTCCAGAACATCCTGGAGCTTCGCCTGTGGATCAGGCTGTCCAAACCCAGGACTCCAGCCCAAAGCAGAGCTGCTGTCCATCTGCTGGGTGGACCCACACTGCAGCTCTGTTTCTGGCTGGTCGCTGCCCTGGCCAACACTATAGAGTTGCAAGTGCCAGCCTAGAGAGTCGGGCAATCGTCTGCAACTCTATGGTGGTGGTGGTGGGGGGGGGATTTGCCACGCAGGTAGACCATGGACTAGGGAACCTGCCATGTCCGTCTAAAGCAGACCCAGGTGGGGTTGAAAGCAGGCACACATTGGGAGTGCACTCTTGAAGCAGCTCCAGGGGTAGGCAGCCTCCGCGACCATCTGTTTTCACCCATTGAGAATCTATTTACAGATATCTTTTAACATAACTTCTTTCTTTTTGTCATTCATGTGCAGACCTATTTTTTTATTTACATTGAGTCCATGGGGGCGTAGCTATGTTGGAAAGGACCCAGGTGTAAGAAATGGACTTGCGCCCCAACACCACCCCCTCCCTGAGGCTGTAGCTGTGTTGCCTGCCTTGTGCCACTGCCGCCGGTGCTTGCTCCATCCTGTGCTACCCGCCAGATTGGTCCATGCTCACCACATGCTTTTATGCTCTGTTCAGTCTCTGTCTGGGCATGCTGCAACAGGACAGGGTGTGTGGCTCCCTCCCCAGCTTGGGTGCTGTGCCTCCTCCCCCCCCACACACACAGTTTGGGCCCTGGACAAATGTCCCTCCTGTTCTATGATAGCTACGCCCCTGCATGGAGTGTATCTTACTGCTCACATAGGGCGCTCTTACACGAGTGGGTCACCGTACTGCGACCCACTCACACGATATTTCAAGATCCCGCAAGGCAGGATTAGATGAGACAGAAGTCCGGGATCATGCGTGTTGAAGGTTTTCGTGCATTGTTTGCAGACCATGAATTAAATACTTCACAATCAAGGTATTTCATTTGTGGTCTACAAACAATGTGTGACTGCCGTCAACGCGCGTGATCCTGGACTTCCATCTCGTCTAATCCCATCTTGCAGGATCTTGAAATATCGCGCGAGCGGGTCACGCCACAGTGACCCGCTTGTGTAAAACCGCCCTTACCCTCTCTGATAAAAGAACAGTGCATCTGGAAAACTACAGGTGGTTCAGTCATTTCTGTTGACATTTATTTCTTCCTCTGACAAAATGTTTTGAAGACATTACCTCATACCACTTTGAGGGAAGTTTTGATAAGAAGCTGGGGGGGAATGAAGTTTTGATAAAAATTTGAACCACCTTTTGTTCAAAATGAGAACTTTGGTCTCCTTCACTGCAGTATGTGTTAATGAATGGCCAGTGGCCACTCTGGGATGGTGCCAGAATAGCAACACTTCTCTGTACATTGTAATTTTGTAGTACTGAGTTCCTACTCTGCCCAATCAAGGATGCATCAGAAGTAATTAGAATCAGAGAAGAGGATTTGGATAAGAACCCAAAACCGATTGTAGTGCAATTGAGCTTATAAACCAGCCAAACTAGTACTGCATTTCATTAGGATACTATTAACTTTTT
The DNA here is from genome assembly GCA_003113815.1 of Sphenodon punctatus. NCBI lineage: Eukaryota > Metazoa > Chordata > Lepidosauria > Sphenodontia > Sphenodontidae > Sphenodon > Sphenodon punctatus. Next base: position 15,364 of record QEPC01013193.1, on the reverse strand, counting down.
GACTAACCACACTCCAAACTCTGTCACCAGGCTGCTGTCTGAAATCCTACAGGACACGAAGGAACATTCTTTTCCCTATGGTATCTGTGGAATTTAGGTCAGGATGGCATTCTTCCACAAAGGCTGTTCAGTCACACTAGAAGGCTTGCTTTCTCCACCTAGTGGCTAAATCACAAAGCAAACTAATATACTGTGTGACAAAGAAATGAGCAAATTTTAAAAACAAAAAGAAGTGGAAAACACCCAAAGTCTACTTCTTGCTTCACTTTATTTAACAAATGGCTGAAGACTGGGGTTTTTCTAAATATATTTTTAAAAATTGTATGTGAAAGCAACTGGGCAAACAGCACTGGGGACTATTCATTCACAGAACAGTATGTCATTCATACACCACCAGAAGTATAACTTACTAAGGTCTCTCACACTCTCAGCTGATTGGAAATGACTGGGGGCCAGAAGTCCAGTCTCCCTAGCCCACTCAGGTCAGTTCCACACATTTATGTGGTAAAACACACGTGGTTATGTAGAAATGCCACAAACATAGATCTTACATAGGAAAGGACTGAATTGGCTGCTCCTCAAGATTCAGAATTGTCCAGCATCTTTCCTCCCTCAGTTCTTGATCACTCAATGTGCCATCTTAATACTTGACTGGGGCTTTCCTGTACTTTGTGAAAAGTTTATAAATGTTCTATAGAATGGTACCAACAAACATCCCTGGCTCTTTGATATAACCCTTGGGCATGATCCAGTGAGGGACAGAGTACTCAAAAAGAACACAGCTATCCATGAGAAGGTAAGCAATAAGCATGCATCTCAAAGGAGCCATTCATCACCTTGTGGAACCATTCTCCTCTTTCATCTAAAGCAGTGGTTCCCAAGCTTTTCCAGTTCCTTATGCAGAAAAATCTTTAAATGCTGTGAGATTCCTCCCTTTAGTGTAGATAGATGACCCTTTCAAATCAACCTTTATTTTGAAGTAATTTTCAATAATGGAAGTGAGGGGAGACCAAGATTATGAAGAATGTTGGTGTGTTTGGGGCTGAAATGAGTGATGGTGAAAGCACAGTGTAAGAAGGGGTGCAAAATCAACACAAGTAAGGACTATTTGGTGAACTTGAATGAATACGTCAGCAGAACATGATGAAATGCATCCCATTGTTGTGAAAGAACTAGCTGATGAAATTTCAGAGCTAGTGGTAATTATATATACAAAGCCCTGGTTGACAGGTGAGGTCCCAGAAGACTGGAGAAGATCAGACAATTTGCTTATATTTAAAGGGGGGATGTGTGTGCGTGAAGTAAAACCCAGGAAATTATTGACCGTTAATTTGACCTCAGTACCTGGTAAGTTACTAGAGGAAATTATAAAGCATTCCATTTGTAGGCATCTGGACAACAACAAAAAGGGTTGATTACTAGTAGTCAGCATGGATTTATCAAGAACAAGTCATACTAAACCAACTTAATCTTTTTTTGCAGTATAACTGGTTTGGTGGATAAGAGGAATTCAATAGATATAATTTACTTGGATTTCAGTGAGGCTTTTGACATAATTCCACATGATACCTTCATAGGAAGCTAGAGAAATGTGGCCCAAATGGAACAAGCATAGGGTGGGTAATGACTGCAAGCAATGAATGGGCCAATGTCAGATTGGAAGGCTGTTTCAAACAGGGTTCCACAGGGGTCGGTTCTTGGACTGGTTCTATTCAACGTTTTTATGAATGACTTGGAAGAAGGAATAGAGTATATTTGTGAAATTTGCTGATGATGCAAAATTAGGAAGAACTGCTAACACTCTGGAGGACAGAATAAAAATTCAAAATGAACGTACCAAGTTGGAGAACTGGGCTATAAACAATAAAATTAAATTCAATAAGAACAAATGCTAATTATTATTATTATATTATTATATTTACATAGCTCCATAAATGTACAAATCATAATTAGAGATAGGTCCCTACCCTGAGGGGCTTACAATCTAAGAGAGACAAGGGAGGGAGAGACGACCATAGGGAGAGACAAGGATACAGTCACAAAGTTGAGAAGTCACAGGTGCATGAGCTTACTTTACTTACAGGGGAGAAGGGAATAAAACCAAATGTATGAATACCAAATGGAAGGTTTACTGGATTGGTAGTAGCATGGCAGAAGAAGATCTAGGAGTAATAGTGGATCACCCACCAATTGAACACATGAGTCACTAGTGTGATGCTGTTACTGTAAGGGTTGAGGGATGAGGGACGTCTAGGTCGTGAATGGACATGGGGTGTGAGGGCAAAAGAGGTCAGGATCACGACTGTGGGACAAGGCAGGAAGGGGAACAAGGCACTAGGAAGCAATGCAGGAGGGACAATGGGGCGGGGGTAGAGGGGACTAGGAGTAAGAGTGTGTGTGAGAAAACTTTGAGGAAAAGGATCAGGGAGCAAGACTGGAGACAAGGAAGCTTGAGTGAAGGAGAGAGATGGAGTTGTTCTGCCCAGCATCCTGGTGCTTCCAGCAAGCCTTATATGCTGGCTGGAAGTCAGCCAGGAAGCTGGGAGGCATGACAGGGGCAGAAGACAGACAGGAGGGGCATGGCCAGGGCCAGGGCAGAGTGGGGAGGCCTCCTGAGAGGAGTGGCAGGGCTTGAGGCAAGGTGAAGCAGTGGAGCTGCAAGCCCAGCCCCTGCTCCAAGAATCCTGGGGGCAAGGGTTCAAGACCTGGAATGCTGAGTTCAGTTTTGGAGAGGTTACAGAGGAGAGCAACAAAGATGATAAAGGGATTGGAACACAAATCATGAGGAGAGACTGAAGAATTTTGGGATGTTCAGCTTGGAGAAAAGAAAACTAAGGTGGGGGGACATTATAACAGTATACAACTATTTTAAAGGCTGCCATAAAAGAGATGGAGAAACCAGGGTTACTCATCTGTAACCTTGATTCTTTGAGATGGGCTCTGTTACTCATGCTAGTGAGTTCTGCGTCTACGCAGTACTGACCATCGGAAGCCTTTCCAAGCAGTTTATCTGCGCGCCCTTAGAGCCAGTGCCTGATTGGCTGCCATTTTGGCAGGCTTCTGACATCACTATATAAGGCAGGGTGGGGCACGGGTTACCTCAGCTCCTTCAAACCGCCAAGCAATGCTGTTGAAGAAAGTTATTCTCCTTGCAGTATGTTCTAACAAAGACTTTTACCTCAACAAAATGGCATGTCTACCATCTTCTTTAGTATTTATTAAAAAGAAAACTTTTTCACACAAAAGTCCTGCTCGTCCCTCTGCCGCCTTCCTTCTGTGAGACAGGGGAGGGGGACAGAGCGGCCTGCCACTACAACATGCTGAATACTCCAAACAAAAGGAGGCTTGAAAAAAATATAAGGTCTGTCCTGTCTCCATCCCTCTCACAGACCCTCATAACAGGTGCCTCTTCTGTCTCGGCAAGACCCACAAAACTCATGGCTGTCAGGTCTGTAGTAGTCTCTCGAAACAGACTGCGGAAAATCGTAAAATGAGGCTCCAATTCCACCTGAATGAAAGGATGCTCCAGCCCCACAGCGGATCCTCCACTCCTTCTGCCAGCGCTCCAACAGCACCAAAAAGGACGGTCTCTTCTCCTTCTATGGGGTTTAAAGATCCATTACCTCAGCTGCAAGCTTCTGTGCACCGGCACTTCGCTCAGGAGACTGTCCCTGCATCGAAAATGGCCCACGCACTGGTCGCAACCACAGAACCGAAGGGCCCAACTGCACAAACTGACACCTCTGCACTCAATGTCCTTACGGTCTCTCACAGTTCTATGATGTTACTCAAAGGCCCTTTTCACATGAGGTGCTCCCCCCCATCCCATGTGGGTGACTGGGTGGGCAAGGGGGGGCATCTGGGTGGGGGTGCGTGCATGCTTCCACACGCCACCGATCCCTCACACACAGACGCATTGGGAAAAACAGAGGTGCCTCTATACATGGAGATTAGTGGAGATGGGTGCATGTGCGTGTGACAGGTCACACCCGTGTCACACACACACCGTGGCCTCCACCCATCTCCTCCTGCATTGCAGGTCCTCCCAGGCCTGTCTGAAAAGACCCAAAATGTATGGCATAGAAGAGCTGTAAGCCTTAATAACAAATAATTTTGATTGTCTAGAACTTAACAGCTAACTTAAATGGACTTTGGATCATACCTATCATGAGTCAGTGACAACACAGCTGATCCAGTTTCTGACTGATAATCTTCTGCTCTCCTAAAAGATATTTTGAAATATTACCAGATAACTTTCTACAATTAAGGCCCTTTTCACACAGACACTCTAACACTGATAAAATGGGTGTTACATTTTATTATACATGTTGCAGGGCTGCAGGTGTGCACTATGGGTACCCTGTAACATGTATAATAAAATGTAACACCCATTTTATCAGTGTTAGCGTGTCCATGTGAAAAGGGCCTAAGTCACCTTGGGCTAAGAAATGAGGCCTAGCAATTTCACTCTCCAATTTTCATACACTAACACATGGCTGTGGTTTCCAAAACTATATGAAAATTGATATAAAAAATAAATAAATAAATAGATTCTAGGGGTAAAACCACATGTGGCTGGTAGAACCGCTTGTCGGACCACTTGGGTGGAAACTCCCAGGTGGCACGGACCGTGTCAGGTCAGGGCACCGACATGATGTGGCCATGGCTGGCCGTCCTGCCAGCTGCATGTGGCCCAGGTACATCCGGGAGAACAACAAATGTGTGGGCGGCCGGTCCTGCCCACACTATACTCCTAGTGCCCCACCCATGCCATGGCAGGCACCCATGGTGGTCAATGAGGCACTGCCATGGCGGCCCCAATCTCAGGCTGGGAAAGCCACAGCCACAAAGATGTGGTTGGGCGGGTCCAGGCTCTGACCTCAGAGGTTATCTGGAGGTCACAGCCCAGACTAACCCCAACACCACCCAGGGAAATCCCAAGCCAACATCTGGCCACCAGGTCCCGAGCCAAAGCGGGCCTGTCAGGGGGAAGGAGGGGGGACACGCTCTTTCACACCCCACCCATGCACCCCTGTATCCTAACCCCGTCCTCTGTTGGCACCGAGGGCCGGAATAAATGTCTGTCAGGATAGAACGTGGGCCGAAGAGTCTCCAGAGACCAGGCCCCTATCATCATAGGGCGCAGAGACTAGGAGGAAGAACAAGGTCCCACCCCACGCACCTCACCCATAGTCAATGCCCACACCGGGAATGGGGGAAGGAGGGATCATGAGGAACGTGCGGTGGAAAACCGGGGAAGGGGGCCTGGGCTTGGGGGGGGGAGAGAGGGAAAAGGGCAGGAGTTTCTCATGGGAGGATGGAGGTAGTCCCAGGGGGCAAGGGGGAAACAGGGTCCATGCTCTCAAGTACACCCGCACCCACTCACACACTCAGGGAACACAAGGGGGAAGCACAACACACACTATCTCTATGAGTCCCACAATAGCAAGGTCCCAGACACATTCACTTAGCTTTCAAGCGGCCAGTTTCTACTCTTGTTCACCAGCACTGGGGCTTGCCACCGGCGCCCAAGGAGCAGGAAACTGCTCCGCCCCACCCCCCCGGTGGCAGCAGCAGCAGCGGGGCCGGTTGACTCCTGCCTCAAGCATCTCAGGGCAGCTCACAACATCTTAAAAACATTTTAAACATATTAAAATAAACAATGATAGTTACAATGAAAATGACATAAAACCCCATCCCCACCTACCTACCCCATCTCCCTCAGGAAAGGCCTGGTGGAACAGCCAGGTCTTGCATTGTCGACGGAAAGAGGGGAGGTTGGCAGTCAAGCAACTCTCCAATGGGAGGGAGTTCCACAGCTGCAGCGCAGCCACATAGAACACCCTCCTCATAGTAGATGGACGGCACCCCCAGCCGACCACAGGGACCAATCCAGGACCCGGAGGGTGAGGCGGTCCTGAAGATAGGTGGGGCCCAAGCTGTTTAGGGCTTTAAAGGTCAGCACCGACACCTTGAATTGGGCCCGGAAACGTATCGGCAGCCAGGGCAAAGAACAAAGCACCAGTGTAATATGCTTGTGTTGGCCCGTCCCAGTCAAGAGACGGGCCGCCGCATTCTGCACTAGCTGCAGTTTCTGAACCAGCACCAAGGGTAGCCCCACGTATGTTGGAAGAGATCCTCAAGATGTATAAAATGAAAGATATGTCTGAGTCAGCTTTGTTGGAAATAGCCTGCTCTCCCATTGGCAATATGTCCTTCCTGAGCTGAACACCCAGTCCCTCTGAATGTCAAGGGAAGTAGATTCTTTTTTATTATAATTACTGATCTATTTTCATCTCACTCCTCCTGAAATAGTGGAACATCTTGACACTTATTAAACTTGCAGTGACACCAAGTGACAGTTCAACACACTCGAGGGAGGTAGCGTGGTTTGGTGGACAAGGCATTGTGGGATGGAAATCAGAAGACTTGGATTGTAGTCACCGGTGTAACTGTGATAAATAGAAGAGGGGCAGCCCTAACCCCTCACTCTTGGCCAAACAAACCCTGGGTTCTCCCCAAGAATCATAGAGTTGGAAGGTTACCCGAGAGGCATTTAGTCCAACTCCCTGCTTGGATGCAGGATGACTACTGCTACAATATCGCCAATAGATTGCTGTCCATCCTCTTTTTGAAAACCTCAAATAATGGAGAGCCTACAACTAGTGCTGAGGTGAGAGCATGCCTTCCCATACCATCCAGAAATATCTACCTTTCAGGAGCACTTGCAACTGTTTGTTGATAGTTCCTCACTATTCATTGATTCCACTCTTCCGCTGTTATTAAGATTGGTGCCTGTCAATTTCTGTCAGTTTTCATCAGTTTCTATCATTTCCCAGTATTTTCATCAATTTCTGGTATTTTGCATCAATTTACAGCACTTTCCATCATTTTTGGTAGTGTTTGTCACTTTCCATCAGTTTTACATCACTTAGCCAGTATATAAACCATAGTGCTACCAGTTGAGTTCATTTGGTATAAGCACAGCATGCTGATACCACACACTATTGAAGAACTACCAGAAGTACTAAATCAGTGCTATTCCAGAACAGGAACTAGCAAAAAATTGCAAAAAGCCAGTAAGTTTCCTCATTGCATGAGTGAAGTCGAATGACCTATTTCGGATGGAAACAACATTTGCTGAAATTGCTCATTTCAAGCCTACCTACAACCTCCCTAGTCAGCCTATTCCATTGTGGCACAGCTCTGACTGTTAGAAAGTTTTTCCTGAACTATATCCGAAATCTACCTTCTTCTAGCTTGAAGTCATTATTTCTAGCCCTGCCTTCTGTGGCAATGAAGAACAATAAAGTTTCTTGCCATATTCTTAATGGAAGTCCTTTCGATATTTGAAGACTACTATCATAGCTCCCCTTAATCTTCTCTATACTAAAAATACTGTTCCTTCAATCTTTCTGTGTTATTTATAATGATAGTATCCTGCACTTTCCAAATAGGACTTGCTTTCCCAACTCTTCTTTATCTTTTTGCCCTCCTCTGAACCCGGTCCAATTTTTCAACATCCTTTAAAAATGGGGCACCCAAAACTAGGCACTCCAGGTGAGGTCTGACCAGTGCTGAATTGAGCAGAATAATTACTTTTGCTAATCTGGAAACAATACTTCTGTTAATTCAGTCTAAAATTGCATTAGCCTTTTTGCTGCCACATTACACTGCTGATTCAAGTTCCGTTTGCAATCAACTGCAATCCCTTATTACATGTGCTGTTGTCAAGCCAGATATCCCCCCATCTTATATTTGTACATTTGGTTTTCCTAAATGCAGAACATTTCACTTATCGTGGTTGAATTACATTTTTGTTAATTTCAGCACAAATTCCCAACCAATTTTTAAAAAATGGAATTCTTATTCTACCTTCCTCAATAATCCTCAATAATTCTACTATCCAGGCTCTGTTTGCTTCACAGAGGGACTAGCCTGCATCACAGTGAAGAAACAAGCAGTGAGAGATGTGAACAGAAGACACCACTCAGTGGTAGGTGGCTGAGGAGTGACCTGAACTGGGGGTGGGGAGGAGCCCCTCAAAATTAAGGTTCATACCAACCCAATGATTTCTAGCAGTTGATAATGCTTGAGGAAAGCTTCTCTTGTCTCTCTATCAGGACTCTCAGTAGAAATCTCAAAGCAGCTCTTTGGTTAAACCCCTTGCTAGCAGTCTCCAATCTAATCAGAACTAGACTAGAAAATGGAATCAATAATACACAAGAATAGAAACACCACCATGAATAAGCAAGTTAGAACCCTATAGAGAGATTTTCACCTACACTCTATAGATGGATGCAGACATCAGCAATGTTAAAGTGGTCAAGTCTCTGCTCCGCTCCCCCCCAGCTGTTTAGGCTGCTGTCCGGAAATCTAATTCCTGACTACCAGCTGCCAGCTCTCCTCCCACTGGAGAGGGATTACATGGGCTGTGGGGCAGAAGACTTAAAATATACCCTGCAGGAAATGGGCAGAGCCCACTGAAGGAAACTCTTGCTCTACTGGTACTAAGGTGAAAGCAGACGTCGCACAGATTAGCACCCTCCAGATGGGTGGCCACCTGCCTGTTCCTTAGGTGGTAGGGATGTGCAAGCGCAGTTCGGATGTTCGGAGTTTGGACNAGCAGTCCTCCTGAGGGGCTGTCTGCAAGTTGAGACCCTGCTGGCACATCTTGGGGCTAATACGCTACATATGCTGCTGCTGTCAGGTAGGGATCTGACAAGCTGTATATAACAAACATACAATGAGATTCTGCCACCTGCCAGAAGCAGCAGAGGAGTAAAAGATTGGACAGGACAAACTCAGCTGGTAACAGATATAACTTTTATAATAACTTTAAAAAAAAAAAACATTAACAATAGAACAAGACATAAAAATAACAAACTTAAGTGTCTCAGGGTCAAACGATACTGATACCAAAAATAAAATCTTCAAAATCGGTATCGATATCAGTACTGATATCAATACCTATTTTCCGAATGTTCGGCCGAACTGAACTCCGCCGAACCGAACGCCCAAACCCGAACTCGATTTTCGGACTGAACGGCCAAGCATCCAAATCGTGTTCTGTTTGCACATCCCTGTTAGGAGGCTGCTAGACATTTGCCCATACCAGCCACCCTCACTGTGACCCCCAACTCATGGTGTCATCCCAGCAAATGTGGAGCCCACCTGCTGCGGGCATTTGAATGCTGACTGATGAAGGTGAATGTGCACCCACGTGGCCCCCTCCCATCTGGTAGGGTGCGCGCAGCCTCCATGGGTATGTAGGTCTGCTGGGACCATAGACTCCTGGGCAGAGCACCTCGAGCAGTCTGGTAGGGATGTGCAAACAGAATCGAGTTTGGAAATTCGGTTTGGTTCAAAAATCGAGTTCAGTTTGAAAGTTCAGTTCGGTCGACCGAACTATTCAAGTTCGCTTGAATTTCAAACTTCCAAACCGAGTTTGTACATTCAAAACTGGATTTTTTTGACTGAACAGTTCGACCAAATTCGAGTTCAGTTCGAAAGTTCGGTTCGGTCGACCGAACTATTCGAGTTTGGTCCGAACTCCGAACTGCGTTCGCACGAGTGACTGTGTCTTGGTGGTGGAAGCATGGCAGGGAGGAATGCTTGCCTGCCTCCCTGTCTGTCTGGTTCATCGTGTGGAGCCTGTAAGTGGCGGCTGCATACAGGCTCCACAGAGTGACCCTGGACTCCAATGGGCTAATCTCTCGTCAACACCCTAAGACAGAGGTTGGTGGGCCACCTAGATTATGTGCTTACTTATAAAGCAGCTTGTTGAGAAAGATGTTGGAATAATTCTTGGGTAAACTCCTGCCTCTCCAAAGGTTACAGCCTCGACTCCTTGTGTCAAGCCAAACGTAGAAGTCTGGAATAACTTACCAGACAGAGGAGCTAACCCCACATATTCTCATTCCCTATGCTTCATATATTGCCTAATAGCAGCTTCCCTTAGGCATAAAATGGACTCCTTTCCTAGCTCCTCATTACCACTCTTGCCTTTGGCCAAGTCTAGTCACACAGCTGGAGAGCCACAGAGAGGCCTCAACAAACAGAAGTTAACACAGCAATTGACATTAAACAGACGTTTCGACAGTAAACTGAGAAATTAGCAAAATCTAGTAGGTGTCAATATGAGTTTCAGAAATAAACTGAAGGAATGGAGACACAGGCATTTTCCTCTTGAGAATACAGGCTATTTTTAGCTAGTTATCAACCTGCAAAGTGAGCCAGATACACTGCTTTCCTAGAGGTGAAATGGAAGGGCAAAGCAAAATTAGGTTTATTGCTGCAAATGTCTTTTTTTTCCTTGCCACTTCTATGTGATATTAATACAGTTTGAATTTTGTGTGCGTGTGCTTGTGTGTACTTATGCAATGATTTTTTTAATGCTCTCCAGAAAGATACACTTTATTTTACTTTAATTTTTTGCAACTGAGGGTCAATAGCTTTGGAGCATTAATATTATGGATTCCTACCAGGAAAGGTAACATGTTAGGGAAATAAATGACAGCTGTTTGCACTGTGTATTCTTCTGAATTGGCAAATGTTATTAATAGTCAATATGTGCTGGAGGGCTTTTTGATTTCTGTGCTGTTCTTCTGCAGCGCTGAGGAGACTGGAATAATGGAGTTGTTGGCAACATCTTTCTAAGGTAATTACAGGTGAAAATATGCGTGGAAACGGGGAAAGGAAAAAGCCCTGGATATAATCAATGGATTATCTTCCTTCACAAAAGACAGGCTCACCACAGGCTGTGCTCCCCACGGGCCCCCTTCTTTCCCATGCTGTCCCAGGCTATTTTTCTCTGTTGAAGTAAGTTACCAGTGAAGGGACTGGAGCTCCAGAGGCTTCTCTCTCGGTATTTTTGCAGCTTCACTGTGCAATGTCTCAATTATCAGTTCTGGCTGAAAATTAGAACATGGTGGTACGTTAAGATCAGCATTCCGCTGTAGAGAGAGTGCGCACGCAGAGACCAAGTAAGATGTGCATCAAATCAGAGTTACTACAATGGAGTAAAACACCTACAACACCAGGAACTTGAGACAGACAGAACCTTGCAGTTTGAACTCTCCGGCCTTTTATTAAGGCCTTTACTCAAACATGCAACCTGGACTACATTAAATCCCTGGTTCAGGAAGGGTCTTCAACATGCATTTGATATTAAGCTTGTGAGTAGTCTCATCAGTGGTTAAATAGCCTCCTGAACTGGGGTCTTTTCATCAAAAAAGGCAGAAAACATTTTTCTAGACAAAGGGTCTTCAAAAACAGGAAAGTCCAAACTTGAGGCTTCTGTGTCAAACTTTTAAATAATTTTATTCCAGTGCAGTAGCCAGGCCTGATAAGAGGGGAGAAATCAGTAAGGATACAGTTGTACAGGGTGGGGGAACTAAAAGAATTTTCTTTCTTAATGTGCATTAAAATATGATGAGTAAAATAAAAATAATAATTGCAAGTAAGTAAATAATGTGTAAGTAAAGTGCCAGTAGGATCTCCAGAAACTGACTGGCATATACTAAATGATTGGGGGAAGATTGCAGTTAGTATCCATGTGAATAAAATACCGGTCTCTCCAGCAATTGGCTTGGCCAGCCACAAAGTGATAGTTAAGAGGGCGGGGGGAGGGGTCCAAAGTAGGCTCCCCCCCCCCCCAAGTTAATAGGATGTACCAGGGCCCCAAATTTCTCTCAATCGGCCTGGCTATAGCTCTGATGTGAAGTAATTTATTTCAGTGGCTGTTCTTACATGCTTAATCTTCAGAATGTGCTCAAGATCTTGCTGAACTGGGATGTAATTGATTGTGGATGATACTGGGTGCCCAATCTGACACACACAGCACACCTTCAAAGGAAAGGCTGGCAGAGAGCAGAAAGCCAAACCCGCCCCATCCTCACTCTTATGTGCTGAGGAGGAACAGAACTGTTCTCCCTCTGTCAGACGTCCTTCCATTTTCCATTTTGAAGTGGTCTCTTTCACATCCACTTTGGACTGCTTTTTTAATTTAAGCATGCCAGCAAGGGCACCAACAGAATTATGTTCAGGTTTGGGAGGGGTGATCTGCTTTGTCCTACCCCTTTCTGGCATGACAATGCTTCTAGGAAGGGGCAGTTTTAGCTCCTGTGTAATGTTTTTTAAATCATTTCAGGAATCTGAATCTTCCAGGAAAGAAATTCATAGTTGGGATAGGGAACAACACAGCCTGTGATAAGTGAAATAAGTGTAATAAGCACTACTAATAAGAGGCTTTTGCCCCTTACAAGCAGCAGTAACATTGGGAAACAACGCAAGAAAATTCTAAGTAAAATTGACCCTTGTTTGTTTCGAATATGCCTACAGTTTTATGATGGGCCTTTGCAAGACTGGGTTCAGTGTCTGCAACTTGTATCTACCCACAGCTGGTGTACAACTCTGGCGACATTACATGCCTGAGGAAAGGCCTTGCTCATTCCTTTTTACACAGGCAGCAGTTTGGGGAGGGGGGGATGGGCCTGCTGCTGCAGTGGGTGGAAGTGGGTGTGCGCCCGTTTCCGCCCACTGAGCCTCCTCTGGTTTGCTGGATGGCTCCATAGGTGGATGATAGGTGGAGGTGGGTGTGCGTTGGGAGCACACACGCACAGACCCCCCACCCACCGCCTGTGCTGTTCGCATGAACAAACACCCATGTCCCCACCCACTGCTGCAGCATTTACACAGATGCCCCCCCCCCATCAAACACCCTCCCACACACCCATGGGGCGGGGGGGAGGCGTCCATGTAAAAACAGCCATAGGCTTGTGTTTCTGTGAAAGAAGGAAACGTACAAAGAGGGACTCCCACAGCTACAACAGCCAAAGGCCCTCATCATAGCTAATCTGGCCCTGCTGGTACATTGAGTAAACATAATTGAACTCCCTTTAATTATTGTCAGTGATCTGGAAGAAGACATAAAATCATTACTGATTAAGTTTTCAGATGGCACAAAGATTGGCAGTGTAGGAAATAAAGACTTAAAGACGAGATTGGAATCACTTAGCAAGCTGGGCCCATTCCAACAATATGATTTTTAATATAGTCAACCATCTAGTCAAACCTCTAGCACAAAGTCTATAGGCCATACCTCACAAGGGTCCCAGATTTTCCAGGACATCCCTGAGTTCACCCCTCTTTTGTTATCTGTCTGGCAGTCATGGGAAACCTATTGCAGAGTCTCTAGTAAGGGAGGTGTGAAAGACAGAAGTTTGCATGGGACACTTCCATGGGAAAAATCAAGGATTTTAAAGCTGGGAGGTCTTGGAAAATCTGGGACACTTGAGAGGTATGCTATAGGCCATACTTGCAGAATCGGGGGGGGGGGAGGGGGAGGGACTGTATTCCAGAAATTAGTGTTGGATAAAAAAGACTTAAGACTCACAGAAAAGTGGGTGCAGAAGAGGACCAAGGCTGACAACTCCTAGCCAAGGCATGGATCTCCTGCATCGCTGCTGGTCTCATCCCATGGGACTAACCTCCTTGTTGCAGCTAAGCAATTTCAGTAGAAACTGAGTCAGTAGGTCCTCACCTGGTCCTGATAGTCCTGTGATGGTTTTTTTCCTTGCTGAGCCTCCTCGCTGCTCTGAGTGCAGAACAGAAAAATATAAACAGTTCTTTCAGGCACACACAAATAGGGAGATTTACAAAGTATCCATTACAGCATGTTTTGGCAGAGCAGGAAGCACTAGACTCTTCTAGGGATGGGCGAACGCGGTTCGGAAGTTTGGAGTTCGGACTTAATTCGAGCAGTTCGGTCGACTGAACCGAACTTCCGAACCAAACTCGATTTTCTAACTGAATCGAACCGAATTTCCAAACTTGGCTCTGTTCGCCCATCCCTAAAAGCTAATATTCCATTTAGTTCAATGGGGTTTGAATTTCCGAACTTTGTTTGGACGTCCGGAGTTTGGACTGGACTCAAATAGTTCAGTCGACCAAACCGAACTTCTGAACTGAACCGAATTTCCGACCTCAGTTCTGTTCACCCATCCCTAGACTCTTCCCAACTCAGAGAAGAGCACCAGACAAAAGCATACAAACCTGCCTCTTGCTCTTAGAGGAGCCTTGCCCCAACCATGTCTGACAACGTGAGGTTCCAGTTGGCCCCAAACATAAGTCTACCCCCAGCATTGTGCCTCTGTCAGTGCTATTGTCTGCAACCATATATTTAAGTCCATTTATGTCCAGGTGCCTATTTGTCCAAATCTATCTCCGTAAGTGTTCAAAAGTGTACATGCAGAGGCAAGTATGCAAATAAGGACATTCAAATGAAGTCACCAACACATTACTTATATCATTCCTTGTGCTCATCAGCAGTTGGTGAAAGATAGTATTTTTCCTCCTCCTGCAGGATTGAAAGACCCAAGGTTACAAGTATTAATATGGGAGTAGTGAATAGGAGTATGAGTGTGTTCACATCTTTAAACAATGCTGTTCAGAGCATGACTTGAATACATTCCCCAATTTTGCTTGCCATAATTCTAAAGGGATGTTGAAAATTGGGGAAGATGAAAACCATGCCTTATAATTGATAAGCTTTCTGTATGGAGGAATGGTTTTCTGGAGCAACTTTTGAAATACTTTAGAAAAATGGCCTAGGATAAAATAGTTCTTTTTTCCCCCTGGCATAAGGCTGTGATGCACTTGGGGAATTATTTTATACCTGACTTGGGTGATCTTCTTGTGCAACCATTTTACCCTGTGAAATGTTTTCCCAAATTGTTGAGAAAGCTATTAAACATACTAGGATTAGGAAGCAAACTGCATTGTTCTCCAAAAGTCTCTCCAGCTGTACTGTTGACCCTCTTTGGGTTTCTCTTGTGCAGAGAAAACTCTATGGGGTAGTTCTCCTTCATTCTGTGCTGTAAACTGTCCTTCTCCAGAAGTACATGCTGTGCCAGCAAGCAATATCCCAGACAGCTTGTCTTTAACTGCTTTCACTCACCTGCTCAGAAGTCCCTGCAGCATCGAGTATGCGCTCAAATGGTGAAGTATGGAGTGACGTCAAGATCACTGCTCTTCTGTAGAATTGGAGAATTTCCAGTTTCTAGTTCTCCAGAAGGGCAACGGTCTTGGCATCACTCTGGGTGAAAACAGACATGCACCTTAACAGCACTTTAACATTTTTTATGCATGTTGCAGGACTGCATAGAGCATCAATATAGCCCAGCCCTGCAATATGCATAAGAAATGTTCGGTGTTAGAGCAGAGTTACATGCATGTCTGTTTTCACCCTCCAAACTGCATCTTTTGCGTGCATGCTCAGTCACTGTAGGGATTTCTGAGCAGACAAATGAAAGCGCATGGAAAGACAGCCATGATCTATCTATCTATCTATCTATCTATCTAT
>QEPC01013187.1:1411-13165 GCA_003113815.1 Sphenodon punctatus | reverse complement strand
AAGGTATCCGGCATTGCAAGTCCCAGCTGCACATCGGATCGAGAGCACACACCAGCCAGCACCGTCAGCTCTGCCACGGTGGGCTCCGGCAAGACATAGTCATTAGCTGGGGGCCACGGAAGGTGACCCAGCTCCAACAGGTGGTGATAGGCAGCACTACGTGACTGCCAGTACCCACGGGCCCCGTGGACAGAGCCAAAGAAGGACACGGCCAGGGAAGGCCCCCCCCTCCGCCAGACAGGCTGTGAAGGAGGACATGCCACACACATACAGAGTGGACACGGTCTCTGCCGCGGACCACACCACATGCGAGCACATCATCTCCGGGATGTGACCATCGGGAAAGGCACGGAGGCCCAGTGTCTCTGCATGCAGTTGGCAGTCGAGGACGTTCAACTCATAGCCAAAGTAGTGGAGCCCGGAACTGAGACTCGCATAGGCACCTGGGAGACTGTCCGGGCAATTGGCAAGCAATTGCACGGCCGGGGAATGCCAAAGATCACACAGGGTCATTGTCTCATGGAAGCTCCAGCTATGGGTTGCTAATATGCCCGCGAACCCTGGGGAAGAGCAGCATCCAGCCATGGTCTCCAGCAGCATAATGCGGCTGTAACTAATGCAATGAATGGGTGCCTCGAAGGGACATGAGGGGATGGGGGAGCGGAGCTCCAAGGACAGTAGATAAGCCCACCGGCCGCAACATTGTTGTAAAAAATGGAGAAGAAGCAAGTCAACTGGCGTGGGATGCGGAAAGCGCAGGTGCTAGCCTGGCTGAAACTAGCAGAACATACAGAGGAGGCCATTCAACAACACACAGACCAGGGACCCGACACTCGAGGTGAGGGAGTACAACCAACACAACTGGCATCCAACACAGAGGGGTGGGAGAGGTGACTCAGATGCTCTTGCCCGCCTCCGCTCTCCTATCCCTTCTTTCCTGGCTCCCGCAGGACAAGTCTCAGTGCTGTCTGTGTACTGTGCCCACCCAGTTTAAATCTCCCTCCTGGCCTGGACTGGCGTTGTTGATCGTTGCCTAGCAGCGACGCAGCATGCTTAAAGTTTCTCCACGGAGATGTGAGGAAACTCCCCGGATTTGCTATAGGTTAATGTAAAAAGAAAGCATATTTTTGGGCATAGAAAGTATGCTGTGAGCAACACAACAGAGCAATAATTGTATTATTACAAAACAGACTAATGTAAAAAATAATAATTAAAGTTAAATAGAACAACAGGAATTTGAACCCACAGAATGACAGCTATCCTGTATCGCAAGCAGGAACATAGCGAGGGTGCCATATTGGTTTCTAAGCTTGACTATCAATTTTATACCCTAGTGGCAAGTTACAGTCTGCTGCTCTACATACTTCCACACTTCACAGGGAGATGCTGCATGTTTATATTGCATTTATGAAAGATGGCACCACATGGTGGTCCTACAAGTGATTAATAAAAACATAACAGTTTTACCTAGTTACACTCAGGCAGCATCGATTAAGTGGTGAACCATGGGCCGTGTGAACGGTTCCTTTAAATTCCCCTCACTGCTCTTGTGTTACTCTAAAATTTGCCAGCAGTAGACTTTGCCAGCAAAGGCTTCTGCGATGTAAACAAAGGGCAACGTGCGCCGCTGTCAGTAGCGATTGAAACCACGCACACAGTTACTCTTCCGGGACCGATGGAGCGCCTAGTTTTGATTGGTGGGTACTGGTAGCCTTTCATTAACTTTAAATGTTCGTTTACCCACGCAATGTGGATTAGTTATTCTAAATTAAAATTTTTGGACACCCTATATAGAAAAAGATTTAATTTTAATTTAATTTTTCCAAAGGGGAAGCGCTGTGGCGCTGTGCCGCGTATACCATCGAGCGGCTGGGAAATATAGTGAGGGTGCTAAGAGGGCTGGCTGTCCTCCAGGACCAGCTTGGTAAGTATGACAGGCGTGTTCCCTGTACCTTGCCAGTAGGATATATGTCATATTGGTTTCTAAGCTGGACTATCAATTTTATATCCTAGTGGCTATGATGGAGGAAGAGCGTGCATTACGACTGGAGGAGAGGGAACAGGTGAGGGACCTGCTGCAGCACATTCTCCGAAGGCTCAAGCAAGAAAGGCAAGAGGAAGGCATGGAGATACAGGAGGGGGTTCATCATGAACCTTTTGTTATTTTGATCCCCAATTGACCACCACCAAAACCCTAATTTTTAGTTAATTTTTAAAAAAGAACAGTTTATATTTTTACACATGTATATTTGAAAATTATATTATGGTTTTGTTAGAATGTTTTGTTAATGTGTTTTCTTATTTTTTTAAAAAATAAATAAATAATAATAATAATAAATTCCTTAGTAGTGAGCAATTTTTGCAGCTGGGGGGAAAGGTGGATGCAGGTGATAGAGGGGTGCATAAGGGGGAAAGGTGGATGCAGGTGATGGAGGGTTGCAGAGGGAGGAAGGTGGATTCAGTCCCTTGAGGGCTTCTAGAAGGAGGAAAGTGGATGCAGGTGCTGGAGGGTTGGTGTATCGGTTCCCTATGCAGCCCTGCCACATATATAAGTAGCCTCCAAGGGTGGTTAATGGCTGCTTTGTGTTATGTCTGGATTCACCCAAAGATATGTAGCAATGCCCTAAAGGACTCATCTTAAACAAAAAAATGACAGACTATACAGGGTCTAGGGGGATGGTGTGGGCATTTATCGGTTATGGTGTGGGCATTTATCGGCATGTATGCCTCCGCATACACATATGCATAGGCATACTTACACATATACACATATACAGTACACACATACCCAGGCCACACACACATATTTATCCTACCAACACAAAGGCATGGCATGGGTGTATGGCCTGGATGGTTGCAGAGGGATCAGGGTGTATGGCCTGGATGGTTGCAGAGGGATCATGTGTGGGTGTGGCCTGGTGGAGGGGTGCCGGTGCACTGCAGAGGGAAACTATGCATCCATAGTGTGTGTGTGTGTGTGTGTGTGTGTGTGTGTGTGTGTGTGCCTACTTACTTTATAATCCAGATGATTAGAAGGGACTTGAGCAGAAAAAGGGTGGAATCTTCTGTACATCCACCACAAAGCTGAGACACTGAGCCACATGATAAGGACTGATTAAAAGCTCTAATGCGTAAGGGGCTGATGGACTTGTCTTGGACCTAGGAGACCAGGGCTAATTGAAATAGGAAATCACTGAGTTGCCTTGGAGAAGTAAAAACCTCTCAGTCTCAGTTCCCCATATGTAAAATGGGAATACATGTGTATCTGTCTTTCCCTGTGTGTTCCCCTCATCCTTGTGCATGTTTGATTGTTTGTAAGTACACTGGGCAGGGAGTGGGACCTGTCTAAATCAGTCACTCTCTCTATGGCATTATTTCACTGTCCTTTGTTAACGACACAATACAAAGGCTATGATAAAGTATAAGATTAAAATGCTAAAAGCAACACAGTGTGTCTCAGTCAGACACGTCTCAGTCAGACACTACAGAACTCGTCTGTACTCTGTACGGGGAAGGGAAGGTTGTCATGTAAGGACAGGTGGGGGCAGGGCAGTCAGTGACGGCATCGGCAACGGCAGTCGGCGACTGCAAGTGAGCGTAACGCCGGCGGCGCTTGGGGGCGGGGCATAATAGCAGTCATCATCACGCCGCCTGGCTCGGCTGCGCTAATCAGTTAGACTCTTGGGTTAATGTAATAAATAAACATTATTTTATTATTTATATTACAAAGTATGCCAGCAAAACACAGCAATAATTATATTATTAACAAAAAAAACAACCAATTACACGAATGTAAAAGTAATAATAATAATTTAAAAAGTTACATGTAACAGTGGGGATTTGATCCGGGAGAATTACAGCTACAAATTGTATAGCAAGCGGGGACCTTAACAGCTTCTTCTAGACTGAGGAATTGTGGAATGAGGATTGTGAGAAACTCTTCTGCATGGACTTCACACAGTACAGTATCACACTTCATTCCTTCAACTTTCAGAGCCGGTCCTATGATGTAAAAAATGACTCGGTGAGCCAATACACAGGTCACTTTAAACTCCAGTCCCAACATGAGTTTTGGTCAAAAAACTTTAAAAGATCAGTTTGCCATATAATAAAAACACCAACCAGTGGGACAACACTTGCCCCAACCAGAACATGTTGTCCATGCATGTATGTCTTGAGAAGAATGAGCATTTACTGTGGTACAGAGAGAGAGGGAGAGAGAGAGAGAGAGACACACACGGCAGCACCAGCAGTCAGCGTGACAGCACAGTTCAGCAGCGGCAAGTCATCATACTCCCTTCGCGGAACCGCGATAAACGCTCATTACTGTGTCTCGTATATTAAATTGGCGGAACGCGGGAAAAGACCACCGATTTTATATGACAACGGTAACGATCAGCAAATCGGCAAAACACATACCTGCCGCATCTGCGGATTCTTGTAGCGGAAGAATCACAGAATCGCGGGGTACCGGGCGGAATTCTGCGAGGCGCAATGTGGGATGCTGAGGTTTAGGAATGGAATTGCGGTGCGGTAACAGCTGCTGCCGCATCAGCCCTACTCACCACCACCCCATCCTCCTAGGAGGTGCGCAAGAGGGTGAAGGAGGGGGCCCCTGAGTGTGTGGAGGAGGGTGGGTTCTGGGGAGACTCGGGGTCAACACCACCACAGCCTCCTTGGAGGAGCACGAGAGGGTGAAGGAGGGGGCCCCGAGTGTGAGGAGGAGAGTGGGGCTCAGGAGAGACTAGGGGTTTATACCTCAGACTCTTGGGAGGAACATGAAAGGGTGAAGGAGTGTGTGTGTGTGTGTGTGTGTGTGTGCGCGCATGCGCGCATGCACTATGCATACCACGCACCCCACAGGAAAATGATGGGGTTCAAGCAGAGGAACCCGAGTAGGGCTCTGAAAAAGCTCCTAAAAGAGCTCTGAATTAAAAATTACCTCCTTGCCCTTCCAAGAGGAATGGGGTTGAAGGAGGGGAGAAAAATGGAATCTTTGGGGGGCCGGCTGGCAGACACCCAAGTGGAAGATGAATAATCATTCATCTGTAAATAAATGTGTAAACTAATTCAGTACTACTTTTCCCTGGTGGTGTGGTTGGACTAGGAATGCTACCATGCTGTGGTTTACGCGCAAACCAAGGGCTGCTGCTGCAAGCTCATCGATGCCACCACTGACTGATTTGCAGGCTAATGGAATTGCCTGAATCTTGTCAGGATGGACACAGGTGCAGGGGAGTGAAGGTAGCAGGAGATGATATCCACTGGGCTGACATCACCAGGCCCCACGCCAAGGATATCGCCCTCCATGAACCCAAGAAGGGGAAGGTTGGTCTTGAGAAAGACCAACTGTTCCACAGTCCTCGGGTCCATCTTGGAACGATGTGGGCTGATGATGTCTCCAGCCACACTAAATACCCGCTCCGACGATACACCCATTGGAGGACACGAGATGTACCGCAATGCTACCTTTGCAAGCAGGGCCCACACCTGCATTTTCTGGGACCAGTAGGCCAAGGGGTCAGTGTCAACAGGGCAGGTGGGCTCAGCAAGATACTGAGACACAAATGTGTCTGCCATATCCTGTTCCTCCGCAGCACTACCATTGTCTGCTTCCCCCTCCACCAAGTCCGCCAGCCCAGAAACCCACAATTTTGATCGGCCCGCACTTGCAACCCCTGTTGAAACAGTACTTGCTCCTCGCAGCGGGGATGCCTGCACTGGGCAACACCGTCGCACCTCATCGACGAGCTCGACCCAGAAGCTTCTGAAGGATTCAACGTATGAGGTCATGGTCTTTCTGACCCATGGGTCGAGTAGCGCAGCTAGGAAATGTGGCCTACTCGCTTCCAAGGTGTTGAAATGCTGATTCAGCTCATCGACCAATTTCTTCGCCAGTGCCCTCACAGACCCATGGACGTCAGTGCGAGGGAGCACGACTTGCATACGTCGAAGCAGGATCAGGAAGAGCGATATCACCTGGCACAGACTGGCAACCTCTGAGCTAATCTCGCCAGTGGACTTGTGAAACGGCTCCAGAACCTGCGTCAGCTGCTCCACTACTGTCCAGTCCTTACCGGCCAGTGGTGTTGCTCCAATGCTCTGCACCAAGCAAAGGGCATGCAGCACCTCCTTCTGCTCCAGGAGACGTTTCAGCATCAAAAAGGTGGAGTTCCGCCTTGCGGCCACATCCTGTACAGTCGGTGAAGCGGTGAGGCTAACTCCTCCTGCTTCTCTCGCAGCGCCCGGCTGGTTGAAACTGAATGATGGAAGAAGCCGGCAATCTTCCTGGCATTTTCAAGGAGCACCTCAAAGCCCTTTGTTCCACTCAAGGCATCCTGAACAACAAGGTTCAGGAGATGCGCACCGCAGCCAACGTGAGTATAGCCACCACGAGTAATGGCTGCAAACATGTTTTTGGCATGATTGGTTACAAAGCAACAGACCTCGATGCTTACACCTTGGCAGCGGACCCACCCATCCAGCATGCCGTTCACCACATCGAGAACATTGTCCGCCGTGTGCTGGCTGTCAAGCACCTGGGCATGCAACAATGCCCACCGATGCTTTCCAGCTGACACCGCTCCCCCAGTGCTGCTGCTGCTGCTGCCTGCCGCTGCGCCGATGACAAGCACTGGTGACAACTGCCACCAGTGTGCGGTCAACGACAAATAGGCATGGACTGCACTCTGGCTAGTCCACAGGTCCATGGTAAAATGTACCACTGACCCCTCCGCACGGGAGAACTCCGCACAGAGCTGGGACCTAACCCTCCCATACAGAGACTGGATAACCTTCGAGCGGAAGGTTTTGCGGCAGGGGACACTGTAACGGGGCTCCAGCAACTGAAGCAGCTGTTTGAAACCGGGTGCAGAAGGGTGTGGGGTGGGGTGAAGGGGTGTGGGGCTAAAGCAGTGACTGGGTGTGGGTGCAGAAGGGGGTGGGGTGGGGTGAGGTGGGGTGAAGGGGTGTCGCTTACCCGGCAGCCGGCTACTCGTGCGTCACGTCCGACACGTTGCCAACAGACAATCACCAAAAGGCGCTTGCTGCTCCACTGGTTTGGGTTCAGAAAAGAAAAAATTTATTTTAACAAGTCTCAGGGCACCCCAGGTTCACTCCCTGAGCATCTAGCCTTGGGGAATCCCACCCCCATCGGGACAGGACCCCAGCAGCAAGAAGCAGCAACCAAAGTGAGCAGCACGTGGCGTGGAGTTCTACAGGTTAACACACAGTGGCGTGGAGTTCCGCAGGTTAACGGGACATTTCTGGCCTGGGGGGCGGACACCCGATACCAAGGCAGGGCATGACCCACCAAGAAGCAAGCAAGCAGCACCCAAGGAGACAGTAGCTGGAAACACGTTCCCTCCCCCCCCAAAAAAACCCTGCACCTTCACAAGACAAACCATGACACACTACAGCCAAAACTCTCAGTCTCAGGGCACCCCAGGTTCACTCCCCAAGCATCTAGCCTTGGGGCATCCCACCCCCACCGGGACAGGACCCCGGCAGCAAGAAGCAGTAACCAAAGCGAGCAGCACACATGTCGCACGCACGTCGCACGCACACTCCTGCAGGACACACAGTGGCATGGAGTTCCACAGGTGTGGAGTTCCTCCCCCCAAAAAAACCTAAAGACAAAAACTAAAGTCCACATCAGAACATTAGAACAACCTTGGCGCAACCCCCCCCAACAAAAATACATTTACCACATGCTCCCAAAAGGAACCCACCCAAACTAAACAAAAAGACCAAAAAACCTAAAGTCCACACCAAAACAACATTAAAACAACAACCTTGGGGCAACCCCCACCCACCCACAAAAATACATTTACCACATCCCCCCAAAAGGACCCCCCCCAAAAAAAAACCAAAAGACCAAACAAAAAAAAATCCCACACCAAAAAATTAAAACAACCACCTTGGGGCAACCGCCACCAACACACAAAAATACATTTTAGACCACATTGCCTCAAAATGAACCCCCCCCCAAAACCAAACCAAAAAAAGCAGCACACACCAAAACATTAACCTTGGGGCAACCACCCCCACCAACACACAAATACATCATTTATTTACCACATCCCCCCAAAAGGAAACCGACCAGGACAAAACCACTACCTTCAGGCACCCCCATCCCCTAACATCAGATGGATGGCACACACACACCACTATGGAGGAACCAGACACATTTCCCCCTCCCCCATGGGCAGAACTTCAAGTTCAAAGTCTCCACCTCCATGCTCCAACATGGCCTGCCAGGCCTGGCCACATGGACTGCACACATGCGCGCACACACAGGGATCCCACTGGCTCCCCATTAAATTACTTTCCTTCCCTAACCCTTGCTAAGGAGCACCAGGAGGTCCCTAATAAAACCCTAAAAGAAAACATGAAAATTACCAACAATCGCATGCGTGCACACCTTCAGCAGTATGTGGCAGTCCTTCACGATGCCAAGCCTGTTGTAGAAATGCCTTCCAAGCCAAAGCTCCAGAAGTTCACAGAAGGGCAGAAAAAAAATATCAAAGTTACTATTGGCCAGCTGAGCTCACTCAGCCAAGTGCCAACCCCCAATCACATCCCTACCCCCTCTAAAAATCTAAGGGAACCTTCAGGATTGGATGCCTTGAATTAAAAAAAAGTAACCAATGTAAGGCAGGCAGTTAAAAAAGGTGCCAAATGTAACAGTTTGTTACACAGGGAGGGACTCAACAAGTGGTAAACAAAACCTGTGCCCTGTACTGCCCAACTGCCCAAAAAGTCCTTTTAAAAAAAACAAGATCTGAGACCAATGCAAAAAACAGGTACAGCCTGACATATCGGATCTCGGTTTTAAATCTGGTACTGCCAAAAACCCGGCAATATCAGATCTCAGGAGAAGCGGTATTCCCACCCCTACTGGGTAGTGTCTGTAGTCTGCAAGCCCCTGCAACAGGCGGGCACTACCTTATTTAAAGGCCCAGTGGCCCTTAGGGATTCTGCCCTACCACACAGACCAAACTGAACTAGACAGGATTACAAAACTACAGGTACCCAAGGCAACGCACAAGCAATCCAGAGTGGAGAACTTCACAATGAAGCAGGCTAGAAGAAGCCAAAGGCAGCTGTCTGAGGAAACCACTGTCAGCCGCATGTGCAGTGGGGGTAACCACAAACCAATAAAATTAAATGCCCTGCATGTGGGAAGTGCTGCAACAAGTGAAAAAATGTAATCACTTTGCAAGAGTTTGCAGAGGAATTAGATTAGTTGTAATGGACATAGAAAAAGTGCATGAACCAACTGCTTGGGTTCATTCACTGTTCATAGTAGGGGGGGAAAGGATGGATTCTTAAGATTATGTGTAGATCCTAAGCCATTAAGCAGGTACATCAAAAGGGAGTACTTTCCAATTCCTACCAGAGAGGAAGTTTCTGGAAACACAAGAGAAAAATAGCCCTAAATTCTGTTCCTTCAATACAACCTTTGGAAGATATTGCTTTCATAGACTTCCTTTTGGATTGCGTTCAGCATTTGAAGTCTTCCATGGGAAGGTGCAATAAAGTGACGATATTTTAATTTGGGGAAAAATCCTGGAGAACATGACTTAAGACTCAGAAGGACATCAGAAAGAGTTCATATAGCAGGCTTGAAACTGAACAAATAAAAATGCAAATTCAGCGTCAAAGGCCACTTTTATACGACATGCTTAGAAGCGCCTCCAGAGTCCAGCATTCAAGAAGAAAGCCGCACAGGGAGTGTTTACACACTTCCCGTGCTACCGGAAGTGACGTGCCGTCCGTTCTTGGCAGCGGCTGGAGACACGGGGCTTTGAAGAGGCGAGTTCTGAAAGCCTGCAAAGTGAGGCTTTCAGAATGATCCTCTTCAAAGCTTCTCATCTCCAGCCGTTGCCGCTGCCGAGAATGGGCAGCACGTCACTTCCAGTAGCGCGGGGACATGTAAACACCCCTCACATGACTTTTCCCTGAAGGCGCAGCTTCAGAGGCGCTTCTTTTGTGCCTCGTGCAAAAGTGGCCAAAGTCTTTCTATCTTGCAGAAAGACTCGCAGAACCAGGGGTACAGATTGATCCCAGGAGGGTTTTGGCCATTATCAACTTACTACCCCCTAAAGATAAAGGAGTGTAAAGATTCATGGGAATGGTCAATTTTTTAGGGACGTTTAACCCATAACCGAGCAAGACAGACTAAATACATGAGACTAGTATTTCTACAAAAGAACGCTCAGTGGACATGGGAACATCAACGTGATGCTGAATTTGAAACAAATAAAGAAAGCTCCTTTACTAAGATACTATGACCCTAAAGGACCAGTTAAATTGTCAACAGATGCCTGTAAAAATGGTATTGGTGCAACTCTGCTGCAAAAACATGGAGATAACTGGAGACCAGTAGCCTATGCTATAGGGCACTCTCTATGCCCGAGCATCTATATGTACAAATTGAAAAAGATGGTTTAATTCCGGTATATGACTAAGAACTTTTACTTATTCATTTATGGGAAGCCTGTGTTAGCTGAAACGATCATAAACTCTTGGTGACAATAGTGAAGAAAGGGGTAGCAAATTATGATATACCATCCAGATGACAGACTTCTCTTTCAACTGCAAATGTAAAATAGCCCCCAAGGAATCAGCCATCATTTATTATTATTAATTATAATTATTTTATGTTTAGTTAGTATGACACTTCTTATGTTTTTGAGTCAGACCAATGGTCCATCAAGCCCAGCATCCTGTCTCCGACAGTGGCCAATTTCGGTCTCATAGGAGAAGTACCAGCAGTCACAATGGGCAATCCATTCCCTGTTGATGATCACTCTCTGCTCCCGACAGTAAGAAGTTCTCGTCTCATAATCTACTTGGCTAATAGCTATTAATGGACCTATTCTTCAAGAACTTATCCAGTCCTTTTTTAAACCCAGACATACTACTGGCCCTGACAACCTCCTCTGGCAACAAATCCCACAATTTAACTGTGTTGAGTGAAAAAATACTTTATTTTATTTGTTTTAAATCTGCCACCAGTTAGTTTCATGGAGTGTCCCCTAGTTCTAGTACTATTTGAGAGGGTAAATAAAAACATTCCCTATCTACATGTTCTATTCCACTCATGATTTTATAAACGTATATCAGTCTTCTCTTCCCCAAGCTGAAGATCCCTAACCTATCAAGCCTCTCTTTGTACAGAAGTCGTTCCAAACACTTGATCATTTTTGCTGCCCTTCTCTGCACCGTTTCAAGTTCTACTAGATATTTTTTGAGATGGGGTGACCAGAATTGCACACAGTACTCAAGGTGCAGTCACACCATCAATTTATATAGGGGCATTATAATATTTTCAGTTTTAATCTCTATCCCTTTCTGAATAATTCCTAACATCCCGTTTGCTTTTTTGACCACCACCACACACTGAACTGAGGATTTCAATGTATTGTCCACAGTGGACTCCAAGGTCCTTTTCCAGAGTGGTTACTCCTAATTTAGAACTCAGCATTGTGTACATATTGTTTGGATTATTATTCCCTATGTGCATCACATTGTTCTTATTCAAGTTAAATGTCATCTGCCATTTAGATGCCCAATCACCTAATCTCACATGATCCCCTTGCAATTCTTCACAGTCTGCTTTTGTTTTAACTACCTTGAATAACTTTGTGTCATCTGCAAATGAGACAGTCGTCTCATCGATGACTTCGTTGTGCTGTGGAGCACCTTGCTGACTGAGGCCACTGAACAGACGGCTCCTAGGCGTCCACT
>QEPC01013186.1:98091-119400 GCA_003113815.1 Sphenodon punctatus | reverse complement strand
TTTTGAAGGAGTCCCAGCTAACAGTAGACCTAGCTAATGGGGTACTGTGGCAAGTCCCAGGGTGTACTTCCGAGGTTTCCACCATACACTGGTGCGCAGCCCTTAAGGCACCTCTTCCCTTTCTCCCCTTGACCAATGATCCATGGACCCAGGAATTTACTGAGGTATGGATTAAGGACAAGGCAGACTGTGGGAAGGTAGAGGAGGAGGTGCTCATCGAGGGGAAAGATTCATCCACCCACCCCCCGCAAAAGCAATACAAGTATCCGGCAGTGGCTGAAGAGGGAATTCAAGCCACAATAGATAGCCTGTTAGGGCAAGAAGTCATTGTAAGGATGCTCGCGCTATGAGGGAATTCCCTCTCGGGGAGATGGGCTCCTGGAGGTACTGGGCCATCTGGTCTATTTTAGGTGCCCACACTAAATAGTCCCTCATATGCACTGATTCCCTGATGCTTGCCAATTCTCCCTGCCTCCCTATATCTTGCCACCTACCCACAATTTCTTTAGTAAGTGTAGTAAGAGACTTATGCCTTAGATACTCCTTAGAATAACCCATATGACTCAGAATGGATCCCATCTTCTCCACCCATGGGCTAACAAAAGGATTTTCTCTAAGATCCAGCAGAAGTCCAGGAGTACTAGAGATCTCAATTTTTACCCAAAATTTCAGAGCGCGCTCAATTGCCATCTGTTGCCAGCTGGGCTGTCCCACTTCCTGCCTGATAGCAGCATATGGTGTATCCTTGGGAATGTGTAATAACTCCTGGAAAAATCTAGCCTGGAGGGAGTTGAAAGAATTGGGAAGGAAAGGTGCCCATAGCTCAGCTCCATATAAAGCCTGGGCCCTAACCTTAGAGTTATGTACCTGGATAGCAAGATCAACAGCACTCCTTCCCGAGTGCGTGAAAAAGTGAAAGATAGAGCGAGAGAAGCCCTTGGCTAGGGAAGTAGCCCTCCGAATATGGTCCCTCCAGCTCCCTGCTTTGTGGAATAATACCCCCAGGTATCTAAAGCTGGAGACCTGCTGAAGGGGCTGCCCTGCTATGGCCCAGTTGAATACTTTCCTTCTCCTAGAAAAGACTACCACTTGAGATTTTTGGGCATTGACAGTCAATCGGTGGAGATCACAAAAGGCCGCAAACATTGCAAGCTGTCTAAGTAAACCCACCCGGGTCTGTGATAGTAAGGCCACATCATCGGCATAGAAAAGGGCTCCAATTGGTCTAGCAGCCAGCTTGGGAAGATGAAACTTCTGGTCCGACACAAGGGCAATAACATCATTGATATAAATAAGGCGGGAGCCAGCACACAGCCCTGCTTAACACCAGCGCTCGTAGCTACCGGAGGGGTAATATGGCCCTGGCGATCGACCCTCACCATTAACACAGAATTTGAATAAAGGGAACGGATAAGAGTCAGGAGCCCTTTATCAATTGACGTTTTTGCCAGTTTGGCCCAAAGAATGGACCTGTCAATTTAGTCGAATGCCGCCTTCAGATCTATGAAGGCGACATACAGGGCTCCGTTGCATTCCCTATATTTGGCAGTAAGATGGAATAAAATGGCGCAATGATCGATAGTTTAACGCCCCTCCTGGAATCCAGCTTGCTCCGGAGCTATTGCTTTGGATTCCTCGAGCCACCTGGTAAACTTGGTCAGTAGCAGTTTTGCATAAAGCTTCCCAAGCACACTGAGAAGGCTAATAGGTCTGTAATTCCCAGGCTCCTTAGCAGAGCCTTTTTTGTATATAGGGACAATTATAGCCTTTTGCCAATCCTTTGGGATCATTCCTGAGCTGTTAATGGCCGTGAACAAAACTGCCAAGATGGGAAGCCACCAGTCCCTATGCTTTTTAATAAACTCTGCTTGAATAAGGTCTGGCCCAGATGCTTTGCCATTTCTCAAGGAATCCACCAAGACTTCTATTTCATCCTCATGGACAGGAGGCCAGGGAGGAAGATCCTCTATAGATCCAAGCGCCTTGGCCTGTGATAGAAGACCACTAGCTGGATTGTACAAGGAGTAGAAGTGATCAATCCAAATGCCCTCCCTATCGCTCTATTAGAAGGACACATAAGGGGGGTTCCATTTTCTAGGAGACTTTGTCCGTTCGACTATCTGGCAGTCAAGACTATGGACCATTTCATTTTGGACTGTCATTTGTATGATGAGCCCAGGAATCTCTTTCTGGCTGCTCATATTGGGAACCTCCCAGGAAGAACTAACCAGGCGCTTCTCATCCACCTACTGGATAATTCAAACCCAGAAGTCATTAGGAGCTTGGCGAAGTTCCTAGTTGCGGCTGTTCACATCAGGGAAAGATTTCTATCCTTCATGCCTATAGCACTTACATTATCGGATCATTCAGGGGTGGTATAGCTACTTTTTTCTTGAGGGATCAGACTACTTTATTTATCATTGTCACTGCCTTCTCAAACTTAGTTAACTTTGCTTAGCATTTCCTCTTTTTTGGAATCCACCGGGGTGGTGGAAGTGGTCCCTTCCTTATAAGTGTTATAATTGCTATGCATCTACCAGACTTGGTTGTCTTTGTTTTTATTGCATATACCAATCATGACTTTGTACCTTAATTTATTTTGGTTAAATTCTAAGTTTTATTAATTGGATATTTTGTTTGTTTGTGTGTATTGGGATGAATCTGTCCATGCTGGACATTTGTTTTTCCCAAGGATGCAAGCTATGTAAGCAATGGCTTATAGCCACACCAATAAAGATTCCTTCCTTCCTTCCTTGTAAGGATGCAGTCTGTCTGTAACTCCCCCATCTGGTCAGTTATTAAATCAGATGGGGCGACTTACCGAATGACTGTAGACTATCGGGCTCTAGTGACTCCTCCTTTTGCTCCAGTGGTAGCTAAATACAACAAGATAGTAGCAGCGATATCCATGGGGTCCCGCTGGTACTCTGTCATTGATTTGGCAAATGCTTTCTTTGCAATCCCTCTCCATCCAGCCTGTTGGTACAAGTTTGCATTCACATACAGGAATCAACAGTACAGTTTTACCAGAGCTTCCCAAGGTTTCCATTCATCCCCCAGCATTTGCCACTCAGTGGTGTCAAAAATGTGGGATAAACTGAAGCTGGAATCAAGAGGGTGTGTTTTATCATACGTAGATGACATCCTGGTGCATTGCCCAGACAGGAACCGAACCACAGAAGTGACTAGGGAGGTACTCACCATAATTCAAGAGACCAGGTTCAAGGTTAATAGAGACAAAGCACAGCTTGTGCAAAAGGAGGTGAAATACTTGGGGATCAGTTTGGGAGAAGATGGGAAGGTCCCCAGATACACACAGGGTGGAAGTGATTGCTAAATTACATGCACCCACAAACCTGCATTCCCTCAGAGCCATACTGGGCATCCTGAACTTTTCTAGGGACTTTATAGACTTCTTCGCACACAAGACAAGACCTCTGTACAAGCTTTTGAAAAAGGGACAGGCATGGGATTGGGGCCCTGATCAACAAGAAGTCTAAAAATGGATTTGGCATAAGCTCCAGCACTGGCTCACCCGGATCCAAAACTTCCCTTCTTCATACAATTGGCAGCAACAGAGACTTGCATAGGGGCCACTCTCAATTAGAAGCAAATGGGGAGGCAGCATGTAGTAGCCTACGCCTCTAGGCTGCTTGATGAGGTGGAACAAAAGTTTCTCCCCTGAAAAAAGGCATGCCTGACCTTGGTCTGGGCCCTAAAGCATTGGGAATACATAATTGGGGGGTCTAAGGTAATATTTCAACCCCCCCATTCACCACTGAAATACATCATCTCCGTCAGACTTCAGGATGGGCAGGTTAGCAGACCCAGAATAACACAGTGGACCCTGACATTGGCAGGAAGGAGGATGGGGTTCCGTAGGGAATAGAAGGAAACCCCTGTTCCCTATGGTCTACTTGTAGAAGGAGAAGATCACATTTGCCCACTCCCCGAGCCCCAACACATAAAATGGTCTGTACGGTGGGGTAAAAATCAGGAGGAAGTAATAGAAAAGGGGTTAACGGTGTGGTACAACGATGGGTCATCTTTTTATGACCAGGGGCGACCAAGAACAGGCTGGGAAGCAGTCTGGGTGCTAGATGGATGGGTGTTGAGAGGATCTGTGCGCCCTCACTCCGCCCAAGCAGCTGAAGTCCAGGCTGTATTGGCTGTCCTTGAGTTCGAGCCCCTTGACATCTCCCTGGCCATCTATACAGATTCAGACTGGACAGTGCGAGTCGCCACAGCTTGGCTCCCAATTTGGCTAGGGAGAAACATGACTGCTTCTGATGGGAGACCAGTAGCCCATGCAGGAAAATGGACTAAAATAGCAGAGCTGGTTAAAAACAGAACTGACGACTTGGGTTGCACATGTTGCCGGGCATTCTAGAAAGCCTATGGAGGCGGCTTTTTTGAATAGTCAAGTGGACATGCTAGCAAAAGAAGCCATCACCCAGAGTGAGCCCCCCGACCTTGCAGAGGACTCACCCTCCCCTGAAACACCCATAGCCCCAGTCACCATGAGAGCCAGCATGTTAGGATTAGGGGTAACCACCCTAGACCTAGGCACTCTACAGGAATGGGACAAGGAAATAGAGGGCTTGGCACAATGGGGAAAAGACAGCAAAGGGAGATACACCATTGCTAAAGACAATGAAGTATGGTGGGCAATCGATCCTGGGGGCAATAAATATTGGATCATCCCGAGGAATGTACGGGGGGAGCTAATACAGTTTGTCCATGAGCAAGGGCACAGAGGTAAGCAGAATACTTTGGGGAGGGTAAAAGACACAGGATGGTGGCCCCAGATAAAAACAGATGTAGACCAATGGTGTGATAATTGTCTGTCATGTGCCATGGTCAATGCAGATTGCCAGACTCTTAAAGCTCCAATTCAGTACCAGTGTAGTGAGGGCCCTTGGGCCAGGATTCAAATAGACTACATAGGCCTCCTTCCCACTACAGCCAGTGGCAATAAATACTGTTGCTTTATAGTGGATGCTTTCAGTAAATGGCCGGAAGCGCTGCCCTGTAAAAACAACACTGCCAGCACAACAGCCAAAATGTTGTTTAACATTGTCATTTCCAGATGGGGTATTCCCCGGTGCATAGATTCGTACATGGGACCCCATTTTGTTGGGGATGTGATGCAGGAACTATGCAAAGCCCTGGGAATTAAACAACGTTTTCACATAGCTGGACACCCCGCCTCCTCCGGGCTAGTCGAGAGAACTAACTGCACTTTAAAGGAGCTTTAAAGAAACCGATTTGTCTGGCAGGAAAAGTCTGGGATGAAAAACTTCCTCTCATTCTGATGGCCTTGAGAGCCTCAAAAGCAGTGCATGGATACACTCCTTTCCAGTTGATGACAGGGAGGCGTATGCAGAATGCTGAGTACTGGTGGTTGGGAACAGAGCTACTCAGTACTTGGGAAAACAAAACCATCTCTGAAGATTGGATACAAATGTTGGTGGGTGAACTAGCAACAACCTACAGACAGGCTGCCATATGCCTAGGAGTAGCCAAACAAGATATAGATAAGAGGCTGGGGCAGATCAAAAAGCCCATTGTCTGAAATGGAAGGTTTGCCAATGATCAGGTTACTTATCCTTGCGACTAGTCTCATGGCTGGATTGACTGAGACCCTTTTTCGGTGGTGTGTCAAGTGGGGGTACATCTGTCCTCTCGGTCTCCTGGGCCTTATCCTCCTATTCATGGCTGCCCTGTGATGAGGCTGAGAGTTCTTCTACTGAGCAGGGGTGGAAGAGCTAGTTGGATCTATGGGTTGACTTGCTGTGGGATCCACAGGTTTACCAGCCCACTCCTTGAGCTGGGAGCTGTGAAAGTACTTTCTCCACAGCTTACCTCTTTTACCTTCCGGGATTTCCACCTGGTAAAGTGCTGGACTAACTCTGTTGACTATTCTGGCAGGACCTTCCCATTTGTGTGTTAGGGAATGCTTTGAGGCTGAGAATTTTCAATACATTACCACTTGCCCTTCTTCCCAGACAATGGGCTTTTTGATCCACCCCAGCCTCTTATCTATATCTTATGGGATGGGCCACTCCTGAGCCTACCTAGCCCAATACGTTGGCTCACAACATGTAAAAACACCAGCTGCCAGAAGATCTATGACCAATGTGGTTGTTGGGAGTCTCTTCTTAGGACACTGATACCTAGAACCCCAGTTCAGCAAGATCCCCTTCCCCTTCATTATTGTGGGATGGTATGGGGTTGGGTCAACATACCACGAAGCAGTGGGGGTGGAGCATTCTGGGTGATGGAAGGGGCCATTAATGGAGGGGAGTGGAAAGAAACAGGAAGAAGAAGGAAAACATTAGATAGTTCAGACCGGGGTACTTAAAGTTAAACACACAATAATCAATACAATTCAACAAACGTTATATGCATAGGAACACCTGGGAGCTGCTTGTTACATCTACATTCTGACTAGAGTCACCTTGGTTTCCTCCGGGGGGGGGCAAGGAATTAAAGGTATTGCCACAGGCAAGGAAAGATAACCACAAGTCCAGACTTTCCCAGCCAACTGGGGAAGCCCTCTCTCCCTCGTCCGCGTTCTCTCACTCCCCATTGCTGAGCCAGACCGGGGCTATGTTTCTCTGTTTTGTATAGCAATAAACTTGTTGTTGGTGAACATCTGTGTCTCTCTCTCTCTTTCTATTTGGGGAGGGTACATAAACTGCCTGTAGCACATACTGTCCTCAGCTTGATCCTTTTGAACACGTGGAGACCCCAGTTTAAGTCATTAAGCTAATTCCCCCCGAAGTTTAAGGAACGGTGAATATTGGGGTACCCACCCCCCAATAGTCACGAGTGGGAGGAGGGTCTCCTGTTAACACTGCAGGCGAGTCACCAACCTCTCAAGATCATCAGTGGCCATGGACCCTGACCTCCATCATCTTTCTCATTTTAATACACCCTTAGAAGTGCCTAGGGCAGCAAACATCCTAAGTCCCGCCCCGTCAGTGCATGCTGCTGAGGTGCAGTTGATGGCTTATCCAAGTAAATACTACTAAGGCAAATCCAGGTGTCCTAAGTGATGCTCTGGTTAAATACTATGTCAATTTGTACGCGTGTGGTGCTGGGTGGGTGGGTGCGGTCTGTGTTGACACCGTTGCATGCACGCTGAGTGGGGAGAGAATTCCTACGGGTTCACACACATCCCCCTCATCAACATGCAGGGAGCAACCTCCATTTTTGCCAGTTTCTCCATGCGTGTTGATGGGTGTGGAATGTGGGGGTGATGCGTGTTTGGCAGGAGCTTGCATGCATGCATATTCACCCACCACGTGGTGCTTGCACACACTGCGTCTTTCACACAGAACTCGCCCATGCATGATCACACAGATTCCTGGGTGCATCTCGTGTAAAAAGGGACTAAACTTCCCCCTTTGAACTAACATTGAACCAATACAGATAATGGTGCCCGAGGCACTCTGAATGTGCCTTTTTCAGAAGAAACCTAAATTACTTGTGGTCATTAAAAATCCATTGATGATTTATGCAGTAGCAGAGGTGCTAGTCTCAATGTCTTGACCAAGTCGTAACTGGCTAATTCATCATGCTGAACTAAATTCTTACTTTTAATTAGTTGTGATATTCTTTAAATGCTGCACAGTATAACTCTTAACAAGCTAGTACTTTCCATGAATGGCTCAGATGGTCTTTGTTCTACAATAAATACACATACGATGTATCATTGCATAAAAATGTAAATATTATATATGGTGTTGTTTTGCATCATTGGATGAAATGTCTATGCCAGGATTGGCCAAAGATGGCTTGGGAGCATGCCACTCATGGGCAGTTCAAGTGTGGCTCTTGATCAGGGCTAGTCCTGGTGACCATACTGCCTTAATGGTTCTGTGCCTTACTTCATTGCATCCAAGTGATGGCTGCTGAATTACAGCTGCTCCTCAAATTCAAATGTTCAGATTTTACTCAGCACTAGCTTTCATCAAAGCGGGTTACAGTTTAAACAACAAATGTAATAAAACAATCACAAAATAAACAATTAAATATAAACATCCTATATACATATTTTGAAAAGCCTACAACCAACAATTTCTCCTAAAAAATATTACAGGCATGCAAGAAGGTATGTCTGTCTGTCGAGTTCATCTGCATAAGCAAACACTGTCACATTAACAACAGAAAAAGACATTATTTTGTTAAAGCAGCCATATAAGCTGTTCACGACTAGAAAAACAGACATCTTTCCTTAGCAGTGGTCTAAGTCAGGCACCTCTTAAGTCTTCGTAAAATGGGCATTCTAGGACATAATGCACAGTATCTTCAATGCTCCTGCTGCTTCTCAGAATCTCAGCAGTGAGGACCTCAAAAGCACCAGCTCCACCAGCCAATCACAAAGCAGATGAGGTTTATGTGTGCGCACTGCACATGTGTGGGTGTATCTTGTGGCTCTTGACCCTGTGAATATTTTGGTACATGGCTCCTGAAAATGGTTCATGATTGGAAACTCTGGGCACTCCTGGTCTATGGTCACTGTTAATTAGTGTTCTTATCACCTGGTGCAAACTGATGTACTGAAAGAGGTAAAACCAAAACTACACACACCAGCTGAAAATCTAAGCCCCACACTTTCAACTATTGCCCCATGTTTGTCCCCTCAGATTCCCCTAGGAAAGGCACCAAACTCACTTGGCCAGACTTATGACTTCAGGAGCATAGGGACACTTGTCACTGATGGGATCCAGCCTCATTTGGTCACTCAGGTTTGCCTCCTTAGTGGACTCCTAGACCTGATGCTGCACCTGGACCATCAGGTTGCTGTGGTGGCCAGAAGCACTTTCCACCAACTTCGTCTGGTGAGAAGGCTGTGACCTTACAGCAGAGACAGAATAATTTATTTATTTTATTTATTTAAGAAATTTTCACCCTGCCCATCTTGCCACAGGCAGCTCTGGGTGGCTTACAATCAACAATAAAAACATTTAAAATTCTCAAGACAAGGAGGAATTTAAAACATCCCTAACAACCCACCACCCTAACCCATTCCCCCCACCCTCCCCACCCTCCCCATTAAAAGCCAGGTGGAACAGCCATGTGTTAGAGCAGCAACGAAAAGAGCGGAGATCTGGGGCCAAACATGCCTCCACTGGCAGGGAGTTCCACAGCCGTGGAGCAGCCACCAAGAAGTATCTCCCCACTGTGCCCCCCCATCAGACTTGGGGGACCATGAGGAGAGCACCCCACTGATGACCTCAGGGGCCGATCCAGGACCCAGGGAGGTGAGGCAGTTTCGCAAATAGGTCAGGCCAAGGCTGATTTAGGCTTTATAGGCAAGCACCAACACCTTGAATCGGGCCCAGAAGACTATAGGCAGCCTGTGCAGAGACCAAAGAATTGGTGTAATGTGTTCCCAGTGGCCCAATACTACCAGGAGATGAGCCACTGCATTCTGCACCAGCTGCAGTCTCCGAACCATCACCATGGGCATCCCCACGTAGATCGTGCTGCAGTAGTCTAGCCTAGAAGTTATTTTTACATTTTATTTTAGTTATACAACATTTTTATGCCACCCCTCCTGCCCTTTCAGGGCAGCCTGGGGCGGTGAACAACAATATAAAAACAATTTAAAACTTAAACATTCATAAAATGCAGTGGGGTAAAAAAACAAAACCAACCTACCCCCACCTACCCCTCCTGCTTGCCAAAGGCCTGGCAGAACAGCCAGGTCTTACATAAATGTCAAAATGACAGGAGAGTGGAGGCCAACCGAGCCTCCTCCGGGAGCGAATTCCACAGTACAGGGATGGCCACCGAAAAAGATCTAACATCGGTGGCCACCCACCTCGCCCGGGGAACCTCCAAAAAGACTCCCACGGATGATCTCAAGGGCAGCACGGGCACATGGGGAGTGAGGTGGTCCTGCAAATAAGTTATGAAAGCATGGATGACAGTGGCCAGGTCAGAGTCTGAAACATACAGCCGAAGCCGACACACTAGATGTAATTGGCAAAAGGCACTCCTTGCCACAGACTCCACCTGAGCATCCAAGTGGAGCTGCCAGACAAGGAGCACTCCCAGACTCTGTATCTGAGGAACCATCAGAGGACAGACCCCATCAATGATGGGGGGCATCACCCCTGCCACCTTACCCACCAGCACCACTTCTGTCTTATCGGGACTCAGCTTTAGTCGATTCACTCTCATCCAATCCACCACAGTTCCCAGACACCCAGTAAGCACCGAGACTGCTGGGCCTGGGTCAGATGAAAAAGACAGGTAAAGGGGTGTCATCAGCATATTGATGACACTGCACGCCAAACCTTGTGACCACTTTGCCAAGTGGCAGCTTATACACATTGAACAGGAGAGGAGACAGAACAGAACTCTGCGGGACTCCACACAAGAGGTCTCGGTATGATAAAAAATAGTCCCCGAGCCCCACTCACTGAGTTCTTCTGGCCAGGAAGGAGCGGAACCAGACAAGAACCATACCGCCCATCACTGCCCGGTCCCGCAGGCGCATCACCAACATCTCACAGTCAATGGGCACTGAGGTGGGCAGAGCAGGATAAAAATCTGTTAAATAAATAAATAAAATACATAAATAAATGGTATCAAAAGCAGCCGACAGATCTAATAGAATCAGCAGGGCTGAACGACCCTGATCTAATTTCCAGCACAGGTCATTGACCAAAGCCACAAGCACAGTCTCAGTGCCATAACCCAGACAAAATCCTGACTATGAGGGATCAAGAAACCGACACAATCCAGATGCTCCTGCAACTACTGGACCACCACCCGCTCAATAACCTTCCCAAAAAAGGGAAGGTTAGAGACCGGTCGATAGCTGGCAAGGGAGTCAACGTCAAGCATGATGGTTTCTTGAGCAGGGCCCATACCACCACCTCCTTAAGGCAGCCTGGCACCTTGCCCTCCCTAAGGGAGGCATTGACCACCGCCGGCAGTCAAGATTTGCCACGGTCTTCTGAGGCTAACCTACTGTACTGTGTTCTCTGGGGCTGCTCTTCTGTTGGAGGTAGGCAACTGGAAGCACATTACATCAGTGCTGCAGAGTTTACACGTTTTCTGAGAACAAATGAAGGTGCTGATTTTGAACGACAAAGCCATAGATCACCTTCATATCTGAAATATCTTCATATCTGAGCCATCTTCATATCTGAAACATCACTTCCACCCTAATGTCCCTTTGTGGCCTCAGAAGTCAACCAGGAGCACCTTCCTGCATGTACCATCTGCCCATCAAATTTGCACAGCAAGAGCACACAGAAAGGCATTCACAGTAGCTGCCCCACAATTAAGAGACGTCCTCCTCCTGGAACTTCATCTCTGGAGGGAATGTGAGACTTTCTTATTTGACTGGGCATTTGGCAGGCAGCGATAGTTTGGGGTAAGGGATCTTAATTGATTTTATTCCTGTCTATTATGCTTTTATGTGCAATAAATCACCATGAACCCTTGGGATAGAATGCGAATAATGAAACAGGCAACCAAAAAAATTAAAATAATAAACAAGGAGACAAAACTAGCTGTTTCAAGTCCTATTTTCAGCATGGTCTATTTTCCAAGAAAAACAATCTGGTGTTCCACATCTCCAAAAGAGCCACCCGCTGATTTCTTTCCCAAACTCTCTTGCTCGGAACTCCATTTCCTTCAGCTTATTTCCAAGCTGAGCTTCTTTCTCTTAATACCAGAGGTGGAAAACCTCTTTCTTCTGGGGGCCACTTCGCACAATCTCTGAGGGCCACATGGAAGCTGGGGACAGGATTTCTTAAGGGATGAACTCAGGAAGAGGAGGGTCTAGATCCTGGATCTGTCCTCTATCCTTGTGTCTAAGTCATCATCATTTCTTCTCCCTTACCCTGAACTCTGTCTGTCAGTGGTGGGAGCTAGAACTGGGTTCAGGGGACAAATCAAGAAACTGGAAAGAAGCCACATTAAAAAAAACCCTAACCATGGGCCGCACTTGGCCCCTGGGCCTGAGGTTCCCATCCCCACCCCTGCACTATACATTTTCCTGGTCTTCCTGATAAGTCTCCCAACTGAGATTTATATGAACAGCACTATCTGGCCACCTGGCCTTCACTGTTGAAGCACCACCCTAATTAGCCTTCTGTCACTCAAGTCTCACCTCTGTGCTGTTCTAGTCCAGATACTCCTGTTGAGGGTTAACCCTTTCTTTGCTTATTTTCAAAGTGACAGCCTATAACCATCACAGGCCCATTATTACTTTGAGGCAAACAGATGAGCCAAGAGCAGAGGAAAAGACAGATCAAATGTTAGAACTCTTTCCTGACAACAACCTTTGACTTTGAAAAGTCTCGGAAATCTCAGAATCATACTTCCGAGCATCTTCCAACCTTTCCTCAGAAGGATTCTTCTTATTCAGATGACAGCAAATGACTAGAAGAGCCTTGACAGTATTATTCAGAATGAATGCCCGCCTCATCACAATTGCAGACAGATTGGCTTATCTGAAGCAGTTAATTACCAATCATAGCTTTATATCATCTGGAAAAAAACTATTCTAAGCAAGAAATGCCTCGTGAGCCAAATTAATTCTCTTTTTGTGACTTGCTTATGTGCTGATGACATACAGTCAACATACATCATCTACCTAAAGCTTGTAATTTAGGATAGAATTACAAAAATTTCAATGGAATTTTTAATCAAACAGGGCAATCAAACCCTTAAGCCAAAATATAATACACCCAGACATTTTATACTACTTATGGCACTTATACCACTTATGGTAACAAGAGATTTGGAACACACCAGGTAATTAGTGTGGATTTAATGTGGGATCATTTGGAAATGATTATTGTATGTTTTTAAACTATTTAACACACTAACAATTTTTTAAAATGCAAATAAAATGAATTATATTACTGCAAGTTTAATATTTTTAAGCTGAAACCTGTCAGTATATGGACAAATTATACTGTAAAAACTAGGGTTTGCG
This sequence comes from Sphenodon punctatus, assembly GCA_003113815.1. NCBI lineage: Eukaryota > Metazoa > Chordata > Lepidosauria > Sphenodontia > Sphenodontidae > Sphenodon > Sphenodon punctatus. Next base: position 106,427 of record QEPC01013186.1, on the reverse strand, counting down.
ATTTGAATATTGTTATGTACAGCTGGATTATCCCCTCTTATACACTTACTTTGCTTTTGACTAGTCCAACATTAGAAGTGACAAGCTGTCAGGTTTATAAAGCTTCTCTTTTGAGACCATCCCATAAGCTAATGTAGGACATCATGGAGAAGCTTTTACCACTTTTTCCCCTTCCATAGAAGATTATATCATAACTGTTTTCATTTTCAAATGGTCCTACATTGATGGTGTATGAGTCCAACACTCCTACTGGAATTTTTCAGGAGATGAACTTTGTTCCTCTTACTCTTGAGAAAATCATCATGGAACCTTAGTACAATCAGGGCTCAGTCCTCCACCATTTAAGTCAATGGGAGCTGAGCCATTGACTTTAATGAATGTAGGATTGCACGCTTGGGGTGTTAACAGATGAGACAGTAGTCCACAATAACCCATATAAGATGGATGACCACCTGCTCATCTAGTAGGTGGCCACCAGGTGTATGGATGCACCCCACCCCCACTCATGGCACCATCCCGGCAAACGTGGAGCCCACCATGCGGGCGAATGCTGGCTAAGGCAGGTGACTGTGCATCCATGTGGCCACCTCCCCTATATCTTAGGGACCGCCTCGCCTTTCGCGCTCCAGGACGGCTCCTACGGTCTGCCGGGGGTGCCCTCTTGGAGGTCCCCCGTGTTAAACGGGGGGCCACGATGGAGAGGGCATTCTCGGTGGTGGGGCCGCGGCTGTGGAACTCCCTTCCGGAGGAAGCTCGCCTGGCCCCAAGCCTTGTGACGTTTCGGCGGAACTGTAAGACCTGGCTGTTTGCCCAGGCCTTTGGGGGAGGGTAGGGAGGGTTTCTTTTAATCCCCAACCCTTTGTTTTTCTAAGCCCTGTCAATATTTATGTTGAAGATTTGATTGTTTTATCAGAATTTTAATGTATTTTACTGTTTTTAATTGTTTTATGTTGTGAGCCGCCCCGGGCTGCGTTGCAGGAGGGGCGGGATATAAATGTGTTTAATAAATAAAAATAAATAAATTTAATAAATAAATATCTGTAACTTTATTTCTGTGTTATTAATATACACAATAGCTGAAGCCAAGTATCCAAAATACTGAAATTATTGAAAGAACCTAACACAAATACCAAAATAAACAAAGTAACTAAACTGGACCATCATAATGAACAGAAAAGTGAATATCCTGCCTAATGCAGATGTCACTCAGATATTTATAGAACTATCCAAAAATGTGAATAATAATTGTGAATATAAAAATACTTGTTCATGTCAGCTCTCATGCAAGCTTTCTAGTCCTGCAGCAGCCATAACCAGGAGGCCCACAGAGGTTAGATGAATACTCACACATGCTGACTGACTCTAAAGGCAGAAATGAAGAGAGCCGAACTCAAACATTTGCTATAATTTCCCCTGCAATCCTGTTTCTGTGTCTCCGAGCAAACATCCCAGAGGATAATTAAAACTGAAAGTACATTGACTACTAATACAACCAGACTGCTATAGGTTAAACTTAACAGTCATTCAAGTGTGGCTTAGCTTACTACAGAAGAAAAAATCATCTTGAGAAGTCCTTCAAAGATAATGTGGGCAAAACCAGGGCAAATAATCTTCCCTACAAATGTTGCACTCACTGCTATGTCAATTAAACTTACGCATTATATTATATTTATATTAACCTGCCCTAAAATAAATCAAACGAAGAGCTGTTAGTTTTTCTCCCCTTCCTGCAGAATGCGCAAATTCAGCTTAAGGGCTGGACATGTAATGGAAATTAGGGTAAATTTTTCTAATTTGACTTGGCAGACAGTGGGAGTTAGTTGCCTAAGTCACAGAGGCACTTTTAAAAACTTAAGGGGCATTTAATGATGGTGGTGTAACAGAGCAACCCTGCATGAACTGAAAGTTGTTGCAGTGACAGGCTCACAAACCACAGTCCATGCCAAAAGCCTTCATCCAGTGCTCTTTTATGGAACTATCTCCGAGGGCAGAAATTGCCTCAGGTGTTTACCAGGCAGAAAGGGGAAAGTCCTCTCACAGAACCGCTTCTTACGATGGCAACCTCCCTTCTCAGCCCTCAGTCCTTTACATGGCTTGGATTCTGAGCAGGCCCTCAGACCTGGCCCTCTTAGCCAGCTGCCTCCAGGGAGAGTACTTATAATGGAAAACTGAAGGGTGCTGGAGGTGCCACGGGCTCAGCCCTAAATCTGTCTGGGGCGACAGAATGAACTACTCAAGAAAAAGGAGGGCTGATGCTGTTTTTTTTCAATCTACTTCGTTTTTACTTATGCTGGGAATGCTGAACATAATGTCCGAATATGCACATGTCATATGAATCATACAAACATATTACAGCAAAGATTGCGTGGTGTAATGTGAAACAATATAATAAACACAATTGTACAAATTCTGGTATGCAATAGAAGGCAACCGACAAATAAATTGCAAATTGTAATGTACAATAGAAAGCAACCATATACCATCATATGGATTATACACTGATAAATGGCTGATGGAATGATGAGGTGATGGTGCAGTGATCACATCCCTTCCTCATGTACCACTGGCCATCAAACGCGTTTCGGGGAACCTGTCCCTTCTTCAGTGTGCCTAGTGTTCCATCAGTGAACAGAAATGCTTGCACAATAAATGGAGGCAAAAATGAGGTTGACTCTGAGCCTCTCTCTCTCCTCCTTCCTGATGAAGGAGGTCTGGATAAGCCTCCCAAACAGCTAACCAATTATTCCTCACTGTGTGGTAATTTCTGTAAAATAAAAGAGACAGCTTTGAGACCCAAAAGCCACTCGACTAGGGAACCTGTGCTGGTAAAGCTCAAATCAAAAGGATCCCAATCACCAATGGTTGATACCATATAATACCTTAATGGTTTCTACTCCTGGGCCTCAAACTGCTCATGTTTGCTGGTGGTGAGAACCCTTAATCCAGATGGAAAAGGGAAAAAGGCTGAGTAGGCTTCTCAATCCCAGTGATAAACTGGGGCATGGAAAACAACAACAGAAAAACATTTAGTCATAAAAAGATCATCAACACGTATGAATCCCATGCGTTTTAAACAAAAAGCCCATGGTACTAAAATGCAACTCAGCACCAAATTGTGTTCGTAGGTCTGTTTGAAAGACTGCTTTTTGGACTGCCAATGTGAAGGCTCAGCAATACAACTGAACATGACTGCTTGCTCCTTATTATATATGGAGAAAACCTGTTGCTGGGCTAATCTCCTGCAGCTGTGCTTATTGATCAAGGAATGGGCCCTGCTGTAATGACATGCCTGCACAATGTGAGAGTGAAACTACTCTGAACCCATATGGTTAATGGAGGCACCAAGAACCAAACACACCATGGCCAGTGAGCCACCCTTGTTGCCTAAAGATAAACTGCCCAATTCCATTCTGTACTCTGCCTTTCTGTGGCGTTAGACTTCAGGTGATCAGTGGCAGAGTGCTGGCTAGGTGTGGGACTGATTCCCGCATGTACTTACCAGAACACTTTGCCACAGTGGTTGTTGGCACCTTCTGAATGAGACAAGGACACTTTTTTATGGGTTTAAAAATTCTCTATTAACTAGTATCTGGGTGGAAAATTGCTAAATACAATTTGGGTCCAGTAACAACAGAGTTATAACTTCAATAACAGTAAACCAGGGGGCTGCGTTTGAGACACCCTCAAGTACCCATCCCCCTATAACTTATAGACTATTCCTCCCACTCCATCCTAGACTGGACACATGTGAAGAGTGAGGGAGGACAACATGTCCCCCTTGGGACTGGGGTAAGAAGAAAGTCCTGCGGGCCAGTGGCATTACATGCCCTTAAGGTGCCCTCAGCTTGACCTCTCCCTATGGCTGTGTTCTCACCTGTGGCGGTGATGGCAGCATCAGGAGGGGCGAGGGAAGATGCGGCAGCACAGAGGAGCTGGCTGGTGGGGAAAGAGCCAGTGCGACTGGGGATCTGCCGTGGCTTCTCTCGCACGTGTCACGGCGCAAAATCCTGCCCTGACATACGCGAGAGAAGCCACGGCAGATCCCTGTTCGCACTAGCTGTTCTCCCGTTGGCTGGCTCCTCTGCACTCCCGCGTCTTCCCTCGCCCCTCCTGGTGCTGCCACCGCTGCTGCAGGTGAGAACACAGTCTGAGATTTGACCTCAATGCTCACTATGCCCTGCGCATGTGTCAATGGTCATAAGTCCCCATCTCATAAGGAGACAACTCCCATTGTATAATGCCACTCAATAACATAACAAGGTTACTGGATCCCCGGAGAGTGCGACAAAATTAGTTAATACTGTAGGAAATTGACATGACTTGGGGCCAAACTAAGATACTAATTTTCCTACTTCAATGTGCTGAATCAGGAGATGCTTCTGTTTGATTCAAGTGGGCCACTCTGTGTTAAATTGTAACCAAACCAAATGTGCCTTCCTGACAATCTACTAGAGTATACATGGTGGAATTGTTGTAAATAACTCTGTGTAACTGAACCAAAAGGGTTCTTCCTTGACACAAATGTAACAGCAATATACACTGGATGCAATTGTACCCATCATTGTGTTAAAATGTAACCAAGAACACACACTGTAGTTATAATACTTGGAATGTAACTTTATGGGCCAGTGGGATTGCTATTTAGAATTATGTAGAATGTTAGAAATTAGGCAAGATATTATTACGTATATGTGTGATGCATTTGATGTGAAGAACAGAAGTATGAGTAAAATAATCAGTATTAGCAATGATCAGGAGTTGGCCTGAGGGAGAGAACAACTGATGCTGTGGACTTGAGAAGGACCTCTTGTTCCCCAAACAATCTATGTTGATAATTTACAGAAAAACATGGAGGAACTATTGTAGAAGGCTGGGAGCTGATAACAGTGGCCAAGCTGGGTAAACAAGAGTATGGTTGTTATCAAAAAATACATGATTCTCAGAAGGATGTGCGAACTAATGGAAGGCCAGGAAGCCGAGACCCCCCATCTCCAGAGGGAGAGGAGGGGACCTGGTTTTATTGATCAGAATAAACCTCACATCATGACTAAGCAAAAGGTACCCCAGATTTGGGGCAACCAATGAGAGTATGCCACAAGTTTGGTACTAACAACCCCGCACTCTGAATAATCATAAGACAGCCACAGCATATAAGACTTGGCTCTGGACCAGTTCCTTGCCTTCTATGGTAATCAGTGCTAACTCTTATCAGAGTGCCACTGAGGTCGGTCCTTTATCGAAGGGAATTTTCCAACAGCATCGTTGGGCCCTCTCCCGCCTTCCCCTGGGACCAAGATCGCCTTGCCTCTGATCACATAAGCATATGTGCCTTGTATGCATTTTTAAGTAGGTCAGAGCAGGATGAAAGCAGGATGTTAGATGCAAGTGTATCTTTGGTAATTGGTATTATAGTTGTTCTGATATTATTGAATAAATGCCTATTTGATTGAATAAAAGACTCATCACTGAAACAGAAAAGAAATAATTCCCTAAACCCTCTCAAATTAAAGTATTTTCACTAGATTTTGAAGAATTGAAAGGGACCTGCTCTCTCTCTCTCTCTCTCTCTCGCTCTCTCTCTCACACACACACACACACACACACACACACACACTATACAGGCAGTTGTCCCTCTTGGACAGGGATACACTGACTAGGATACAGACAGGTGTCCCTCTTGGACAGGGATATACTGACTAGGATATAGGCAGGTGCCTCTCGGGAACAGAGGCAGCTGACTGGGACTCACATGTGCTAGACCTCTCTGGGACAGGGGAAACAGCAGAATTTCTTTGGGAATTATTCAAAGTAGAGAGAAGCAGTAGAAACCCCCTTTCCAATTCACAACAATACCTCCTAGGACATTACACCCCTAATCAGTCAATTGAATTAGACAGACACTATGGGGAAGGCAAAAAACAAGGATCCAAAGGCCAATTTAGGGTCCTTGTAAAAATATCTTCCTGGCCCCTTGTTAGACGACTGGCCTATGTTCACAGTGCCCATATAATAGGGAGGGCTGGTGGATACTTCAGTTGGGCATACTGGCACAACTGCCAGGCTCCAACTATCAGGGGCCCTTTATGCCCCAAGGCAAATCCCTGGCCACAGGGTTGCTGGGGCAACCGGGGCCAGGAGCAGCAATTTTGGTGTCCTTTTAAGGGCAATGCAGCTGGCTTACTGTGGTGAGTACAGCCTTCTCACCCGTGTCCTCGCTCCTCCTCTCAGGGGAGTGTGACAAGGGCTCCCTCGCCAGCACTCCCATGGGGGGCAATGGGGGATTATCTCTGTCCTATCAGAAGCATTGTATTCCTTCAAAACTACATTGACTAGTAAGTACACCACAACCTTTTATACAGTAACTCTCTCTGGTGCCTAATTAAAGTCACTTGACTTGAGCTCAGAGCTTGCTGCAGGTAAAGTTTCTCCTAAAGCTTGCAGCTTGTTTGTGAACACAAACAGGAGGACACCAGGCCCTCTCCATTCATTATCTGATACACTTCCATCACTGATCTCTGTTAAGCTACACCCACGCCTTCCAGAGAACAAAGTACCAATTCCATACATCTGCATGTTAGGCCAGCTCCAGCAGTCTGCACTAGCTGAGCTCCCAGTTAAAAACTTGACACTAAAACGAGAATGGTGTTATTTTCTATGGCCACATGTTTACTTTGGAAATGGAACAGCAATATGATTTTTAAGTAACGGTTCAAGTGTAAAAGGGAGGTTGAAACAGCCAATCAGTAATTACACTAAAAATGCAAAGGGGGTCTTTTTATAGGCAATAAGTGCTTGCCCAGTTTTGCCCTCTCATAAAGCTGAATCAACTATTTGAAGCAAATGCCAATTTGAAGGAATTCTGTATACTCAAATCCATTTTAACAAAGCCCAAAGTGGATATAAAGTAGTGTTCACTTCCGTGTTCTTTTGTGGTTTCGATTTTTTTTGTGCAGTATTTCGTGTTTAGTATTTTGGTAACCACCAACACCCTTTTCATTTTTATTTTGTGTGTGTGTGTGTGTGTGTGTGTGTGTGTGTGTGTAAAACCTCCATCACAGGAGTGAGAAAACTTTTCCTTCCTGTGGGCCACTTTGAAAATTAATACAAGCACTGCACGCAGGATAGGAGTTAGTGGCAACGGTGCTTAAAGGGTGTGTTTGGGATGGGGGAAGGAAAGAAAGGGTCCAGATCATGAATCTGTGCCATGGTTCCATCCTGTCATCTCTGCTCCCTTCCCCTGAGCTCACTCTCTTTGTTTTTGAGGATAGAGACTGGATCCACTAGCAGAACCAAGAACTGGAAAAGGGACAAATAAAAAACTTTCACAGACCAGATTTAACTGGAGGCTCTCCACCCCTGTTGCATTATGAGCAGGGATCTGTGTTCACTACATTTTTCCTGTTGCCATCAATGGAGTGAACAGAATGGGTAAAAACAGACATGACAGTGGCCCGGGACCCACCAGCACAGCTGTACACGCACCGCCAGATGTTAACTTGGGACTGCCCTCAGGTGAGTAGGTGTCTAGCCTGGAATGTATCTTTGGAAAATCTCCAAGAATGCACTCTGGGCCAAGGGCCACCCATGCAGTCCAACACAAGCTAGCACATATATTCAGCCCCATGATCCCCACCTTGGAGCAGGGGTCACCATGGCTGTCCGTCATGACAGGTGGTGGGGCATTGGGAGCGAGACCACTTGCCCACCCATTAGTTGAGCTTCTTGCTCTACCTGGGGCTTGTGGCTGGCTGGCTCTCCAGTCACAGGGCAAGGCATATTAATTTGATGTCCTAACCCAATCCAAGTAGGGATGGCCACTGTTTCCTGCCCTGGGCCAGGCCAGGGAGCCACCGTGCTGCCTGCACATCTATTTTTACCTAATGAAAACAGATCCCTGATCATGAATTTAGACAAGCACTAAAGGTAAAACTAGTAGGGATGGGAGAACAGATCACGGTTCGGCCGTTCGGTTCGGTTGTGTTCGGTTCATCCGTTCGGTTCGGCTGCGCTCGGTTCATCCATTCAGTTCGGCAGTTCAGTTAGTTCCCCGGGTTCGGCTGTTCAGTTTGGCTGTTTGGTTCAGGTTAGGCTGTTTGGGAAATGTTTTGTTATATGGGTGTTTTTGCTGTTTTTTATATGTTTTTTTGGTTTTTTAAAAAAATGTTTTGTTGTTGGTTTTATATGGGGTTTTTTTTTATTTAATTTTTTTATCTAATATTATATATATATCTACACTAAATCTAACTGCTATTAACTATTCTAAATGCTATGAACTAAATGGATTATCTAATAAGTATACAGGCCTACTCCTACAAACACTAAAACTAAATCACTAA
>QEPC01013186.1:63496-91277 GCA_003113815.1 Sphenodon punctatus | reverse complement strand
ACTTAAAGCAATCTAATAATCCTACTCAATGCCTGCTCTTCAGGAACAGTGACTAGCTCAGAAGGTGTTGGGAAGGGGGGAGGCAGATAGTTTCATTTCTTGCAAACCTCTCCACCCCTGGTGCCTGGAAGTCTGCTCCACAGTGACTAGTACTACCCCTCCCTGTCATGTTTGACCTTACAGTGAACCTTTTTTTGCCACCCGAATGTGATCCGAACTGACCGAACTGTTCAGCCATTTTGCCGTTCGGTATTCAGTTCTGTTTGGTATGTTCGGCCATTTCACCGTTTGGGGTTCGGTTCGGTTCGGTATGTTCGGGTTCGGGTTCGGGTTCACATTTGGTCGTCCGAACAGGCCAAGTTCGGGCCGAACACCGAACTTCCGAACTGCGTTCGCCCATCCCTAAAAACTAGATGTGTGGGCAGCGCGGTAGATCCCCAGCCCAGCCTGGGGCAAGAAAGAGCCCCCCACCAATTAGGTTGGGTCAGGTCAGTGAGCCAACATGCCCATGGTCGGAGAGCCATCCTGCCACCCACACACCCTGGTTAGGGTGGGGAAATAAACAAATGTGTAGGCAACTGACCCATTACCCGCTAGCCACCTACCTGCCCCAGGGCAGCCCTGGTCCAACATCTGACAGCGCGTGAGCACATATGCTAGTCAGTTCTGGGTCAAAACAGGCCACAGTGGGCCACCAGCATATCTGCAAACTTGTGTTTATTAGCCTCCCTTTTAACTTGGGCTACAGGGTACTTTCTTTGCCAATAGGGAGCAATGGGAACAATGCAATCAGTATTCTATGCCCAACTTTTGATCCTCAAATGACCATAAAGATTGGATGGTTACCTGGGAAGGAAGACTCCACAAAAGGACGCTCTCTGAACTGCCTTTCTTTAAGGAACCCTGGGATAACATATCATACAGTGATGCAAGTGTGAGTGAGTGTGTGAGACTACAGGTGTAGCTCTTCATCACTACACATTCATAACCTGATGAGATGTGCCATGCATACAGCCCCTGGTATCTGGATGCCTGCTGCTTTGTTGCTACTGTCTACACAGCTAGTTAATAGTGGCCAGACATCCCATCTTAGGTGGAACAATCACACCTTGAGCTGTCTGGCTGCATGCCTGGAGGTCAGCTGGGACTATTTAAATATCCTGTCTTGCCTCTGGACAGTGCATGAGCCAGTCCTGTGGTGGAGCGACTGGGTGCCATGGCCCAATGGTGTGATACAAAGACATGCGACTGTGCCACAGCTGGGTAGCAAAGACCAAGCTAGTCCCTGCAACCAGGGCATGCACACCAGCAGTGGCTCTAGTCTGCATACTATTGCCATGCAGCACAAGACAGAGCTCAGTGTCAATATGTGTGTGTGTGTGTGTGTGTGTGTGTGTGTGAGAGAGAGAGAGTCAGTGGGTGTTTTCAGACGGATGTGGGGCTGCACACCCCTGGAACTGTTTCCAGGGTGCATCCCTGCATCTGCCTGCTCCCATCCTCAATGGCATCCAGATCAGAGAGACCTGATGGGTTCCCTGGTTCACGGTCCACTCATTCAGCATCCCTCCACACACGCTATAGAGTTGCAGGCTAGAGTGTCTGCAATGCTATGGTGTTGCCCAGGGGCAATGGCTGGCTGGAAGCAGTGTGGGTCCACTCATCAGAGTGACCTCCGCTGCTCTGCTGGGGTTGGCCAGCTAGTTCCTCTGGTGGTGTTCCAGGATGTTCTATGGAGCATAACTAGCAGGGCTGCCCCAGTGAAGGAACAGCCTGCTCTGTGTATGCTCTGCCTGTACATCTGGCAGGGCACTTTCAGACAGATGGGCCATTCCACAGTGAAGTGGGCTAGCGTGGCCAGCACCGGGCAGCCCATCCATCTAAAAATACACCCAGTGTGTGTGGGGTGTGTGTGTGTGTGCAACTGACCTACATTTTGCTTTTTAAATATTATTTTTTCCAGTCTAGCCTCAAAATGAGGAGATGGGCTATTTTTAATGTGCACAATTTATATAAATAAGGTTAATTTATACATATCCATGCAAATTTGGGGCAATGGGGGCATCCCACTTTGGGGTTTTCAAAATCTGGTCACTTTAAGTTAGTTGAGAAACCGTAATGTATAAAGTGTATAAAAGAACCCTTTAAAACTAGCCTGGCAGCTATCCTTTAAACTACTACTCCAGAGAGAGAAGAGAGATTAAAAATTGTGGGTAATTCTGTGAATTATTTATTATTAATGGTATTTTAATCAGTGCAAATTGACTTCCCCACTTTAGCAGGGATCTAAAAACAGGCAAACCTTATACAAATCTATTTCCACCTCATCTCCTGACTCTGCTTAGGGGCTGTCCTTTGCATCTCAGCACATTTCTGAATGAAAAAGTAATCTTTTGAAAAGTGCATTACAAAATCTTTTGAAGGCATGTAAGCAGTGTGACAAACTCATACCCCTATCTCCTGCAGAGGAAATAAGGCACAGTTTTAAAACCCTACTGGAAACCAGAGCCTGCTGCTTTGTAGTTTGTCTTATATTTTAATGAAAGTCCTACATTTGAAGTTAATACCTTTCAGGATAGACTGCTCTGCCATGACTTTCCCAAAAAGAATATCAGTATTTCAGAGCAGATGGCACTTCGAATAGACTAACACCCACACCCACACGTTTAAAAGGGTTACTGGCTCCACATACTTTCTTTTACCGAAGTGGAGACAGGTGTGAACATAATCCAGGCACATATACCTGATGTGTGATATTTAAGCTTGTGAAGTTTGACATATGCTATCCAGATTGGAATCATAGGCTTCTGTTTCTACAAACCAATCCAACACTTGCCTTCATTTTTTCCCTCCTGTGAGATGGGCATGTTTTTAAAAACTGCAAATTAATAGCCGACATTACTCTTCTTTTATATTTCTTAAGCTTCTTAATTCTGGGAGCTAATTCCAGCAAAGGTATCAAGCCAGCTACATTAAGTGATAAGGATTACCCTAATTCATCTGCAGCATCTTGATAAACAATCTCTCAGTGATGGATGAGGGGAACTTAATTTCTACTTTCTAACCAAGTACAGCCTTGATTCCTTTAGCATTTTAACACCTTCAGAATGCAAGAACTGCAAAGAGACTGCTTCAAAGCACTACAGTATTCAAAATCAGCCTTGGTCCAAGTTCAAACTCTGCCCTTGAAACAGCTGCAGATTGCTCAGATCTTGTTTGTCTATGAACCCTTTCTCAAAGAACATACGTAGGAACTTTCGGGCTCCATCTGGATATCCAAGATATTTTTGTCTAATTGTGTAAAGTGAGGGAAGATCTTAGTAACTTGTTAGAGGTGTCCCCTGACTCATGAAGTCATATATCCCAATGCAGAAACCCCATGACTATACATGAATGTAAGAATGTAACACTAATGGGCCACCCAGCTGAACATTACTCTGATCCTTACTGATGCTCAGAAGTTCAGCTCATGCAGACATGGTCAAACACTAAAGCAGTGGTTCCCAAACTTTTTGAGAAATAACTGTAATTCCTTTACTTCAGATAGCAAAAAAAAAAAAAAAAAAAGACAAAACAAACAAACAAACAAACAAACAAAAAAGCATCAATTGTGATCCTGACCTGTTCTGGCTGCACTCAGTCCACTACCACTACAATTCTACCACACTGGGCAACTGTCCAGTCAGTCAGATGGACTAGCCATAAGGACTCTGCAATGGGTAATTATAGAATGAATGAATGAATGAATGAAATGCCCATTAGTGACGTTTCAACCTAGCCCTCATAATTTAGCCCAGGGATGTAGAAACTTTTCTTTTCCCCAGGCCACTTTGAAAATTAGTGCAAGCTCAGTTGGCTGGATAAGAATTGGTGGCAGGGATGCCATCAGGATTGGAGAAAGAATGGGGGGGGGGGAAACTGTATCATGGATCCAAACCATAGATCCATTTATTATCCTTGACCTCATGCCCTCATCTCCACTTCCTTCCCGTAAGGTCACTCTTTCAGTTCTTGAGGGTAGAGACTAGAAGGAGCCACAAGCCACATATAGGTACTGGAAAGAGGCCAAATAAAAACAGCTATGGGCTAATTTTGTCCCCTGATTTAGAGGATGGTTTATGTTCTAAAGCATAAAGGCATAATATATTCTTACTAAACCTTTTAATCCCCCTTTCCTCTAGAAATGCAAAGATATCTCACACTATGCAGAAAAACATGCAGTAGACACAAGTTTTCCAAATTATAAAGAAAGAGAGATTTGAAAATATCTATTCTGTCAAGTTATTGGCAGTAGAAAATACCACACAGTAGAGGCTCACTCATCTGGGTGCTCTAGGGGAAACAATGACCACTTGGATTGAAGGGGATCTCCTAGTCCACTTTCCCACAAAGTCCCTCATCATGTTGCCACCTCAACCTCCCACCCCCATTGGTCCAAAGTTACTGCTCCTGAAACAGAGAGCCCGAGGAGCATGGAGGCTGAATCTGCTTTAGAGGGTCACGTGCCACCAGTCCCTGTAGCTGCCTCAGCTCATCCAGATTCTTTACTCATTAGCAGGGCCCCGAGCCAAATGCGGGTCTGTGATTCGCAGATTTCCTGCAGAATTCCCCTCCCCCACAGAATCTCCTGCCCCACTTACCCCAGCACAGAATTTCTAGCCTGTGCTGGGGAGATGCGGGGCAGGAGATTCCACAGGGGGAAGGGGATGAACAAACGTGCTTGTCCCCATCCAGCTCCTGGCCTCTTCCTGGTCCCTCCCAATGGGGCCTCTCAGGGTGATGCAGTCAGATGATGTCATCTGGCTGCGCTGCTCTGGGAGGCTCTGTTGGGAGTGGCCAAGAAGAGGCCAGGAGCCAGATGGGGATGAGCACACTGAAAGGAGCAACTGCTGCCGCTGTCACTGCTAAGTCAATTAATTTTCTAAACTGGGAAGGGGGAGGGAAGTCCTGGCAGCTGGGGAGGGGAATCCCCAAGGGTTTGACCAGTGCGGGGGGGGGAGGAGGCAAGCCCTGTTCCCCCCCCCGCATGATAAATCAGCACAGTGAGGGGCAGAATCAGGCCCTGGGCTGTCTTGACTGCCGCCGAGGGATCGCCGCTGCCACATGCTCCAGCCGCCAGGTAAGGGGGGTGGTGGTTTCCCGCTGCGAGCTCTGCATTGCCATGTTTTTTTTGGGGGGGTTACATGCTGTGCCCTCTGCATTTCCATGCATTTTTTTGGGGGGGTTGCCTGCTGTGCCCTCTGCATTGTCATGTGTTTTTTTTGGGGGGGGCGGTTGCCTGCTGTTTGAAATACCTGTACCCAGAAAAAAAAATTCTGGGGTGTGTTGCTTGCTGTTTGAAATACTTGTACCCAGAAAGGACATTTTTAATTCATTGGATAAAGGAAATGGATCACCATCTGACAAAAAACCCCAGCACAGAAAGCTTTGAAAATCACTACATTTTAACTTGCTGGACTGTAAAATGTGTTCATGAAAATAGTCAAATTCAAATCATTTGATTGCGTGATCATGGATCCTTGCAAACATAATAAAAACACCCATTAAACATATAATTCATCAGACTAAAAATACATCTACTTTTCCCCCCACTCAGCCAAAGTTAACAGGCGATTACAAAGAATTACAAGGGAATATATTTTAGGAACTGGATTCTGATTTGGACTGCTTTTAGCAAAAAGGTAGCTACCTTCCGAATAATGTCTGGATCAGAACTATCAAGTAACACTGCTGTTAGTACTTGACCACTTCTACCTGGGTACTTCTCAACGATAGGGCTAAGGAATTCCTGTCATAACTCATCATACAGGTGACATTTCAACATTATATGCTCAACTGTCTTGACAGTTATGTTATCAAAAGAGCAGAGCCTGTCTACGAATGGAATACCCTGAATTCTACCCTTCAGGACTCTTGATGGGAAGGCATTGAAATGGGCACTAGAAACAAGTTGCTTTGCTCTACCAGAAATTGGAGCTACTAAATAGGGGGCAACCTGCCCTACTGCAGGGACAATTGTCAGATATTCTCGGATGTGAGGAGAGAGCCTGATTTTCACGGTCTCTATTTGGCATCCCATGTCCTTAACCCGGGTAATAACCTCTCTCCTACGTGAGTCAGGAAGTTTGTGATTTAAATACTCCGGGGAGATTCCCATCTCATTCAAAGAGCTGTCCACCTTTATGGACCAGTGATCTAAATATGGATCCTCAGACATGGCCTTCAGCAAACTGGATCCCTGAGTTATTTGCAACTTGAGTCAGAATTTAAAGGTAGCTTCAATGTCTACCTGGGACCACAACTCCTGGCCCAACTCAATCCGGATGGCTGCCATAAGGGTGCCTCTTGGAGCTCCTAGTAGTCTCTGCAAAAAGCCAGATTGGATCCTGTCCACAAGACTGGAACAAAAAGGGGCCCATAATTCTGCCCCATATAGCAGTTGCACCCTTACTTTTCTTTTGTAAACTTGAAGAGCTGGGAGGACCGCCATCCTCCCCTGCTTAGCAAAGAGTCTGCCTATTGAAAGTGCCGCAGCTTGCGCCCATCTCATGGCCCTATTAACATGTTCCTGCCATCACCCCGAACTGTGGAAAAGAATTCCCAGATATCTAAAGGCCCTCACCTGCTGGATCTGGATACACCCAACTGACCAACCCTGGATTTTTGATCGAGCAGAGAAAACCAGTGCAGGGGGTGGGGAGGAGGCACTTTGATTTATCATAATTGATCTGCAGGTTGTTAATCTGGCAAAATTCTGCAAAAGCCTGCAATTGTCTCATAAGCCCAACACAGGTTTGGGACAATAAAGCCACGTCGTCTGCGTAGCAGAGGCAGCCTACCGCCCGATCAGCCAATTTGGGAGGAAAGAAATGATGATCAGCCATGGCTGGTATGATGCTGTCTATAAAACAATTGAACAATGCCGGTGCCAAGACACACCCCTGCCGGACCCCTATCGAAGTTGGTATAGAGGGTGAGATATGGCCATGTCTATCCATCTTGATCACCCAGGATGAGTTGGCATATAGGGAACAAATTAAAGCCAGCAATAGTTTGTCTATAGATAATTCTCTCAGTTTATCCTACAGGGCAGCCCGATCGACAGAATCAAAGGCTGTCCTGAGGTCCAAAAAAGCTACATACAGAGCCCCATTATGGGCCCTATACTTAGCTGCAAGAAACTGCAGAATACAGCTGTGTTCAATGGTTGATTGTTCCTGTTGGAATCCAGCCTGTTCTGCTGAGATTATCTCAGTCTGTCCCATCCATGAGGTCAATTTCCCTAAAAGGAACTTTGCGTAAAGTTTTGATATTACTGATAGGAGGCTAATTGGCCTGTAATTGGTCGGGTCTAATCTAGAACCTTTTTTATGAATGGGTACAACCAGTGCCTTGGCCCAGGCCTCCGGCACACGTCCTGTGTTATTTATAGCTGTAAATAACGCGGCCAGCATGGGCAGCCACCAGGCCTTACTTGATTTTAGAAATTCCACCCTTATGCAGTCCAACCCAGGTGCTCGTCCATTCCGAAATGAATCCATCAACATCTCTATCTCTTCTACCTGCACTGATGGCCAAGCTGGCAACTCCTCAAATCCCACTTCCGTGGCTTCCATTGATTTTCCTCCATCCTTATCTGAACCCACACGATTGTATAGTTCGCTGAAGAGATCCATCCATCTAACAGCCGGTATCTGCAATGCTTGTGTATCCCTCCATCCCCCAACAGAGATATTTACCAGATGCCAGAAGCCCATGGTATCGCCTGAACCAGCAGCCTGCAAGAGGGACTTCCAGCGAGCATCCCAGAAGCCCCTCTTTTTTGTGTTGATAAGGTCCTGATACCTTGCCCTATGGTCAATATATTGTGTTGGTAAACTAGCTGCCCCAGAATTCATATAGTCATGGTACATGTTCTTAAGCTCCGCTCTGGTCTGACGGCACTCTTTATCAAACCAGCACTGATTGACTTTGATGATTCTAGGTGCGGTCGACCGACCCAATCCCCGAATATAGGTCTGCAATTCAGCAACTAGATGATCATACATCTCCAATAACTCCAGCGGGCTTTCTGAGGCAATCAATCTCTCCCGTATGGAGGCAACCTGATGTTTTAATACAAAAAACCCCATATTCAAGGATAATCTATCATCCCAACGAGGAACCCAAAGTCTCTTGGGAAACCTTGGCGTTATTAAGTGTGTTATTTGACCTATGTGGTACCCCTCTTGCTCCTATTGGGGTGGGGAGGGAAAGAAAAAGTTCCAAAGGAAGATGGTCTCCTACCAAGGGGGGACCCAGCTTGAAGTTTGTGATGTAAGGAAGTATCCCTACCTATACTAAAGCATAATCCACAACACTAGGGCCCTGGTGTCCCACAAATGTGTACTCCCCCTCCAGATCATCAAAGCCCGAGCCATTCAACACGTACAGCTCTCTAGCCACCTGAAGCTGGGCCAGTCTTATCCCTGATGTATTAATGCCCTTGTCCTTGGACCTCCTAGGGCCCAGGAGACATGCTGGAGCATAAGGAAGTCCATCGCAATATGGGGCCAAAGCTTGATTGTCTTCCCCTATGCAGGCGTTGAAATCACCTGGCCCTGAGGATACTTCATTAACAGTTGTTCTAACAAACCATCCAAGGCTTCCCACATTGGGGATCAAAAGGAGCCTGCATTGCAGGGAGGGATATATATGGTCATAATTATGAGGATTGTGGAAATAAACTTAACCACATATCCTTGCAGAAATTCAGGAAGTTTTATATTCTCAACTATTGAAAAGGGGACATCTTGGGATATAAAACAACCCAACCCCCCCCAGGACCTCCCCTTAAGATTCCTACAAATCACTGTCAATGAGTTAGAGATATATCCCTCTAGGTCCAGTGGGTCACACAACCAAGTCTCCTGGACCAACACTACTAAAAACATCTGCAAATATTGCAAGAAGTCTGGATCATTCCTATGCCTAACCCACCCTGCCACATTCCAGGAGCATAATGAAATAGATCCTATAGAATTTGGCAGCAATAGTCATGGAAGACTCCTGGCCGCAGCCTCCACTTATATCCACTGTGCCCACTTTGATGTTTATTGAGGGCAACACCTGAAAAGAACTCCCCCCTCCACCAGTGACACAACTTAACTGGGAACACTTGGTATAGGCAGAACTCTTCCCATCCTTAACTCTCAGAGTGCTTTCATCCTCTGAGGGAGACAAACACTCCTGCTCTAATTTAAGATGTTTTTGCACCCTTAAAGGAGAGGCTTCCTCCGAGACCCGCATATTCAGCACTTGAACCTTCTGCGAGTCTGTCGCCTCCACCAGAGGTTCCTGCAGACCTTGAGGAATGATTTCCTGCTGTTGTTTCCTTAACACTAATTCTGATTTAATTATGGGCTTAATGCAGGGGTCAATCAAATCTACTCCCTGAACAAGCAAACCATTCTCTTCCAATGGCAGCAAGGGACGAATCTGGGGGTTCCTATAAACCCTATCTAGGTGGATCGCTCTGGCTGAAAACAGATGAGCCCTTGCCCACAATTTACCCACAATCAAGTGAGATGAAAAATGAATCAGGACTCAGTATGAATACACATAAGGTGGGAAAATCAAATAGCGCACTATAGTGTTGGAGCCAATTGGTATACCAGCAATTAAAGATAAATGTCTTTGTATAAGAAACTTAGATGTCCAAGGTAGCAAACACCCGAGACGTGGAGGAGCAATATTGATTACTAATGCCTGCAAGTCCGGTTGTAAGGATCTACAAGATCATCAGCCCTCGCCCCTGTATCAAAGTCACTTGCAAAGTCCGAAACCTGGGGAGGAGTTTCATACACAGCAGTCTGCGTTCCTATCATGATCTGCAAGGGAGAAAAAACCTTTTTCCTTTGAAATGATTCTGCCTCCTGGATGTTAAATTTGTCAATAATTATCCCCAGTTGAAGCCTTTGCAACTCTAGTTGCATATTAACATATTCCAACTGTGTGTAGAGTCTTGAAACAAGGTCAGCCATAGCAATACATTGTTTAGTCATACACTCCCAGAGAGGGCCAGAGTAATCGTCAGCTACTCGAATATCTGATCCCTTTACCTCTACCACTGGCACCTGACAAAAAGGATCCAAAGGGGATATAGACGTGGCCAGGGAGGGAACCCCATCCGACAGTGGCTCAATCTCCCCAATTGCAGAGACCGGACTCACTGCCTGCTTGGGGCCTACATTAGGGTTCTGCAAATAACTTTCCATAGATGTTTGTATAACCCGAGCTTGAGAGCGAGTTACCATACCTGCCTTCCTTCCCCTCCTTCCCATTTTAGGCAAGTCACTCAAGTAGCAAAACCACTACAGCCCTTGCCTAAGCCAGCGCACATATTTACATCATGAAAATATTTTCATATTTACATCATGAAAATATGTAAATAACTGTTTTGTTTTAATTATAAAGATGTCAATACTGCAAATAAATAAAGAACTCATTTTTAATTTTAGTAGACTTGTTTTGTAACTTTATTGGGTCGCAGAACTTTCAATTTTGGGTCGCAGAATTTTGGAGAAAATCTTGTAAATGAATCGGGGCCCTGCTCATTAGGTATTATCAAACCTAACTGTGGCTATGGGGTAATCCATCCTGTACTGAAAATGATGGCATTTTCCAGGGTGTATCTGCCTGTAGAACTGATGTTATGCTGCTACATATTTGCAGCTACCAGATACTAGTATTCTCCTTCTTCTTGACTTTGCCATGCAACACAGCCCAGGATTGGATTGTGGAGCAGCCAGTCAACCTAGCTCGTGACAAAGTTTAGTGCTGAGGTAACCTCGCCATGCCAGGAATAGAGGAGTGTTAGAGCCTGGGGGAAACATCACCAACTGGTTGACGACCTCTTGAGGGGACAGGATCTGTCAGCAATGCTGAGATGGAGAGCAGCTCACCAGGAGCCCTTGTCTGGGGCAGAGCAAATCAATTCTCACCCCGTGAACTAGCCTCAGCATCTCTCCTTCTCCTCTCTGTGCCACTGGAGGTAGTTACTAGACATGAGGCAGCCTAAAGTAGCTGCAGCTGTAGACATGAGAGGTTGCCATGGTAACCAAGTGACCACAGCTGCCTGGAGCAAAGCAGTTTACCAGGAGAACATTTTACACACACAAGTTCTGGGAGACACCCAGATGCTACAGGATCCAGATTTGTAAAACCAGAGATCAAGGACTTCTTAAATCTGTGAGAACATGCAGAAGTTCAAAGAGCCAGATGTTTAAGATCTGGGTGAGTGATTTAGACACACAGAAAGTTCAGGATGTAACAGCAAACATGCAGGAGAAATGTGTATGTAAAAACACCCATTATGTCTGTAAACCTCCAGCTAAGGGCCAAGCAACGCCCCTAGACGAATAAAGAACCTGTACAAGTGACATTAGGATAACTGGGTTTCACTGTAATTGAATATCAACAATGTTTGTCACACTGTTGCTCATTTCAGATCAGCCTAAAGTTTATCTTTCCTTTTGTGTCCAGAGTGGTTGAGAATACTAGCCATTTGCCACTGGTTATTTATTATCACATTCAGCCCCTCTGTTCTGTCAGGCTATGTACAAACCTGCTGCTGATGTATTTTTCTCAGGTCTGCACTGTAGTTGCTGTGTTATTAGCAACTCACTCTAATGAAGACCAATAGGACTGGATAAACGTCTTTTGCAGTCAAGGGTAATTTGGAATATATACATTTATTTTCTGTCTCTTAACCTTTGTCTTCTCATAAAATTATGGGAAAACAGATTTGCACTGGAACTGGCACACAGTGTAAATAAATGCAAACAAAGTTGGTGTGAAAATGCTGACGGCTCATCTAATATAGCATAAAAATTTAGCTGTGACACAGCACCGAGTCAATGACATTAAAGCAAAGCCAGTGACTCCTTTCCTTGTCACTTTCCAAATATTGCTGAGGCAGCACTTTTTCAGAATGGGCATTATCTAAATTAACATTGTTTCACACTCAATTTGTTGTGCATAGTTTACCGTGCCTTTCATGCCAATTAAATTCCAAAAATGCTTGGTGTGCAGAATGAAGGAAATCTAAATGAATTAAATAGGAGCCTAATTGTACTATATGGTAATTGTAGCTTTGCAGGTTTACATAGTGGGCCCCATTAATGCATGTGTGTTTTTAAAACTTGTAGTTTTAACGCTGCGACTGCAGAGCCATTTGTGGGGATTCTGAGTGGAGAGCATTTAGAGGTGTGACAACTCACATGGCCACAGAAGAGAATAAAATACAGATAAAATACCCAGATGACAGAAGCCAGATGCCGGTTTCATGATTTTGAGGAAGGAACTGTGTTAAATTAAGGTTGGTCCCTCATTCTGATTTGGCTGCTTTAAATGATACCAAATGTTGGCAATGTCTCTCCTGCGATAGAATTGTCTGCTTTGTTTTCCATTGCTTCATACAAATTTGTTCTCTGGTTACCCATGTTAATTAGGAGCATCGATATCAAGCTGGAGTTTATTTTGTCTTTGTTGCTGTTGGAGCCAGGGAAACTGGAGCCCCATGCAAAATATGCTGTGTCCCCATTCCCTCCCCTCCTAGCATAAAAAATGTTTGATAAACTTTAGAGAAAAAATACTCACTCATTAGAAAAATAAAGATGTTACTGTACTGTTCAGTTAAACATAACCTCCCCTTCAGGGGCCAGGAATCCCTCCATTGTAAGACTCCATGTTATCAATATGTGCTTTCTAATTTACTCGTGGCCCTCATGTGTTGGACCCATAAGCTATGCTTCCCTGCTTTAGAAGGTCTGTAGGCCTGAATAATATACTAGTGCTTCTCGTGCTCATAGAATCATAGAATTTGGGGGCTGGAAGGGACATCAACCATCATCTCGTCCAACCCCCTGCTCCATGGTAGGATATCGCTGTGTACAGCATCAGGGACAGATGCTTGTTTAGCTGAGTTTTGGAAATCTCAACATCCCTGAGCAATTTATTCTTTTGCGTAACAGGTTCTCAGAGATAGGGAGTTTATTTAGTCTACATTGCTGTAATTTAAGCCAATTCTCTCTTGCTCTGCCATCCCAAATGTTTACTATCTTCTTGTGGCATTTTTTTGATATTTGAAAACTGCTATCATGTTCTGACCTTAACTTTCTTTTCTCAAGGCTGAACATATTCAAGTCTTTCAGAAACAGATGAAAATGAAGGAAGAAAGTGTCTATTTTTGTTACAAAATTTTTAAAAAATTGCTTGTCCTCCAGCTCCTATTGGGGTGTGCAATTTGTTTTTGTTTTATTTAATTACTAAAACAAACAATGGCGAGGTCATTCTAGTAATTAAAATACAAAAGTGACAGGCCATAGTAACGATAACAGCCAAAAATGAAGGAAAAGGGCATCCATTTTCATTACCAAAATAAAATTTAAAAAACCAACATCAACAACAAAAACCCCTGCGCATGGAACCATACCCTGACCTTTTTGGAGTTCTTGAGAGTGTCCATCAGTCCATTGTTAGTTTCCAATGATTCCATGGTTCTGCCAGCTTTTTGTCATTTTTGTCACTTTCCAGGACCTTTCATCATTTTTGTCACTTTCCAGGCCTTTTTGTCACTTTGAGGGACTTTTACAACAGTTTTATGGCAGTTTTACAACACTTTTATGTCAATTTGCAGAGCTTCCCCAGCTTTTAGCCAGCATACTTTCGTCTCTACAGCCCATTGGGGTGCATGCAGAACACACATAGAGCTTGGGACCAGCCCCATAGCAGCCCAGTTTAACTTGTGAAAAATAAAGGAAATGGCAAAAACTGCAGTAAAGCCAATAAGTTTCCACAATACGCGAATCTTGGTGAATTCCTGGCTTCTGATGGAAGCAGCATTGACTGCGATTCCTTGTATCAGGCCTAGACAGGGCTTCAACTTGGACCAAGTGCCCCAAGGTGACAGACTGTGTGTGCTTTCTAATGTGATGGCACCAAAGCACTGCCATGGACTTACCGAGACTGGAGTGGCACCAACACCATGACTAACATGATGTGGGGGGCTGGCCACCATGGAGGGCAGGGAGTATCTGCCTGGCCCCAGCCCCATGCTGCACCCAGTGGCCCGGCCTTCTTCTGGACAGGCACCATGACAGTCAATGAAGACCACAATGGCACCCACCTCATGGCCATTCTGAACTGCGGTGAATAAAGTGGGCTTTCAAATGTGAAAGCCCTCTTTACTCCTAGTCAGGCAGTGGGTTTTCCAACTGTGGTGGTCACAAGCTCAGGCTGTGACTTGGAGACTTCATCAAGTCACAGCCTAGGTTAGCAATCATCACTGTGGGAATCCTTCCTGTGCTAACATCTGGTGAGGGTTTGGGGTGTACATGTCATTTTTGTTATTACAATAACAATAATGAAAATTGTAATTTCTTTATTGTTATTGCAATAACGAAAATGACAAAAATAATAATGAAAATAGAAAGAAAAATGACATTTTGTTTTTGAAAAAAAGGGAAAAAAATGAAAAACATATTTCTGGCTATAACATTTTTGTTTCCTATTCAATTATGATGATAGTTGGAGTTCTTGTACCCCCAGTGTAGGGTATTATGTGTACCAATCTTTGGAAAGATTTGATAAAGGCAACAGATTTTAGAACCAATTGAATGTTGTGATATTAAGAAAAGCTCCATACACATTCATGTCTATGCCTTCTTTATCTTCCATCCAATTTGAATTAAACCTTTCAATATTGTGTCTCTCCACAAGCTTAACAATCCTGCCAATTCTCAGAAAGATTGGATGAAGGGTCCTGATGGTATAAGTCATTATCTTGAAAATACATTTCCACCTGTAACATTTGTATATTCCATCCTGTTTACAAGATAATTGTCAAGACTGTATGACATACTTTCCCTGTCATCTCTGACAACTTACAAGATAATTTGATTAAGGACCCCCATTTTATAAGCAATTGAAGTTGTCCCATTGAAGACCATTATTCAGATAAATAGCAGCACATGCAGTGCCAGAAAGAAGCAGGCACCTGGAATGGCAGGGGGAGGGAGGCTGTAGGAAGGAGGATGGGCAGAAACCCAAAAGACTGACAGACACATTCACTGGCCAATTACTGCATGCGTCCAGCTTTACAGGAAAATTAGTAGTGGATTCAAGGCGGGCATAGAAGGGACATAACTGGAACTTTGGGGAATAGCATCCAATCAATCAGGAGACAAGGGGTGATTTCAGACGCTATGTTAACACGGTGAACCACGGTGAATACCCACCTGTGGTCACCGTGTCCCATACGTCTGGTCGCGGTGCGCCAGATGTTGGCCACGGTCAATCCCCACATGGGGTTCGTTTGAACCACGCTTCCCGGGCTAGCCAGGGGAAGGTCCTGGGAAGTGTGGTCATACGGACCCCGGGCCGTGTCCAAGGAAAAGTTACTTCTGGCCGCGTGCCACGGCCCGGGATCCCCGGCGGGATCCCCCCGGCACGTCTGTTGTGCCGTTACGGGGTGACCCCGGCGGGGAACGAAGCCGTTGGTGCCGGTACGGGGCCAACGGCCGCCGTATCGTCTGAAAATACCCAAAGTTTACACATCAAGGCTGGTCAATTATCATCACAATCACATCCTGAAGCACTGTGACAGAGGGCATAAGAGAATCTCTATTGGCTCTTTCCTAAACAGTTGCTTCTTTCTGACTTCCCAGTAACAAGTGGGGTAGAGATGTTGGGATGGTCACATCACAGATTGAGGATATTTGGTTGTCATTTTTGCTGGCCAACTGGCATCACAATCCAATCTTATAGCACAGTGAAACTTAAGAGAATCCCTGGCATAGGCTCCTTCTCTGCATATGCTGTGCAGGCATATAAAATTGGGACCCATTATCACATCTTTTTTATATTTCAAAGATATGATCATGTAAGTGTGATCTAGATAAATGCCAAATTTCATGTACACTGGTTGGGCTACAAAGATGTTACAGTCAGACATACATTTAGAAGTTAATTGCTTATACCACCAGGACCCTGTATCCAATCCTTCTGAAATTTGGCAGAGATCGTAAATATGGGAAGGGGTATAAACTTGCTAAGTATTATCTACATTAAATGTGAGTCAAATAAGTTACACCTAAGAATGTTTATTAAGATTTTTACAAAATAAATTAATACAACTGCTTCTAAAATTGGATTCCTTTATCCAATTGTTTTGGGACTTTGGTACACATAATGACTTCTATTGTACATATAATCACTCCAGAATTCAGTCAAATATAGTGAAAATCAAAATAGTTACAGCTGAAATTGTGTTTTCCATTGAAACCAATGGAATCAATGGAAAACTAAAACGAACGCAAAAATGAAAAATTGATATTTGTGAAAATGAAAATGACAGATTTTAATAGCAAAAATGAAAAACAAAACCAAAAATGACATGAGCCCCTGGTGTGTTGGAATGCAAGGACTGTGAGATCATTGCATTGACTGGCCCAATGCAGAGTTTACAGAGGAGTGTGAGTAGCTACTCGTTAATAAGGAGGCAGGAAGCATACTTAAGTGTAAGTAGCTTTATTAAGAAATACATGTAGGTAGGAAAGGTCTACATCTATACTAAGTCCTAAGACTAGGTGTGTTCAGGAGGGAAGTAGGAAAAGCTCTCTGAATATCTCCCAGACACAAAGAGATAAGAAACATCCTGAGGAGAGGAGACTAACCAATCAGGTCCTAGTAGGAGTAGAACAAAGTGAATGGGGGAGGGGTTCCTTGATCTGACTGTCTCTACTCCTGCTGTTTCTAGCAAACAAGCAGGATAAAGTGCTTAGGGGAGATATAACTAAGGAATGTATTTCCAACATGGTGTACACCTCTGATGTCCACGGAGTAAAGCACACTAAAGCATGCTAAACCCAGCCATTGTCATGTCAGAAAAGACCCTATGAGGGAGAGACAGACTGGCAGCAGGCCACTGGGCACAGTAGTAGCAGCAGCAAGAACAGGCATCAGCAGTACCCCAAGTACATTGACAGGGCTTCAACTTTCAGATAATGCCCTAGCGAGGCAGAATATCAGAGTCCTATGGCTGGGGTTCTCTGTCTGAATCAAGTGCTCCATGATATCTTTGTTATGCCTATTGGCCAGCGGGGATGCCAATCATGAGTCCTGTCTCTTGTTCTCCCCCTCCTTACCCCTCTCTATGGCATTATGCAACATTGGGCATTTTCAGAGAAGACACTAACCCACCCACTATACATGTTACAGGTCACCTGTAGGGAAACATTGCATCCCTGCAACATGTATAGTGGGTGGAGAGTGTCTTGTCTGAAAACGCCCATTGTTTTGACTCTCAGGCACATGCCAACTGGCCTGAGAGGCAAAATGGAAGTAAAATTAGCAAACAGAATTTGGTTTGCACTAAAAAAAAAATGTTTCCCTAATAACTAAAAAAAATTAGGAAATTTCATTTTAATTAGGGATAGAGCAATGAAAAGCACACACCTACTCTCTTCTGAATCTTCTCCAATTTGTCTACATCCTTCTTGAAGTGTGGTGTCTCAATCTAGAACAATACTCCAGGTGAGGTCTCACCTGTGCCATATAAAGTGTCACCACCACTTCATGTGCCTTGAATACAATGTGCCTGTTAATGCAACCTAAAATGGCATTTGCCTTTTTTACAATAAATTTGAAATGTTGTATTTCAAATTTATTCATGGGCCCTTTTGTATTAAGGGCCCCTGACAACAGCCTCCCTGCTGTCCCAAGAAATGGGACCCTGTGTAGTCACACAACCTGCAGTCACCTGGATCTGACCCCAATCTTTGTTATATATCTGCAAATCCTCACTGATGTGGATAGACCTATTTGCAACACGGTTGTCTGGAGTCCCAGTAAGACCAACCACCAGATAATATTTCCATAGGGAAGCAGAGCAGAAGAGAGCTCTACTCCTTTCCTACCCCTTACTCCAGAAGGCGAAACCAACTTGGTGTAGATGCTATCTTCATGACACTTGGGAACCCCTCTGTTGTGAAGGAATTATCTGCTCAAGAAATGCTAAAACTAAGGGCCAAAGAGGAGTTGAAAATATGCACTTAGAACAGTGGTTCACAAGTTGTAGACCAATGCCACTCGTGACCCATAAAGTCATGGTAAGAGGCCTGCAGCTGCTTTGTAAGAGAGAACACAGGTACAAGCAAACTGGACTTTGATCCCTTTTAGTTCTGTGTTCATCCCCAGTGGGAGAGAAGTCTGGGGATGACCATAGTGAGAAGCTGCAAGACAGCCCATCTACATTACTGTTATCTCCTTCCTGGCCAGGAGAACTCAGAGTGTGGTGCTTGGGGATTGTTCTTCATCTCCACGGAATCTTATGTGTGGTGTCCCGCAAGGTTCTATCATGTAACCCACTCTTGTTCACCGTGTATATGCAGCCACTTGGCGAGGTCGTGAGATAGTATGGGGTGTGGTGTCATCAATATGATGATGACACCCATCTCTACCTCTTGTTTTCATCTGATCCAGACTCAGCAGTCTCAGTGCTTACACGATGTCTGGCAGCTGTAGAGGACTGGATGAGGGCGAGCCTACTGAAGCTGAATTCCAACAAGATGGAGGTGATTGTGGTGGTTCCCATCATTGATGGGGCCGCCCTCGGCTGGTATCTCAGGTCCGTAGTCTGGTCATGCTCCTCGATTCGCAGCTCCACCTGGATTTCGAGGTGGGGGCTGTGGCAAGGAGTGCGGTTCACCAATTACATCTGGTGCGACGGCTTTGACCGTATGATTCAGATAGTGACCTGACCACCATCGTCCATGCATTCCTTACCTCGAGATTGGACTATTGTACTGCACTCTACGTGTGGCTACCTATGGTGATGGTCTGGAGACTGCAGCTAGTGCAGAATGCTGCATTCCGTCTCCTTATGGGGACGGGTTGCCATGAGCACATTACACCGGTGCTCCGAGCTCTGCACTGGCTGCCTATAGTCTTCCAGGTTCAATTCAAGGTATTGGTTTTGACCTATAAAGCCCTATACGGCCTTGGTCTGACTTACCTGTGTGACCGCCTCACTCTCCGTCCTCTGGAGTGTCCTCTATGGTCCGCTGGGGGCACCCTTCTAGAGGTCCCCCATGTGGCCCAGGGGGGCCAATATGGAGAGAGCATTCTTGGTGACTGCACGTAGGCTGTGGAACTCCTGGTGGAGGTCTGTGTGGCTCCGAATCTCCCCTCCTTCCGTTGTATCTGTAAAACCTGGCTGTTCCACCTGGCTTTTGGTAAGGGAGATGGGGTGCAGGGTGGGATGGGGTGAGGGGGGCAATTTTGGTTTTGTACCTCCTTTTTGCTGTATTTTATGGTTTTATTGATTTTATATGTATTAACATTGTAAGCCGCCCCGGTCTACTTGGAGCGGGGGAAGGAGGGGCTAAACAATTTTATAAATAAATAAATAAATCTCATTCCCTAACTCAAGAGAGTGGTGATGCCAGTGGGAATTGAAGCTGTCCACGGTGTTCTGCCATAGCCAGTGTACATTGAGCATGGGGGCTGGACTAAATGATTCTCCAACTGTAAGACACCATAGTGGTCTTTGAGAAATTTTGACGGCTTGCAAAATGTTTGTGAACTAATTTTTTAAACTATTGAGCTTATCACTTTCAGTGGAGTCCCTCCAGCCCACTTCATCTGACCTGTTGCCCTGGGCTTGGTTGTCCAGTCGGGAGGGAGGCATTGGGACCCCGCACCTACTCTTGGAGGATCCCTGTGATTGCCCCGTCCTATCCTCCTGCAAGACCTTCTCTGCAGGAACCAGGAACAGCTGTGCCGGGGAGGATCCACGCCCCCGAGAACGCTAAAAATCCTCAAGCCGCCCTGCGGCACCGGAGGCATACACCAGGGCAGCGCACCTAAGGGCAGCATGCGAAAGGGCACGCCCTTGTGTGTGCAGCCTTAGGCGCTGGCTGGGTGAGGGATTGAGGTGCGGTTTCTCTGTGTCTTGGAGGGTGATGGTATTGTGGGTGCAGGGGGGGGGTTGAACAGTGTAATTTATAACCCATTTATTTTAGTAGTCTTTTTATTTACGATTAGTAATCATCTTTGGGTTTACAATGCCCAGGAAGGGCAAGAAACTGGGGGTAACAACCAGGACTAGGGCCAGGCAGCAACAGCTGTCTGAATGCTTTGCTGTGGCAACAGTTTCTCCTAGGGCTAAGCGGGATGAGTCCTCACGAGAACCTTTGTGTCCTCTTATAGGTGCCCTTAATATAGGTCGGGTTCCCATGGTAGATGATTTGGGCATTCCATCCCCCCCCTTGATGGGTTCAGAGAGAGTGGGGGAAGAGAGCTCCAGTGAGGGTCATGGGCCTTTAAATTCAATGAGGCCGGCATTTCCAGATCCCTCGATTTTGCAGTGTGCCCAGGCATTTAAACAGCAGGGTGAGAGGTGGCTCGCTATGGCTGCCAAATCCTGGGGGTGCTTCGGGGTTGTTCCGGGCTCCCAGGTTTTCCCCCCTGGAAATAGATTGTGCTCTGTTTATGGTCTGCCAGAAGAGATTGAGCCCCAGCCTCCAGCAGTCTTGGGCGTGGCAGGGATTAATGACCATTTGAGCCCTCGGATAGACGGGCTAGGGAACTCTGCTCTGGCATTGTCTTGGGCTTCGGTTGAGACTTCGCCTGCCTCCCTGG
Source organism: Sphenodon punctatus (assembly GCA_003113815.1). Classification (NCBI taxonomy): domain Eukaryota; kingdom Metazoa; phylum Chordata; class Lepidosauria; order Sphenodontia; family Sphenodontidae; genus Sphenodon; species Sphenodon punctatus. The sequence continues at coordinate 70,598 of QEPC01013186.1, read as the reverse complement.
CCCAGGGTGGGGATTCAGGGGTGACACTGCAGCTGCCCAGACAAGCCAGCATGGGAAGGGGGGAACCCTCTGAGGTATCCCTTGATGTTCCAATTACCCTTGGAGTCAATGGCACGGGATCCCATGAGGAGACTGGCTCTTGTAATTTTCAACTTTCTGAGGAGATAGAGCCCCCCTATTACGGGCCTGTAGGGAGGGAGGAAGTCCCCTGCATTCATAGGGAACCTACTCCGCAACTACAAATTGCTTCCCCTGTGCCCCAGGAGTGCCGGGCCCAGGGGTGTGACCACTGTTTGCAGACAGAAGTGCATAGGGCACTTATGGAACAAATCAAAGGGATGGACACCAAACTTCAGGATCTTCAGCACCAGATGAGTAGGATCTGGGACTGTGTTAATGGTTTGAGAGGGAATGAGATCACCATGGACCAACATAGAGTGGACCAGTCTACTCAGATAATGCCCACATCCAGCCCTAGGACTCTTCCCCTGGTACCCAAGGAGGATTGGGTCATTACTCCTGTTATGGACGCGCTGACATTCACAATTTATCCATTGCCATCTAGAGTACTCCCCAGTTGGGACTCAAAATCCTGGATTGCGCACCATTTTTCTGTTATTTTGGGTTGTTCCTTTCTACCGTCCTATATATCCCATTTTTTCTATTTACCAGCAAGGGATAGTGCTGCACGTTTGGTCATCCATTTTCGTTCAGCTGCTATAGCAAAATGGCTTCTGTCCAGAGCCTATTGTTTTGGTTGGAGACGGGTTTATGTGGCTAGAATCTATGTTAAGGGGGGAATTGTCCCACTTATGCCCCAAGCCCTGCCCCTTTCGTTAGTTCCCCTGGCAGGAAATCTCGACATGCCTTAGCCATCTAGGGGAAAGGTAGATGTCATACCAGAAGCCTTGCAGGTTTGTGGGTCCAATAATTCAGCCCAAACTCAAGTCCCTTCTGATTCTGTATCAGCTCTAGGCTGTGGCCCCACTATCCCATCTAAGCCGGATCACTTCTGCCCGAGGGCTCCTGGCTTAGTCAGTGCTGGGAGGCCCTTTAGTGGGGTGGTAGCTCCAGAGATCTCATTAGTGCCCCAAGTTAGTAGTCCACCTCCAGGCTACGTTTCTAAAGTTTTTCAAACTCCCAATGTTTCGTTGTTGGAAAGGCAGGTGTCCCAGGTGCAATGTCCGATAGTATTGAGCCCTGGCCTGGGTAAATATGGAGTGGCCAGGACTAAGCTGGGCTTTCCTCATAGAGGGGCCTCACTCCTGGAAGAGCTTTTGGCCGTTGATTCGGTGAGTAGGTTTACTGTTTGTGGGGCTACGGGTTAATTCTAGCAGATTACTTGTGGGTTATCAGATTATAATTGCCTTCTAGGGTATTTTAAGTGTATTTTATAGATTTTGTTTTAAGGCCCTAGGTGGGAGACACTTAAGGGCTACGTGAATTTGGATATACATATGGTGCTTACATTGTTCTATGTTTGTTTGAGCAATGGCCTAGGGCTACGCTCTAATAATAAATTAATTAATTCATTCACTTTCAGTTAGCAGTCAAATAGCAGGTTTTTCCATTAAAGCAAAATTGGGATTTGTGTCATTATAATGAAGAACATTTGATCATCCAGAAAGTAAAACCACAACTTGTGCATACAGACTGAGTAAATGTGTAGTGCCCGTGTCATAATATCATTTCATGTTGCAATCTGTATGGTCTGAAGAATATGCTGTCAGTCCCCATAGAGTGGGATGCATGTGTATTCCAACAGAACCCAGCATGGTGATGAATGCAGAACCAACACAAAACAGAGATCAACTTGGACAGACATATAGATAGCTATTTCATAGCAACCCATGTTGTGATCAATTTTGAGCACCATGAAAAGTGGAATTGGCTGCCAGAGACTGTCAGAATAAAATGGGATACAGGTGCTGATTTTTCTTTTCTTTTTCAAAATTGGCAGTAAACTATACATAGTTAGACAGTTGTGAATTTGTACCCTGCCCGGAGATCTCAAGTACAGGATGACAATACAACTCCGCACATTGTAATGTAGCAATAAAGCAACAGCTGGGCCCAGTTGGAGATCCTCAAAAACTGTAAATTACGACCCTTTAAAACCTACAATGTTAAGAAGGTAAAATGTGTTGGACTAGGGATGTCTTTAGACATAACGTCAATGGGCATCTTTAGACATAACAAAGATCAGGTGTCAAAACCCCTAAGCACGTGTTTGGCAGTTATGTGTAAGCACCATAACAATCTCAACACCAATTTGGCCACAAGTTGAACACACGATGTGAACACCATTACATCACAAGGACAATTTTTATGTTCTGGCTGAACAAGTGGTCAGTGTTAGGGATGTGCGAGCACGGTTCAGATGTTTGGAGTTCGGGCCAAACTGAGCCTGTTTGGATGACCGAACCAAACGTCCGAACCGAATGTTCAAACAGCCGAACAGTTCAGAAAAGTTCAGATGAGTTTGGTGGTGGGAAAAACGTGACTTTGGGTGGGAAAAATATGTCTGGAAGGGGGAGGCAGCTGAGGAGCAGACGTCTTGGCACCAGGGGTAGAGACCAGGGGTGGTTTCAGGGCCAAATGATACCAATACAGAAAAAAAAATATCGATTTAAGGTATCGGTATCGGCAGCGCTATTTTCAGATTTTCAGCCAAGTTTGGCCGAACCGAACTCTGCGGAACTGTTCGCACGTTCCTAGTCGGTGTTTTCTCTAATGATTATTGTGTGGTGCATTAACAGGTACAACATGGGGAATGAGGTGGCAGCCTTCACATGCTGAGATCGGGTAAGGAGAAAAAACCCGATTTGCTCCAAGATGGACTGTGTGTCTAAGCAGCACCACAGGGTGAACAAAGGGTCAAACTCGTTGTTCATATTAAGGTCAAAACATGGTCAGACATCTGTTGACATTACATCTAAAGACACCTTGAAGTGAAAGGAAAGTGGGGGGAATCACACACCACTTCACCTGCAACCATAGGAGCCACTCTGGTGTTGCTAACAAGATCTCCACACAGCTGTTCAAGATCTCTCCCTGCTGGTTGCTGTATCACAGGGCAGGGGAGAGAAGAGATGCATTCCCTGCTTTCCTGCAGAAAGAACCAGAGAGGAGCTCCAGAGCCTACGTGAGTATTTAATAAAAGATGGCATAATCACAACCAAAATTCATGTTACTGAAGTGAAAGTGATAGTACTATTTTCAAAATCATCCCAACTCACGAGTTTTGAGCTCAGAGAATTACACTAGCGACAGTGCATGAGGGATGTAAGGGTGGTAAGAGATGGGAGAGAAAGGAAGAGAGAAGAAAAGGAATGGAGAGTAATAGGGAGACAGAGAGGACAAGGGAAACAGATTTAGGGGAGAGGGTTTATGTAAACATATGTTGGGGGAGGAAATGTGTCAAATACCACAGGCAAGAGGAAGTAGGGGACATGGCTTATAAGGCTTGAGAATGTTTGGTCTAGTAATTATAGTAAATAATAAGATACACATGATAGTCTTTTATTTTCCACATGGGCCAACCTTAGGGTGTCCAGATATTAAAATGGCTCCAATTCAGCCTTGCAACCTGTATTTCTTATAAGTGTCCTCTAAAATTTGAATATCTGGACACTCTAGCCAAGCTCTAGGCAGATTGTTTGCTGCGGAATAAATTGTTTTTTGAGCAGCCCAAACCTTCATATCATTTTCTCATGTGATCACACCTGAAGCAATGACTCCAACCAGTGTTGGCAATTCTACACATCACCTCTACAATTGCCGCCTTAAATTAAGGAGTTAAAGACTGACACCAAGAACTGAACATAGTGGGATAATTCGCAAGGCAGTCTAGAGGCTCGGCAAGATCAATGGTGTTTGCTAATGTTCTTGGAGAGAGGCAGTTTAGACAGAGGCATTCAAGTGCATTCTAATAGGCTGCACTGTTTCCCATTCAATTGTTTGTAGCTCTGTCCCTCTTGGCAAAGGTTAGTTTACTGGTTTGTTTTTTTTAAAAAGGGTCATGGAAAGGGCTCAGGGTGCATTCAGTAATCAAGGCACCACAACAGTAGGTTGGAAAATTGCAGAAGATGTCCTGATGTAATACCATGGTTTTTTCAGAGAGTTATTATGATGTCTGAGCTATTTCACCATTTCGTAATTTGCAAGATTTCAGATGTCACAATAATCCAGTGGAAAAATAATCATAACTTTCCAAGTGTTGTTTCCACCCTACTATGTGAAATGTTTGAAATCACCCTTAGAATTCACACCAAAAGTATTTCTTTATCAAATAAAGAGATAATGGTTTTGAAAAATCTTGTCAGAAAAATGAGGCTTTTGCTTTAAAGATTTGAATGTTTGACAATGCTGTGTAAAAACCCCTCTGTAATGTTCTGACCCCAAGCAGTTCGAAATCATCCTGTCTATCCTACTTACCAGTTGCAGCTTGTCAATAAGGGCTAATGTGCACAGTTCCACCCAAAATTCCTGCAACATTAGCACTTACTCACAAGCTGTCACCATGCTGTCTGGGACTAACTCAGTAGCCACAGACTGTGCTCAGCAGACTTAGAAGAGCTTAACTCCTTGTGCACCATTTCTCCATACCACAGGTTCTGGTAATGCCTAGTTACAATGCCCCTCCCTTCCCTATAGGCTACATCAACTACCACCAGCTCTATAGAGGAAAGGAAGCCCCACTGGGACTGCTAGCTGAGTCATGTATTTCTCTGTGTGTGGTGTGGGAACAGGCCTCATCAATGACAGACAAGTGGAAAGGGAGCTGTGGTTCAAAAAGATTGAAAAACACTGATTTAGAGTAGGAAGAAACATGGTCATGGCAACAGTTGGGCTCCTGATCTGAGGGGTCAAGAGAAAAGCAGAGAGCTGTGGAAGATGAAGGGGTATTCATTTCCAGATGCAGAGGTGTCAGAAGCTAGCCAGAGTTGGACCTGAGTGTGCACAAATCATGGTGCACCAGATCCCCCAGAGAGGTGGAACGTTCAGGAAGCTGGAGAATGGCTGAGCTGGGAGCCAGGAAACTGGAGGGGTGGATGACTGGAAAGCCAGGAAGCTGGAGAGCAGAGAAGCTGGAGTGTTGTGAATTGAAACTCTTCTCTATCTTTCCTTCCAGGGACAGGACTTAAACCCCTAGTAGGCAGTTCCCAATTCCGGGATCTTGGCGGGAGCACTATAAAAATAGACCACAAGCCCCTTAAATAGACAGATGTTTATTACTATATCATATAAAAAGAACTGGAAATAAAGCACCAATACACTTGCATATAGCAATAGCCTTCACCTATTCTAACAGCAAGCACACACACACACACACAAATACATATATATGTGTTCTTAGGCGTCAGAGGTCTCAGGTCTGGTCTCAAGAGGAGAGGCAGGGTGGGGACCCAATTGAGGTCTATCTAGGAAACTAGCTGCTGGAGTCTTAGCTTTTGACAGCCTTTGAGAGTGTTAGAAAGGGTCAAGCACCGATCAACCAGCAGCCACCTAGGAAGCTGGTTAGAGGGTACTGTGCAAGACACCAATCCTTTCTAAGGCTGGCCTTTTTATACAGTGACTGCCTTATGATTATCCAGAGTGTGGAGTTGTCAGTGCTGAGCCTAGAAGGTTCTCCCATTGGCTACTCAGATTTGGGGTATTTTCTGCTTAGTCACCATTATTATGGGCTTGTCCTGACCAGTTGGATCCTGCCTACCCCATCCCTCCAGATGGGAGGCCTGATCTTTGGCCATCTTTTGGGTTGCTCATACCCTTCCTCTGAGGCATCTTACTATCTGACCAGACCATCTTTTCTCATTGCATTGCTTAGTCCTTATCTGCAACCTTCTCTCTTGCTTATTATTTACTTTAATGTACAGCCATGTTTGGGGAATGGACAGTTCCTGCTAGTTCTGTTCTTGCTAACCCTCTAAGAATGCATCCTTCTCCTACTGCCAGCCTGTTTCTCATAATATGCATTTTCAATGTTTCTTAAAACTCAAATTGCTATAAAGCATATTTCAAGCATATAAAGCATACAATGTCTGCTCTTTAAATATATAAATAATATTATCTTGGTTATATAATGCAGCCATACTGTCTCAATCAGTCTATCAATTCACTACAGTCCCCCCTCGTTAACTGGGTCCTTCCCAGTTAGCACATAACTTGCTTATTTCCATTTTGGGATCACATAAAATGCTCTGTGCTTGAGTGGGCCTACCAGTTTTTTTAACCAACATATTATACATAATATAATCACAAGCAATATAATTTGTATTATGACAATAATGATAATTGGATAAATTAACAAATTCAACATGCCAGTAGCCATTGGTGACCACCCAAATATACTTTCCCAAAACAAATGTTTAGTGGTGTATTCTACTTCAGTAAGAACCTGAGTAATTTTCTTTCTTCTGCCTTTAAAACAAGAGCGGCATGCCCCAGTGTGTTTGCCAAGCTTTGGACCTTGGTATGGAACATCTGGGTATTTTGTACAGCCTCGTAGGGATGGGCAAACACGGTTCGGAAGTTCGGAGTTCGGCCCAAACTCGGCCTGTTCAGATGACTGAACCTGAACCCGAGTTCGAACACAAAGTGACCGAACTTCCAAACGAACTTCCGAATGTCTAACTGACTGAACAGTTCAATCAGTTTGGATTGCGTTTGGGTGAATTCGGGTGGCAAAAAAAGTGTCACTGGAAGGTCAAACTTGACAGGGAGGGGTAGTCAGCTGAGGAGCAGACTTCCAGGCACCAGGAGTGGAGAGGCTTAGAGTAGCAGCCAGCCTGTCCAATCACCATCCCTTTTTGCCTCAGACCACAGGTTTGCAGTCTGCGATTGGCCACAGGCTAGGCTGCACGGAGCCAATGGGGCTTGCGCTGAGGCGGACGCAGCAAGAAACAAAACTGTCTGCCTCCCCCCTTCCCAATACTTTCTGAGCTAGTAACTGTTCCTGAACAGCAGGCGTTTCAGAAGACTAACTCTCTCCCAGCAGTTTTTGTTCCTTCCTATTCCTAATCCATTGCCATCCTCCTCCTATTTCACCCATCCAACCCATTTACCTCCATATTATCATTTATTTAGATTATATTAGATA
>QEPC01013186.1:51762-63462 GCA_003113815.1 Sphenodon punctatus | reverse complement strand
CCTCTCCCATATATTCCATCCCAGATTCCCTTCCCTTCCCCTGTTTTTTCATTTAGAGTAGGATTATTAGATTGATTTAGGTTTCATTTCAGTTTTGTACCCCTCCTTGTGTTGTTTGTGATTCCCCCCATCCTATATTATATATATATAATATATATATATATATATATATATATATATATATATAATTTTGAGAGCGAGGTTAGAGATAGTAGAGAGTTGTAGGAGCTAGCTTAGTGATAGAGATAGCATTAGTGATTTAGTTTTAGTGTTTGTAGGAGCAGGCCTGTGTACTTATTAGATAATCCATTTAGTTCATAGCATTTAGAATAATTAATAACAGTTAGACAGTGTAGATAGGTATATAATATTAGATAAAAAAATGTAATTAAAAAACCATATAAAACCAAATAAAAAAACCAAAAGACACATAAAAAACAAACAAAAAAACCCATATAAAAACATTTCCCGAACAGCTGAGCCAGAACTGAATGGCCAAAGCAAATGGCTGAACCCGAACCCGGTGAATGAACCGAACGGCCAAACCCAAAGTGCCGAACAGAACACTGTCGAATGAAACGTCCAAATCCGAACCTCGATCTCTTCACCCATCCCTACAGCCTCATGTATCTCGGCAGCAGAATATGCAAATGACATATTCCACAACCGGAAACCATCTTTGTCCCAAAGCCTTTTCCATTCGTTTGCATGTAATGTCCATGTGTTAATCCCAATGGATATTTTTGTGACATTACATACCACCAACAACCGTTGGCTGTCAAGTTTTGCTCAAATATAGAATTTAAAATTAAAGTGGTGTTTAGTTCTGCATTGATGTAAAAACATTTGTGTCCTAAGGTGGGGATTATCAAATTTCTCTGTGTTGACCCTGCATGTATATGTATCTACATTATGTCTGCACTGTTTATACTCCTGTAGCAGCAATGGGTAATAATACTTAGTGCCTTTCCATATATTGCATTGAGTGTCTAACTCATATAATTCTATGTTGCTAGTTTCTTTCATTTGCCATAAGCCTGGGAGTACAAATTTCAACCACTGATTTTGGGAGACCTAAGGATATGCCTGTACTGGATATGCATCAGAATCTCTTCCTTTTGGAGTGGCTACTTGGATATGCAAGGTTAATCCTTTTGGGAGATACACAATGTGGTGTGCTAATACATTAGTCCAATTTGGATCTATATTTTCTCTAATAGGAGGAATGGACCACAGGTGTCTATGCATTTTACCAGCCTCCAGGCTTCCAATGATGTCATCCAGTACACTCAATGCTCTTTCTTGCCGCTGGGTGCACTGTATAGCCATCCTAGTTGTATTGGCCAATACCTTCAGGTTCCATCCAGAAAAAGGATCAATGAATACCTTAGCCTCTCTCCCACTGGTGTCATGGACAATTAATTATCATTATTAATGATTTATTATTTATTATTAATTATTGATTATTATTATCAATTATTATTATCATCATTATTAACATTAACATTTATATAGCACCAGCCATGTGCCTGGCACTGTACAGAACATAGACAGCATAAATAATTCAAGGTACTGTAGCATCTTTAAAAGACTCATCCACTTTGATGGGAATTTTACCAAGATAGATTGCAATCTTTCTGAAACATTTTTGAGTAATTTTCTTATAGCAGCATTTCTTTTGAAAGATTTGTACTATTTTTTCAAATGTTATTTTTGCAGTTCTATATATAAATGGTTCCAAGCATTTTGATTTGGCCTCTGCTTCAGTAATATAAGCATGTGACGCCCATGCAGTTACATATACACGATCTCGGAGATGCTGTTTCTGCATGTGGATTGCACAGAAGGGCATGCATTAAACCACACACCCCATTCTCAGGCTGTTACTGAGCGGATAGCTCAGTTTGTGGGAAAACTCCAAGTGGACTTGAAAAAAGATGTGGATTTTCCACCTCTGGAGAGTCTAATTCACTACTGTTAGCAGCTTCCATGCACAGCTCTCTGTTGTGTGCATTTTGTGGATCATGGCCAATATGGTTTAACAGCTGTGGAAGACTTTGAAGAGCAATGGTTAACTGAGCAACTATCAACTACCTGAATGTTCAGGGCATACCTGCCAACCTCCTGTGGCACATCAGTGTGCCTTGGCACACAAACTGGGAGCCACTGTTTTATATTGCCTTAATCTTTCAACGGAAACACTGCCAATAGAAATTTAATCTAAGAACACAGAACACTTAGTTTAAATGATTGCAGTGGAAACTGCAAGGTTGATAACTCACATCTTTCTTATTTTTTTCAAATGTTGCATCAGTGTAGAGCATACACAGTTTGTATGAGAATTGTAACCAGGTGAATTAATGTTTGTAAATAGCCCAAAGCAGCAAGAGTAATTAACAAAGCTCTTTTGTATTGCATCTTTCATAAAAAATCATGTATATAGAAAAAAAATTTAGGTATCCCCAAAATGAATGTGGTAAACAAGGTAAAATGTATATTTTACATAAAGTACAGGGGTGTTAATTTGCTACTATGAAACTGGATGCAATATACAGAGAAACTTTTTAAAGCCTTTTAACTTGATGTATTATTTATTTATTTTTAAAAATTGATAACCTGCCCCCTCCTGCCTAGGCAGTCCAGGGTGTACAACATAAAAATATAAAATATCAATATAAATATAAATACAAATAAAACAGCAGGACTCCAAATGGGTCATAATAACCCCCCCCCCAAAAAAAAACCCAACCCCGACTCTCTCACTACCCATCTCCCCCACCAAAAGTCTGGGGGAACAATTATCAATTCTAAAACATTATTTAAACAAGCTGTAGTTCAATTGCACTCGATTGCTTTTACAAGTTCCAAAACGTTTCATATCTATGTTGTTTCAAGCAACGAAGGTCAAAGTTTCTGCTCATAGCCGTATAAATGCTAAATAAGTTCACTGAAATTAGTTAGTGGAGTGGTTACAGTGGTGTAAATCTAAATTTTAGCTATATAGTGCTTTCAGAGCAGGAGTTGGTCCCAGATTTTCATTTCCTGACATGAACAAATTCCTTGCTGACATTTTTGTTACAAGTGCAAAAATGACAAAGTCATACATAACTATCTAGAAGAAATATAGAAATCCCAACAGAGCAGAAAAGTTTGCTAATTAGTATAACATGTAACAGCTACACAGAAATTGTCCAAAAACATGACAAATAGTTTGCATAATTTGTCATTAAATAAATAAATAAACATTCCTGTTGATGAAATGAATGGTGCACAGATTTTTAGTCTACAAACCTAGTACACAATGGCGTATATATAACCCACCATCTACTGGCGAATCCTGGCTTGTGTGTGTGGACAAGAATTGTTCATGCTGAGAAAATAATGTGCCTCTAAATTGTTTTAGTTGGGAGGAATTTAGTTGGCCCGGAAACTCTTTATCAAAATAAATAGGGTCGGGGAGATAAAACCCATTTAACCCCCCTGCCCCCCGTCCCCAAAGGCCTGGGTGAACAGCCAGGTTTTGCATCTTCGCCAGAATGTTAAAAGACTTGGGGCCAGGTGAGCCTCCTCCAGGAGGGAGTTCCAAAGGTGCGGCCCGGCCACTGAGAATGCCCTCTCCATTGTGGCCCCCCGCTTTACATGGGGGACCTCCAAGAAGGCACCCCCGGCAGACCGAAGGAGCCGCTCTGGGGCACGGAGGGTGAGGCGGTCCCTGAGGTATGAGGGGCCGAGACCATGAAGGGCCTTGTAAATTAATACCAACACCTTGAACCTGGCTCGGTATTCTATCAGCAACCAGTGCAGAGCCCAGAGCACAGGTGTTATGTGCTCCCGATGACCCGTATATAGACGGTTGTTATTGCTGATTGTTTTAAATTGTTTAAAATTGTTTTTATATATTATATGTGTTTTATTGTTGAACGCCGCCCCGAGCTGTTTGCAGGAGGGGTGGGGTAAAAATCTATTAAATAAATATATAAAAATAAATATTGGGCATTTTTACACACATGTTGAAGTTCCAGATTTTTCAATCTTCTGGGTTGACAAGTCCACATGTAAGTTCCGGATACATTTTTCTCACACACACGGCCCTCAGGCAGTTACTGGATGCATTCTTCACACAAACACTGCCCTGAGGCAGTCTAAAGTAGCCACAGCTGTAGACATGAGGGCCTGCCATGGAAACCATGTGACCACAGCTGCCTGGACCAAAGCACTTTACCAAGAGAACTTTTTACACACAAAAGTTCTGGAAGAATTTCTATGGAGAATTTCAAAGATCCAGATTTTTAAGATCTGGGTGCGTGATTTAGACACATAGAAAGTTCAGGCTGTTACAGCAAACTTCCAGGAGATGTGTGTGTAAAAACACCCATTCTTATAATACCCAGGTACCAGTCTCATCTTCAGTTGTGAAAGAAAGAAAGAAAGAAAACCCTATATATGCTAAATATAATAATTATTATTAATAATAATTAATAAAGCTCTTCTTGTGTGCTCATGATGAAGGAAGAATGGAGAAGGATCCAGATCGTGGACATGAAACTATGCCATAGATCAGGGATTCTCAGCCTGGTGCTTGGGAGCATCAGAGTGCTCGGGCAGTGTGTGTGAAAGTGCTTCCCAAGCCAGCTGTCAGTAGTGCTCAGGAGCACTTTGAAACAGTTCTTCATCCATTAAATTCAATGTCATCTGAGATTGATTAATTCTCTCAATTTCCATTAAATTGAATTTGCAGAGGGGAGGGGAGACAATCTATGCATCTTTATGCAAATCATTCATGTAAATTATGCAGTACTCCCAAGCAGTTACTTTATGTCACTTCAATGCTCATGACTGGAAAAAGCTTGAGAACCTCTGCCATAGATCCTTGAGCATCCACCCTTAAGTGCATTCACTCAACTCTGCTCCCTTCCCCTAAGCTAGACTGGCTTGTCTGTGCTTGATGGTAAGGAATAGACATATGGGTCATATCCAGTCATAGACAATTTGGGGAGGGGAGGGGGCGGGGAGGCACATGCCCATGTGCCCCCAGGTTTTCAGAATTCCTATAGAACCTTATAGAACTCCTTCCCATCCCCCTGCTTAGCCACCACTCCTGCCCCCCACCTCCCATCGACAGTTACCAGTCACCTATGGATCCAGGAATTGGAAAGGGGCCATATGAAAACTAGCTGTGGGCTGGATTTTGCCCTCCGTCTGGAGTTTTCTCATCCTGTCCTATAACCACTGAATCACAGTTCATATAGCTTTTGTAATATCCGCCCTTTTTCATAGTCATTATGTTTCACAATTAGTTGTTTAAAACATGCACAAATGTGATAAAGCAAAATAAATTAGTATTATTAGTAGTATCATTATCATTTCACAAATACAACAATATGTGAAATATTTCTATATACTATTATACATAAACATATGGCAAGCTATACATAAAAAAAGATATTGTAGTGGTAACAGTCTTGATTCTAGCTCCTGACAGGGAGAAAAATAATAATCTGTTTTTCTATTTTGAAGGCAAGCAGAACAGGCAACCTTTTGAAGCATTTCACAAAGCAAAATCAAAAGGGGCTGCCTGCTAATGGAGTTGCGATAAACCAAATTAGAAATTTCTGTCTGGTTTTGCAGTACTCAAAGGGGTGCCCAGCGTGACATATCCATTTAGATACTTATACTCTTGTGAAGAATACTTTATGGAGTTTAATATGTTCGCCTTGAGACATGACCCATATCAGTGCTAATTTTTGCAGCCTCGGTAACCAAGGAATAATTAGACAAGCAGGGGTATCATTAGAAGGTGGCACTTTTCCTTTTGTTCTCATAAATTTCGAATGCAATCAGGTTGTTTACTGAAGAGAGAAAGAGAAAAGCTACTGTTTGTTGCATTATTAAAATTTGGAATTATGCATGTAATCTTGGCACAAACCATCTTTCTTAAGACAGATGACTACATCCAAACACCAAGTCCCACCACTCTGAGCAATAAACAATATATTTCATTACCTTCACCTTTCTGCAAAGGCAGAGATCTGCCTGGACTCCTTTAAGATTTTGGTGGAACAAAAGTGAATCTTATTTGCGTTAATCAGCTTACCTTAAATCTTTTGTTTTCTTTATTAATGACAAAGATTTATTATTTTGAGCTCCCTTAAAACCAGAGTCAAAGATCATCTGAAAATATTAATCTTTCTTCCCTGTAACCTCATTTCTAAAAGGCTGGCAAAAGGAAAAAAGAGCAAAGCATTTTTTTTTCTTCAAATGAAAAGAGGAAGGCAAATAAACAGACTTTTGAAGGTCTATAGGATTGTTCTCACTGAGTTAAGGTGTGATCAGAAACATTTTTCTCCCAGCAAGCTGTATTATTTCTGCTTGAGTATGTCTGGACTAACTACCCTTGTCAATTCTGATTTTCTGTTAAAAAAAACCAAAAAAATCCATCTCCACAGAAATTTCTGGCAGGTTGCCATCCTTTGTTAAAACATTTCCACCCAGAATACTAAACACTAAGCAAAAATTAAAACAGCCAAATCAGCATGGTAATTTATCATGCCAACAACTGCCGAAATTTGGCATGACTGGTGGAATTAAGACTTAAGCTCCAAACTGAATCGAACCAGATATTAACAACATAGTTGATATGTTTCAAACCTTAATTAATCTTATTTATTTCTTACCTGCTCTAGATGGGATAATAATTAATGTATCTATGATTAATAATTGAATTGATAATTGATATTTTTCACATGTCCAGAAATGTGCATTCTCTTTTCCACAACAGAAGGTATATTTTGTGTGTGGAAATTGTAATGCTTGGGGAGTATCTACACATTACAGTAGCCATGACTAGCTGCTCCAGACTCTGCACCAGACACTGGAGCTGAAGACCCGTGTTTGATGCTGCACCCTGGAAGAACACAAGGATTCATGGTATGGGTTTGAATGGCTGCACTTTTTATTATTATGTCTATGTCTAACAACAAAGGGAGGAAGGACTTACGGGTCCTGCTTCCCACTTTCTATAACTGGGGTCCAACTTGTAACCAACCATCTTGTTAACTGGGTAGGAGGTTCCTGAATTAAGTCCAGGTATGTGCCTCCTGACTCCCATATCAACTGTGCATGAGGCTCCTGAGTTAAGCCCAGTAGTTGCCTCCTGTGTCCTAATTCCCGAACCGTAACTTTCCCCCTACCCCGACCCGGGGTTGCCCCTGGCTGGGATGGGGTGCTCATACCTGTGCCCCCATTTTTGAGGGTTAGAAACAAGAGGGAGGACACTGTCACCCACTGGCCAGATCTTCTCCCCAGTAGACTTAGCCGCTTGTCTGGTCCACCCTTGGGACGGCAAATACACTAGGCCACACAGAGCAACTCTGTATCCCCTTCCCATATCTTAAGGGGATGTTTCTACTCCATCTATGTTCTGAACTAATCAACATTTAAGTTTCACTACCCCTGAAAACCGTCACCAAAACCTCCATCATTGCTTGGCTGGTTCGTGGTCATTTCTACTCCTCTGCTCAGTAACTCCAGTATCTTGACTTTAAGGACACCAAGGTACAGATCACAGCCCCTGTCAGACAGGTAGACTCATCCACCCAGTACAATTCATCATGGTTAAAGCAAATTTCTGTATGGGAGAGAACCACCCTGTCCCAGTCATCAGTCACTGAATGATCTCTCTATTTATATTCACCCATTTACGGGCTGTGTCAACTCTAGTTGGGTGTTTTTCATTGGTCCGTACCTCTCCAGCTTGTTGGTCCACAAGATTTTGGTCTCTGGGAACCTCTCTCCCATCAACTTAAAGTCGGCTTTGACTCGCTTAGTAAGCCACAATCCCAAGAACTTGGGCAAGTTATTTTCATCTAAGTTAATGACCAACACCACTGGGTGGTGGGGGTGGTAGTTGTTGCATTCAACACTGGCTGCAGCTGTTCCCAGCACATCCCACTCTTGCCTTTAAACAGGATCTCAGCCTGCTCACAGAGGCCGAGAGGAGTACCCCACCTACTGCGACCAGCCTTCTTTGCTGCTCAATGAATGATGCTATGCCCGACGATCCATACCACCGCCTGGGCCTGGCCAGTCATGGGGTCTCCAATAAACAAAATTGACAGAATTATTAGTTGACACCAAGAAAGAAAGGGGAGGGGAGGGCTTTCATGGGCAGGACTCCATTATGCTATCAGAGAGCCCGTCTCTCTCACATAGGACCTAAAGGCAAGAGACCGCCATTACCCTAGTCTCTGAATTTGCTGGTCCAAAAATTGTATGGCTGCAGCTGTACTAGCAGCTCCTATCCTAAAGGAGTGCGATTCATACTGATTTGGGTCAAGTCTTAACTCTTGAATACATGATCTGAACACAGCTACACACTGGTAATGTGTAAGGAAGTCACCATTACCATGCTAGAATGGGGTGGGTGGGAGGAGGGCAGTTAAGGGGCATTGCCTCAGGAATTCTCTGATTGCTCAAATGTGGCATTTTTGGGTATCTACTGATGGGTATAGTTTCACCGTTTTCCCCATATCCCTTTGATCGATTTTTGACCATTGCAATCCGAGTGTTAGTGCGCTTCCTTGCCACCCTACATTCTGAATTCCTCGGTTCCTCCTGCTCCTGTCATTGTGGTAGTCAGGGATCAATTCACTTATCCTGAATGCCCCAAAGTGGGCAATCTGAAAGGCTGTAGGGAAAAGGCAAACCTTGTCTCTGCTAAAACATATTCTAGGCAGGAAACCCAATATTCTGACTAACAGCTGTGGGGTAATAGGGGTTCTGGTATTGTTTCTGTTCCCTTGCTCATGTGTCTAGCTTTCCAGCAATCACCCCATAAAGAAGCTGTTAACCAGCTGAGGGTGACTTGCTAGTCTACTAACAAATGACAAGGCTGAGATCTTTGAGGCCACTGGTCCTGGTGCTAATCCTTTTTGCCATTGTGAAAGTGCAAACTGCATCATTTGGGATTCTGGGATGGGGAACCCCAATGCCCAGCCCTTTTGTGACCTGAATTCCTGAAACTCAGAATAGGCTCTCTCATATGCTGCCCTGGTTCTGGGTGCTAACAAACCTCACACTGCCTGGAAAAGTTCTACTGTCCACCGGTCTACATGTTTCCTGCAAATGGATCTGGACTCTCCCTGGCTCTTGGTGCGAGGAGACAGAATCAGCCCATCTGGAATAGAGAAAGGACATCAGCTATGCCGTTGTTAATACCAGGTACATGTTTGGCTATAAACAAGATCTTTTTGATGATCTTGTGCAAGCAAGTTAAAACAAATACCCTGACCAATTGCATAACCCTTTCCGACTTAGATGACATTTTATTGAAAACATATACCACTGCCATGTTATCACACCAGAACAGTACTCTCTTATTAGCCAATTCATCTCTCCATATATGGACAGTGACCACTATTGGGATGAATTCCAGAAATGTAAGGTATTTAGTTATCTCTGCCTCCGCCCACTCCATCGGTGGACATGGAGCACCATGCAAGCAGCAATTTAGCTGCTCATTTCAACCCTAGTCCTCAGTGCTATTAAAGCATGCTACAGTGCACAAATTAGTCTAAGAGCTAGATTGACAAACTGCTAAATCTTTTTGCCAGATACATTACTGTCCTTGTTAACTTAGTTAATGTCATTAAAAACTTCAGTGATTTTGTCCAGATAGGAAAGATGACTGGATGTGATGAGGGTAATAGGAGGGGTGCCATGCTGGCCAGTTTCTAAGCACCCACAGTGGTGTTCAGCTCTTCAGTACTTCTCTGTTCTCAACATATTCTGTGACCACTGAAATAGCAGAGGACATAAATCATGTCTGGAACACTGAAGGATCGGGATTTGGGAGGTCTGTATTAGAGAAGTTGCTATGACTACTGATGTCAGGAGGCACTGAACCTGTCATGAAATAAGAATTTCTGTAACTCTGCTTAGAGCGTTACAAGTCTGGAGACAGAGGCTAGGAAATACAATCTAAATGTTTCATGACAGCCCTTCTCTGTGTCATTTTTAATTACTAAATCAGAGAGACAGATTCTACAGATTTTGTCCAGGAAAATGTTCTATTGCAGTCTGATAAGTAGAAACAAAGGGGTCAATCCCAAGCCCTGTGGACTGGTGCATGCAGCACAAGCGGCATGCACAAACATATGTGCGTGCAAGCCATGCACACTCTGGCACAGGGCCTGCAGGGCATGCGCTAACTGCACCCATGGGGGTTTGGGATTACACCCACTGTTGTTCAGTTTAATTGCATTTGGGTGTAATCCATTGTATTTAATTTTTTTTAATTACATAATTGTATTTAAATATTTGAAATGCTAATAACTTTCTTACTAGCAGCTTCTTACGAAGTGATTGCTTCCATATCTGTCCTATGTTTGCACAGCCTACAGTTCAGATTTTTTTACATGCCTGAGGAAGGCCTCTGAGTAGCACAAAACCTTGAAAATTCTCACCAACACTACAAGTTGGTCCAATAAAAGATAGCTTCTTAGCTACTTTATCTCCATCTCTGCAATACAAAGAAATCCTTAGCACTAAACCAGACAAGTCTTCATCTTTCCCACTGAATTGACCCTAGTTGAACATTCAGCCAGCTGGTGTCCTTGCTTTTTTAAACTTTGTCCATGACAAAAACCTAAAGGAGCTAGTTAACTACAGGTTCAAAACCATTGTTGACCTCCTGAAAGCTATGTAATTCTCCATGGGATAGCACATGTTGTAGTTCACAGTGCCTGGTCAACAAGGCCAGATCCAGGTATGTGACCACACAGGACCATGAATGTTGAAGACAGGGCTGGCCTTAGAATTTGTGGGTCCAGGTAGGAATGGGCGAACAGAACGCGGTTCGGATGTTCAGTCATTCGGTTCGAAACCAGAGTTCGGGTTCAATGGTTCGGTTCAGCCGAACTTGGCTGAACATTCAAAAAGAGCGAAACCGAAACGAAATCGAAACCGAACCCTAATTTTTGGCCACGGAAACACGTTTTTTTCTGCCCCTGAACTCATCTGAACACAACCAAACTGTTCAGTCATTTGAGAGTTCTGTTCAGACATCTGAACAGACCAAGTTCAGTCCGAACTCCGAACATCTGAACCGCGTTCTCCCATCCCTAGGGCCAGGGTGAAGATAAACTGTGGGGCCCCTCATGGGGCCCCTAATGGTTCCTCTCCTGTGGGAGAAACTGTGCATGGAGTCCTAAAGGTGGTTGTGTTTGGGGCCCTACTGGGAGGTATTGGGACCCCTACACCCTGCCATGGTGAAGACAGGGGTGGGGTCACTGTGGGGCCCCCTGGAAGGAGTGGAGCACAAGGCTGTCACCCCATGTCACCCTGGTTGGAGGGCCCCACCTGAGCCCCCCCAATATATGGTGTTCATGAATTAACTTGAGATGATTTGAGTATTCAATTCAATTTATTGCGTGGTTTTAAACCATTGCATGTATCCAACAACATATAGACAAACAAAATAGAAGGACATACATCTGTGTCTACAATTTGAACATATAATCCAGCAAATATGCATAGGATGTCTGAAAATAAAACAGAACTCACGGTTCTCTAGAGCACACCAGCGAGAGACGCCTCTCTATAACCTATATACTTGCTCTAGCATAGGGCCTTAAAATCAAAAAAATTCTCCCTGTCCTTAACCATCAGAGTCAGAAATTCTGCAATGGCCTCAATTACCTG
>QEPC01013186.1:30721-48936 GCA_003113815.1 Sphenodon punctatus | reverse complement strand
CATTGGTGGGAGGGTGGGTAGGGTGGGGTGTTTTAGCTCCCCCACCTACTTTGGTTTTATATTGATAACTTAGTCCTGTTTTAATATTTTATAATATTTATGAGAGTTTTCCTGCCCTGGACCACAGCGCTCCCAACGAGCCGTGGGGTGCCTATGGACCCCTTCATATTCAGGATGCGGTCCAGGGCATCGTAGAATGAGGCGGTCCGGGCTCTGTCTCCGGACCGCCTATTGTTGTCCCGGATGGCCTTGTACCCCTTTTTCAGCTCCTTGGCCTTTGAGCGGCACTGTGCCTCTGTGCGCTGATGCCCTGCCGCCTCCATGTCCCGCACTATGTTCTGGCCCTGTGAGGTATGCTTGTTGCGCTGGTTGAGCGCGAGCTCCAGCTGGTACTTTAGGGTCCCCCATATCCTAATGAAGTCCCGGGTCTCCTGGAGGCCCCACTGGTCCGCTCTGTGGTATGCCTTCCTCCCTCTTCTCCACTGTAGATCATCTTCCTTCTTCTGCGCCTCCACCTCCGCCCGGGCTGGTCCAGTGTCTTCCGGGGGCTTGTCCACCCGGGCACTCTTCCGTGTCTGAGGGAGGCAGGGGGTAGGGGTTTAGAGTTTGGTGCATGCCCTGGCCCCTCGTGGGGCACCCCCTTCCCCCTCCTCCCTGGCGGGAGCCCGGGCTTAGCCCATGCCTCCCCCGGTGCCCCGGCTCCCCTGCCCTTGTTTCCCCTTACCCGTGCATTGTCCATGACTGGGGATCATTTCCTTTGGTTCTGCCCGGGGATTGGCAACCAGTCATTACTTTTTGTTGGTTCCCAGTGGGGATCTCTTTGACCACACTTCCTGAGATTTTGCACCGGGTAGCCCAGGAAGCGTGGTTGAAATTGACCCCATGTGGGTATTGAGAGTGGTGAACATCTGGCGGCCGCCTAACAGACGTTCAGGGCTCTTTGGCCCCGCCGCGGGATTGAGCGTGGTTAACTGTTGTTGAGCGAGATCTTGTAATGTCTGAAAACACCCAGTGTTAGAGTGTCCGTGACGCATCCTCAGAAATTCCGAAGACGTGTTGTGGAGCAGTGTTACCAGAACAGGGATCAGGCTTCCCAGGGTAGGCAACTCATGTGATGGGGCACACTTTCTAGGGGCAGGTTCTCAGTCCAAGTGGAGGAGGGAGGCTGGGTAGGATTGGTGCCTGCTCATGTGGGAAGTGTCTTGACCTGCCCAAGCCACTGCGGCAGCTCTGACAGAACTTGGCTCACCCAGCTTTCCTGCAGCTATCTGGCTGGCTCCCCACACGTGACCTGTAGTGTGGCAGTGGCAATTGCCAGCCACAGGGCTGGATGGGAATCAGGCCCCTGGTGACTGACTTCTACTTCCCAAACTCAGGAGCAGACATGCCCTCTTCATCCCCTTTCCTCCACCCTATTTTGGAACCAATGATAAATATATTGTTTTTCAGATACTGCTAAAATCCTGCATACCTACCACCATTAAAGATCCCTTGCCATTTTTATTTAAAATACAGGCATTGGCCAGGGGGTTTAGACAAATTCCATTTCAAGCAGTTCCATTTTATGTGCCTAAAATGTATGCTGCCATTTCAAGTGGACATAGTATTTTTCAGTCTCCCTTTATAAACTGCCAGTATTATTAATAGTTTATAGAGCACTTTCAGACAGTTCATACCCCATTGGTGTTCAAACTACTTTACAATCCTTATCTCACTCACCATCACAACCGCCCTGTGAGGTAGATCATTATTATTTCTATTTTACAAATGGTGAAAATGAGGCTCAAAGATAGGATGAAAATAAATGTGCAACCGGCATGCCGGCTACACATCCCCAGGAAGGGAGGGGGGGGCGTGGCATCCTCAGCCAGGTCAGGTTGGGGAATTGAATAAATGTTCCTGGAAATCCATCAGGATGGGCCAGCAGTGACATGAGACAGGCTTTCCTTACCCCCACACAGCAGCCAGCGCTTCCCCCATCACCATTATGGGTAGCAATGGTCGCCAATAATGGGGCCTACACTGGGGCTAGGATGGTGGCACAAACACACATGCTCACCCACTATGGCCCACCTGGGAGACTCTTGGGCCTGGACTGTGGGCCTAGTTCCTCCTGGGTCCAGGATTCCTGGGCAGCCACCTACCCTATCGAGGGTTGTAGCGGGCCCACATCTGGCAACCCGCTAACAGACATGAAGTGAAAGCTGTGGCCCAGGCGGGCCATACAGGGGAGTATCACGTTTACTAACACCCATAGTGTCTTGCCCAAGACCAAAAATGTGTTCATAGCTAAGATACAATTTGAACCCTACTATCTCAAGCCCAAAGATAGCAGCTTTGCTACTAGGCTTCACTGGCTCTCATTGCAATATAATGTCACTATGTGCTGTTAAGCAACTAATGTGCCTACATTTACTTTTATTTCATATTTTTATTATAATTACATTGTATTGTGACTTCCTTCGATTTGAAGGCTATAGCGAAAGCTGATGCCTAATAAAATTGTTATTATTATTATTGTACTAATGTGCCTCTCCACCTTCATCAGCTTCTAAATATTCATGCAGTTTAGAGCATATCCATTATCCACACAACGTACACACAAATAGGGCATTATTAAAAACTCAGCATTTGCTGCTCTAGGAATTTGCAGTAACCATAGTATTATCCTTAAGTCTGGAGATAGAGCAATACAATCTCTGTGAAATGGCAGACGTTGGATTTTAACGGTGCCTGCTTTATCTGGGGTATAAAATGTGCTTTGGGACAGGTATCCTTCGAGATGAGACTCAGCGGAGATATTTTATGGTATTATTATATTTCAAGCTAATCACCTGCCTTTTTCTCCAGAGTGATGCAGAAAAACATCTAAATGCCTGTTTTTATTTGCAGTCTTATAAACTGAGAGAGAGAGAGCGCGCGCGCGAGAGAGAGATGTAACAGCTTGCTGAAAAGATTTATCCTCGTGCTGATGCCTGGGGCCCATTCCTGCATTCTTGGCAAGCCCAACACCCCCATAGAATTCAAAGAGTATTGATGGGTAAGGAATCAGTTAGGGATGCAGGATCAGGATTCTTGACTGTTGATTCTCTGCCAGTCAAACATTCTTACGAGAAAGTGTTTGTAAAACCCTTAAGGCAGGTGACTTAGGATGGAAATTTTTGATATACTTTTCAGCTCTATTCGTATTAGCTCATTGCCATCATAATACAAAGTAATTTGAGTAATCAAGATGCAGCCCCTGACTTAATTAAACTTCAGAACACTTCATTCAAAATAGAAGTGGGAAGGATTTAGCATTAGCTGGGATTGCATATTGGTTCAGATGCTAGTAAAATGTATGTATATGGACACACTGATAATTAGCTGCTGTAAACCATCCAAAGAGGGGCCTTATTTCAAAATGTGCTTAGGTACACATGTAACAGGGATGCACCCTAGCCCCAATGTCAAGTTCGCTGTCCCCTATTCTAGCCCCTGGGTCCCAGTATCTTAGTCCTCTTTAGGTGAGCCTCTGGCTCCCAGACTCATGGTCTGATGTCCCAGCTCCACTGCTGTGCCTGTACTATCTCTGTTGCAGGGGTTCAGCCTGGGCTCCTGCCCAAGGCCATGCTCCAGTTCTCCTAGGCGAGCCTCCTGGATCTATCTAACTCCACTCCCCATTCGTCAGCTGCTCTTTGCTCTTTCAGTCTGCTACAAGTGTCTTAGCTTGTCCTGCAGCTCAGCTCTAGTCAGTTTCTGCCCCGGGCTACTCTGCGCTCATCTAGAGCTGCCTGGGCTCTCTGTTGCTGCTGCTGCTGCCATCAGGAATCGAGCCTCCCAGCCAGGCTGAGGTCCCAACGACCACCATGCAGGTGAGTCCTTCGCTCCACCTGTGTCATCAGGTGTTCTTCAGCTGCCCTGCTCGGTCAGAGCTTCCTTTTAAAGTGGAAGAGACCCGATCAGGGCTCCCTGCCACAACACACATGCACTACATGCATATCAGTGAGTAAATGTGGTCTATCAAAGTTTTGTTCATTTTACTTCTGGCTTAAGGAAAAATAGGGCTTAATTTGTGGTGGGACTTGCCAGTGCTCAGCCTCCGCAATTAAATTCAATAGCAGGAAATGTTCCCAGTAGGTGTGTTCCCAAAACATGAAAGACCAGAAAGGGTCTTTCATCATTCCAAATTGTCTTTCACAAATGCTCTTTCAGCACCCCCAAATGTAAAAGACCAGAAAAAGGTTGATATTGGCCATTTCAGGGTTGGAAACGAAAACCAGAAAAAAACAAAACCCCCAAACTCCCCAAAACAAGAACAAAACACCCCAACTGGATGGTTTATTTGGCTTGCATTAATGACTTAACTGCCTCACTCCTTGCACTGCTCATCATATAGATTAAATCACAAGAATTCCTGTTTTATATTTAGCTGTAGAGAGTCAGGTTAGTCCAGTGGTTGGGTTACTACCCGGAGAATAGGGTTCATTTCCTTGATCTGACAAGATTGGAGGCAGGAGGCATGGCTTCTCGGGGGATGGGGTGTGGCTTCCCGGCAGGCTTGGGCCCCGGAAATTCATTTATATATTTATTTATTTTTACAAATTAAGCACTGGATAAAAAGTGGGAAGCAGAGAAATAGAGAAAAAGGTAGACCTTCCCATAAGCTGATGCAGGGTTGATGGACTAATCAGGATATAGTGAGTTATGGGATGAGGGACAACAAAGCAGAGAGAAGAATATAAAGGGAAATTGTGCTTTCAGGTCAAGTGTACATACAACTTCTTAAAATAATTAATAATAATAATAATAATAATAATAAAAATAAAAATAATAAAAATAAATAAATAATAAATATAGGGTGTATCTGAGAAGCATATCTAATGAGGAGGAGCAGGGGGCTCACCTCCCTCTGTTCAAGCAGACTACTGGGATGAATTCCATCCTGCTCAGGTATAGCTTGGCCAACCACTTCAGGCCTGTGGGGACCCAGATGTGCTCCAGTTGAGGGTAACCAGAGCACTGTTATAAAACAGCTGTCTTTTTGCAGTTGGAAAGGGAGTGGCCAGGTGATCATGGCTGAACATGGGACTGGTCAGTCCTCCTGGACCTGCATCAGGGGTTTCTTTTCCCCATTTCTTGCAGTTTTGGGGCAAGCAGCAGTGGCAGGAGCAGCAATAGTAAGGGAAGGGGAGGGGAGGCAAGGAAAGGAAAGGAACTTACAGGACCAGAGTATCCTCTGCCCCCCTCTTTCCCCTCCCCTGGCTTTGGTGTCTCCTTCCTCTCCTTGTTATTGTTCTTGTCTTGTTTAGAGTTTCTACCTTTCCCAAAGCTATGATCCCCAAAAGGACAGGGCCAGGTCAAAGGGGACAGTAGAAAAGGACTCTCCTGCCTCTTTCTGACATGGTCCTTTCCCATGCGGAGAGTCACAACATGATGCTCTGCAGGAATCATGGCTATGTCAGAAACTTGGGTGTTTTTAGATTGATAGGGAGCCTGCTGGAGCCAGGAGCTGCTCCAGGGACCCAGCCCCATGGCTGCCAGTTACCAGCTCCACCTGGGTCCACATCAGATGGACCAGCAGTGTCCCTAGGCCACGGTCCACCCACGTGGTGCTTCCCCCCACACTGTAGAGTGATTTATTTATTTATTTATTTATTAAAAACTCTTATATGCTGCCGTCTCTGACCACAGATGACTCGGGGTGGCTTACAACACTAAAAACAAAATAATAATTCAATTAAAATTCAAATACAACATAATATAAAATCCCCTTGTCATCCCATCTCCCCCCTCACCCTCCCATCCCATCCCTCCCTCACCTGTCTCCTCCACCAAATACCTGGTGGAACAGCCAGGTTTTACAAGCCTGATTAAAAGTCAGCAGGTTTGGGGTCAGATGAGCCTTCTCCATGAGCCAAGGTGCAGCCACCGAGAATGCCCTCTCCATAGTGCTCCCCTCCCCGATCTACTCAGAAGGCCTTCAATAAGGCACCCCCCAGCGGACAGAAGGGGCTGATCCAGGACCCAGGCAGTGAGGCAGTTCTGCAGATAGGTCGGTCCAAGGCCGTTTAGGGCTTTGAAGATGAAAGCCAACAGCTTGAATTGGGCCTGGAAGAAAATAGACAACCAGTGCAGAGAACGGAGCACTGGTGTAATGTGTTACCGGTGACCCAACCCCATAAGGAAGCATTCTGCACTGGCTGCAGCCTCCAGGTCATCACCAAGGGTAGCCCCACATAGAGCAAGTTGCAGTAGTCCAGTCTTGAGGTAACAAAAGCATGAATGATGGTGGCCATGTAAGAGTCTGAGTGTCAGGTCTCTCGGGTAAAGAGAGACGGGAAGGGGATGGAGGGTCAGCGGGGTTAGGGCCAGAAGGGAGGGGTTTCGAGAATTCACTCGAACTCGCTCAAGGAGGTGGCGCTCTCTCTCTATCAGTAACGAGGCTCCCTAAATTCCCCTCAGGATAGTAGGTGGGCTTTCCTTGCTAATTACAAGGCAACCCTTATCATCATAGGGGTAGAGAGAGAGGTGATGCCGACCAAGGGAGGAGTAGGAGGGGGGAGGGCCAGCCTTACAACACAAGCGCACCAAGGAGTCCAGAGGCCTGGGGAACCCAGGCTCCACAACGTGATACACAGTGAGGGTACCGTGAGACAGTGCCGGGAATGGGGATGCCGGGACAGGGATGCAAAGGGGGCCCAACGGGAGAGAGGGAAAAGGGAGGGGAGTAGGGGTTACCCCAGGGGCTGGAGGTGGAAGAAGGGTTCACAGGCGCAACTACCGGGACCCAGAAGGTGAGGGCTCAGGGCTATTCTATTAGGCACAAGGGGGCAGGGCAACCAAAGGGTGTCAGGAACACAGTCTACAACAAATAACACAAGCGTCACTGGCAGGGAAGGGCACAAGAGGGGGAACACACAACAAATATCAAACAGTCACCACTTGGTTCACAATCACTTAGCTTTCAGCAGAGTCAATAGCAAGGGGGCCAGCTTCTCTCACGATTACCGGCAGGGAGCCAATGCCCCGCCGGTACTTTTATAGGCCTCTGTTTATGAGCCCCTGAAAGCCCCGCCCCCTACAACGTGCGTTGCGCCGCTATGCGTTCGCTACGTCGGGGCGGGGCTTGTCCATTCTCATGCGTTGCATCCCCCTGCAACGGGGATGAGGCTGACGGCGTGGCGTCTTGCTGCAGGGGTGGGGCTATGGCCCGTGCTGGGGGAGGTTCTTCCGGGGTTTCCCCTAGGCTTCTCCCTGTGCCCCGCTTCACCCCCTGAGCCCGGCCACCTCGCATGACACTGAGGCATAAGGCCGAAGCTGCTGAACCAGATGTAACTGGTGGAAAGCCACCTTCGCCACCGTCTCTACCTGGATATCCAAGCGGAGCCGGAAATACAGGAGCACCCCTAGACTCTGCACCTGGGAGACCAGCAAGGAACAAACTCCGTCAATGATGGGGGAAGTCACACCCACCGCTCTTCCCACCAACATTACCTCCATCTTGTCAGGATTCAACTTCAGTCAGTTCTGTCTCATCCAGTCCCCCAAAGTCATCAAACACTGGGAAAGCACAGAGACTGCTGGGCCTGGGTCCGATGACAATGAGAGTTACAGCTGAGTGTTATCAGCATATTGATGACAACTCACTCTGAACCGTCTCATGACCTCGCCTAATGACTACATGTACATGTTGAAAAAGAGTGGGGACAGAAAAGAACCTTGCAGGACACCACACGAGAGGTCACGGGGGGTGGGGTGGGGAGATGACTTATCCCCCAGCACCACTCATTGCATCCTACCAGCTAGGCAGGAACGGAACCATTTTAGGACCGTCCCACCCAATCCTGCCCAGTCCCGCAAGCGAGTCACCAACAGCTCATGATCATCCGTGTCAAAAGCTGCTGAGAGATCTAATAGGACCAGTAAGGTCAAACGTCCCTGGTCCATCTCCTGGCGCAGGTCATCGACCAAGTCACGAGCACAGTCTCAGTGCTGTACCCTGGATGAAAGCCAGACTGGGAGGGATCTAGAAAGCTGAGGCTATCTAGGTACTCCCAGAGCTGCTGAGTCACCAGCCATTCAATAACCTTCCCTAAAAAGGGAAGGTTAGAAACTCGCCGATAACTAGCAAGCGATTCAACATCAAGCAGTGGTTTTCTTAAGCAGAGGCCGGGCCACCACCTCCTTCAAACATTTGGGCACTCTGCCCTCCCAAAGGGAGGCGTTGATCACCCCCGGCAGCAACGTCCCTAATGTCTCCCAACAGGCCTTGACCAACCAGGATGGGCAAGGATCCAGTTCACAACAGGTGGCCCTAACCACTCCCAGAACATCCACAGCCCTCGCTGGCAGCACCTCCTGAAACAGATACCATGGTACTAGACCAGACGGGGCTTCTGCACCCTCTGACTCTCCTGCTTCTGTAAAAACTACAGCACCGAAGTCATGGTGAAACTGAGTTGCAGGTGCTTATCCAATATTCTAGACTGGCACCTGTGACTCCATGGTGCTGAATGGGGCAACAGATGAACACCTACTGGTGTGGAGCTGCATAGTGAGTCCCCTCAACAGAAGGGCAGCAGTGCAAGTGCCATGTTCAGCTGTTGCCCCAGGTTTGTCTGGCACACTCCCGGTGGCTTGCTCCTGGATGTTGCAGAGCACACTGTGCCGGGCTGCCCCGGAGGAGCCCTAGAGTGAAAACAGGCAAAACACTAACTCCACTTTAACATCACTTTAACATTTTTATGCATGTTGCAGGACTGTATTGGTGCCCTATGCAGCCCTGCAACATGCTTAAGAAATGTTGAAGTGGTGTTAAAGTGGAGTTAACCTTATGTTTGTTTTCAGCCCTAGCCTGTTCTGAAGTGCACATCTGGTGAGGGCCTTTTAGATGGACTGGTCAACCTGGGGATGATGGGGGCATCTGTGGGCACTCCCAGAGCTGCCGTCCATCTGTTTACATCTCTAGGCACACATGGTGTGCTTTGTAGGGTCCAGTAGGTGGACTGATCAACTTTCATGATATTTGATTTCACCCACCCTGAGTTCTATCTCTGTCAGCTGGAATGGACAATATGGCACTGGAGTGACTATGGTTGCACTGGGGAAGCTAATACACTGGAAGTTGTAGCTGCTGTAGCATGTAGACCAAGGCACTTCACAGCCTGTTGGGAATCCACCCCTTTTAGGCTACTGCATATGAAACCTGCCTACTCAAGGCTTCACAGTGGCTCTTTCAGCCTCTTTCCAGTGGTCCCAACCCCATATTGACACATCTTGCATTTATACTCTGATCTGAAGTGATAATTTGAAGAAAAACAAACTCAGGAATGAGAGGATTGCAAGGGTCCAATTACCAACTACTGCTTGAAATGATTGGCTGCGATGGTAGAAAAAATCAAATTAACATTAATATGATAACCATTTGTAATTGAATAGTATTTATCCAGATTTCATGGGGCAGTGTGGCATTCAAATGGCCAAAACTGATAATATTTGGAACTTGGTTCATAGAGACCAGGGATAAATTGTTTTTATGGGAACCATGATTGTGCTGCTCAGTTAATTTAATAGCAGTCTCTGGCTTTATTACAGTAAATAACATATTCATTAAAATGTTTAAACACTCAAGTACGGTTGGAGGAGACATTAGCAACCACTCTTCCAGCATAACTAACAATGCAGAGGAATAATTAGAGTGATCTGGTTGATGCTGCATGGATAATTTTGGTGCATTGTTTGTACTGAACAGGTCTGAGGAGGGAGTTCAGCACTACACTTCAATTAACCCAGACAGAGAACAGTACCTAAATCAATCAAACTGGTGCATAGCTAGAATCTTTTCTTGCCTGAAGAAAAGCTCTGTGAAGCTCAAAAGTTTGGATGTTCTCCCCAGTGGAAGTTGATCCATAAAGGGTATCTTCTTATCTGCTTTGTTCCTAGTGTCTCCAGAATCCATTCAGAAAGCCAAGAAAGATCTCCAATCATGGATGACACAGGTGAAAGATATTATACTGTATTATTTGTGAGCTTAAAATTAATGTTATATCTAGTACTGAAGCTTCTAAGCTTTTTGAGAATTGTGAGAACTCAATATCATTTCAGGGAGCAATAGAGACATGGACAATATATGACTCGATTGTGACTCGATCTGGAGATGGTGTGACCCCCTCCTGGGGTCCTGACCAGCAGTTTTATGATCTAGTCAATATTTTTTGGACATTGGAAATGTTCCTCTATACTTATTGCAACACTAACACCTGTGCCAAAACCAAAAAGCACTCTTTTCAAGTGCAAGCTTATTAAAATTCAAGTTTTAGATACAGGGGTTAAGTGTTGCCACCATAGGTCCCGGGAAGGGCAAGGCAATTTTTAACTTTTTGTATCTTAGAGTTATAGTTCCTGACAGTTTTTCTTTTTTAAACTTATTTTAAAGGATGATATGTTGATTTCTTTTTTTTCTTTTTCCTTTTGATATTGTTAACGTTTAAATTTGTATTGAATTTCTTATGACCAATGGCCAAACAATAAATAAAAAAATACTACTAAGTGCAAGCTTGAATTTTCTAGCTAGATTTTACAAACTTGCCTCTTTTAAACTATGATTGCTTATCCTTAAAAAGTGGCTATTTTTAAAACTTTGTTTTGTAGCTCTTTTGCAGCTTAATCAAATGCATTACTGCTCTCAAATTTATGGTAGGAACATCTGACACAGTTAGTGCTCACATATAATTTGAAAGTTTTGCAGTAAAGAGGATCCAAATATTTTTGTCAAAAAGAAATTTTGGCAAAAGGCGTTTGAAAAATCATGGTTTTTTCACAAACTTTCAATCACATTTCAAAATGTTAAGAATATTTTCAATGTCAACATTCAGATATTTCAAATTTTAACATTTCCACTTTTTCTCTTTGTATTGTCAGTTAATTTCAAAAATGGTAAAACAAAATTTCAAAAATGTCATTTTTATTTCAATTTTTCAGAAGCTATTTTGATTTTTTTCCATACAAATAACATTGCTCTTTTTGCACAAACCTGCATTTCAGTTCAAATATTTCCTCTGAAATTTAATTTACAAATATTGGAATATTAAAATGTTTGCAGTGCTGGACACCTTGCTTCAAAAAGGAAATTGACAAATTCAAGATTAATCATAAGAGAGTAATGAAGATGATTAAGGGGCTGGAATGGAAGCCATTTGAGTAAAAGGCTGGTATTTTTAACTGAAAGACAAGAAAACTATGCTCCGACATGGTAGCAGTTTCCCAATATCTAAACGGTTGCATGAAAAATATGGAGAACGGGTGTTCTTTAATCTCTACTGCTACAGAAGAGTGAAGAAGAGGAATGTGATCAAGTTGCTGCAAGGTAAATTTTGTTTAAATATTAAGAAAAACTTTCCAATTGTAAGAGCAGTTGGGCAGTGCCCCCCAAACAGTTTGCCAGATTTGCTTATGAAAGTTGTGAAGACTCCTTCCTTGGATGTTTTTAAAAACCAGTCAAGGATTTGTCGCGATGCTGTTGGTATAGGGCTATCTGATTTGGAACAGGAAGTTAGACTTGAGGGTCCTTGAAGTACTTTCCTACAATACAGTTATACGATTCCATTACGGGTTTCTGTTAGTCTAAAAAGAAATGAAGAAAGAGGATTTAAGGTGTGTTCTTGTGCTCCATTAGTCACTCATTCTAGCCACAATTGGCTAGTCTCCTTTTACAGAGGTGCTCAGCACCTGTGATTACTATTGGCTTAGCAAGCTGTACTCCTCAAACCACTTAACCCAGAGTAGACCCATTGACGTCAGTGAGACTACACTGGAGTAAGTGGCATCAGTAAAGCCAGTATGGTGTAGTGGATAAGGTGCTGGATTTGGTTCTGGGAAGCCTGGGTTCAAATCATGACCTAGCCATGAACTTATTGGGTGGTCATGGGCAAGTCTCAGCGTCAGTTCCCAAAATGAGAGAGTGTGTGCATTTATTTCTCCCTGTATTCTTTTGTCTATCTTAGATGAGGACCTGTTTCCAAAATCTGTGACTGCAAAGTGCTTTGTATTTGTAGTAGTGCTATAGAAATTATTATTAGTAGTAAGGATTTCAGCTATTCTGATTACACATGGAAACAACTGGTCTGTCTGGACTGGTCCTCAGCTGGTTTCAATTGATAATGCTTGATTGTGGCGCTACCTGGATTTCTGTCAGCTCAGGATCTGGCCTAGTGTCTGCTCTCTACAGGATCTGGTCCTATATGGAAGGTTGCCTTTTTACTGTCAGAGTTTATTTACAAAACAAAGATGTCATTTCAGGCAGGAAATGTGAATTCATGTCTGGGAGACTTTTAAAGTGTTTTTCAAATATCCTCCGCCTTGCTGGGTTTAGCTGTTGCTGTGTTCAACAGTGCGTGAAGTTGGCTGGACATCTGAACACAGTGAGCATCAGGGAGAACTCACATTTGGCAGCTGGTCACAACTTGCTTACTTTCTAAAATGATAGACTCTCTATGTCTTAGAACAACTTCCTCAGAGCCAGCATGTCCTGCCTGGCTGCTTGGATACATGGCAGCTTGGAAATCATTTTCTTTTCTTTGTTTGTTTTAAAGTGAAGAGTCTAAAGGAATAAAAATAACATATTATTTGCTCTTGTTTTACAAAATGATGAGCCCAGTGGAATTACCAAGAGGGATGGATTTGATTCACTGTCTATCCACTGAAAAATGGAGTTGTTAAGATAGTCATGTCAGTGTATCTATTTGTAGCTTGTCTCTGTCCTTGACATTATTGTGTAGGGATGCTATCAAGGTCTTTATTAATGAATTTGTCAACTGTTGTGGTAGATTGAGAGGTTTGGAACTCCATGGGTGAGTGACTCATGGCTTGCAAATTTGATAAATCGAGGAAGCAAATGAAATTGGGTATAAAATGGCTATATTTTTATTAAGCAGCTGACCATGGGTCATAACCGCAAACCAAACTACAGATGGAGCTAAATACATAAAGACACAAAATACATCAAAAAATAAGAACAGTACAAATATGGCCAGACCAAGTGGCACAAGTGCCAAGATTAAAATAAATAAAAACAGAGTAGGACCAAAGTAATCACAATCATCACATAGAAACAAGGTAACTACAACTGCCATTTAACTGATCCCCCCAAAATAATCTACCATTCATAAATACAAAACACCTTACTCTTTCACGGGGCTTACTATAGCAGAGCTTAACCCCTGGGAGCCCCCTTACCCTAATTGGACTGGGGGCCTAATGGGACTAAAAGTTAGTCCGCAGCTGCAGCCAATGCCATCTTTCTTTTCTGGGCAGCCACAATAGCTCCAAAAGCCGCCACCGCTCTAGAGCAGGGGGAGTCATCACCCTTCAAGATGATACACACCTTCTGGTCCTCGGAAAGATGTCTTGGCATTGACCTAATAAAGTCCCCCCAAAAAATTCTCCATCAGATTTTTATAAATAGGGCAGGAAAATAACATGTATGCAGTTGTCTCTGGCCCCGCCAGGTTGCAGGAATGGCACCATCTAAGGTTCCAGGGGGTCCCAGCATATCTCTCCTTGACTATAGCTGATGGAAACAGATTACAGCAAAAGAGCATCATGGTCCTCCTCTGATGTTCGCTCACCCAATTAATATAATCAGGAGGGACCATAATTGGCAAGAAAGAACTATAGGCCGGGGCTGCTCTTTGGGCCGAGACTGCTGCCTGCTCAAGTTGGATCTCCTGGTCCAAAAGACGCTGCTTGATAAGCCAACAGGCTTGTTTGACATCCAAAACTCTCAGGGCATCCTTCACAAGGCCCAGTCTAAGGTAAAACTTCTCAATAGGCTCTGCCCAAGTCTCAGTGCTCTTGTCTCCTACGACATAGGACAAGAGAGAATGGGCCATGGGGGGATAGACAATTACTTGCAACCAGAACTTAAATAAAGCCAACATGGCCTGTGCCCTAATGGAGCGCATTGCCAATTCTGCCCGCATAATCCCCCGCGGGGTCCTTTTTTGGAGCCCCAAAATAGAACACAGAAACATGTTCTGTAGGGCCTCTAACGTGGTCAAAGCTGCCTGACCCCAGACAGCTCCCCCATATAATAACTGGGCTATGACTTTGGCTTTAAAGAGATGCAACGCTGGGTGAATCAATCTCCCCCCCTGCGAAAAATAGCATCTGGTCAGGGCCTTTGAAGATTTCTGTGCCTGGGACAGAGCTGCCCTAAGATGGGGGAGCCAACTGCTGGAAGCAGAAAAAAGAACACCCAGATATTTGAACAGGCGGACCTGTTTGATATCTTCCTCACCAATAAACCACCAATGGGGCATACTAGAGCGGCCAACTACCAGGACCTTCGTTTTCTTGAAGTTTATATTCAAGTTCTCTTGTAAGCAGTACTGTGCAAACCGCTGCATACTCTGCCTCAGACCCACCTGAGACACGGATAGCAAAACAGTATCGTCCGCATAAAGCAACAAGAACAATCGTCTATCACCCAATTTCGGGGCATGATGATTCTCAATAGCCATATACGGCACCAAGTCATTAGCATAAAAATTAAAAAGTTCTGGGGCTAACAAACATCCCTCTCACACACCCCTTTCAACTGAGATGACCTTCAAGAGGGGGTGCCATGGAGTGAGACGGACCTGCAAAGAATTTTTCTCATGCAATTTTACCATCAAAAAGGGTAGGCGGCCATCGATAGATGAACCACTAAGCTTAAGCCATAGGCGTTCTCTATCGATGGTGTCAAAGACCACTCGAAGGTCGACAAAGCAGAAATATAGAGAGGACTTTGCTCCCCCAAAACATATTTTGATATCAATAGCCTAAGGGCGAACACATGATCTATTGTTGATTGCCCTGCTCTAAAGCCTGCCTGTTCTAGATGGATCACATCACTTGCCGCAAGCCAGCCCAGAAATTTGGCCAGCAGGAATTTAGCATATAGCTTGCCCATGATGGACAATAGGCTAATTGGCCTGTAGTTGGCCGGATCCAAACGGTCCCCCTTTTTAAAGATAGGGACCACCAGGCTCCGTGCCCAGTGCTTGGGGATCTTACCTGACCGGTTGATTGTTGAAAATAACGGGGCCAACACTCCGGCTTGAATCTCAAAAGTTTGGCAGGAATGAGATCGACTCCCGGTGCCACCCGTCTTTAGGGATGCTATTAAATTTATTATTTCCAGTTCTGTAACCGGGAGCCAATCCTGGAACCTATCCCCAGGGGGTAGCTCCAGTGACAAGCAAGGGGACTGGGGACGCATAAACAACCTCTCAAAATGGGACTGCCGCTCCGTCAACGAGGGCATGGATTCCTGGTCTGACTTAACAGGGCGCAAGGCACCTGATATCAGGGCCCAGAATTTCCTAGTATCTTTTACCCCAACTGCTTGGTGTAGCTGTACCCACTTATGTCTGGAGTACGCCACCTTTTTCTGCCTCAGCAGACAGTGGTAGGCATTCCTCTCAAGGCTCACCTGTCACCTATTTTCACCCAAGGGAGCCCGCTTCATCTGCCTAATTATACGCGCCAGGGCTTTCCTTGCCCTGGAGTAACCTTCATTGAACCAACCCCCTGGACGCTGGGTACTGCCCATATTAGGTCCGTTAATGGCCAGGACTGGACGAAAAAGATCAACTAGGGCCTCATAGTCTTGGACCACAGTCCCTGGCTGGCATGAGGACATTTGGCAAATGAAATAAAGAAGCAAAAGTTCAGGTTCTCACATGCAGGAAAAAAAGCTTTGTCCCAACTCCAAGACCACTGTCAAAATCTGACCCTTGTAGGATCATCACACTGGGTGTTCCAGTGATGCAAAAACTAATTAAAGGGCTGTTAGACCACAACCTCAATGAAGTTGCAAACAGAGTTGGATATATGAGGCAAAATGTAGACCTGAGACATTTGCTGCATAACAACAAAACTCCAACACTGAGTCAAGTTGCAATGGAGCCTTTCTTCCAGTTGTGAAACCAAGCTGAATTGTCACTTGAATTGATGATAGATGTTGCATTTTAAACTGGAAAATTACCTTGTGGTCTATGTATTCTAGCTTAGATCTTACCACTGTTCAAGCACCTTCCACCTGCCATGAATCGGCTCTGAAAAATATGGTGCTACTTCAGTTGACTTTACATTGGAGTTGACTGACCAAAAGATGCAATGATGAAGTGGGATTTCACCACTGGTTCTACCATCTGTGTTTATGGTGGTGAACAAAAAACTCTGCATAACTTTCTGAGATGTCATCTGCTTAGTGTAATGCTCTGCCAGTGTAATGAGCTATTCTAGGAAGTAAAGGATATGGCAAGGAATGGCATGAAAATGTTAGAAGGAAGGGCATCTTTTTTGTTTTAGGGAGAAAATGATGTGACTGAAGGAAAAGGATGCCCATGTATCTTGCTAGATCTTTGGTTGTGTGTTTCAGGATGCTTGCAGCTAATCTAATTTAGCTGTCCCAAACTAGCACAAGGAGACCTGCCTTTTGCAGGGCAGGTGCTTCTCCAGATTAAGGGGAATGCAAAGGTGAGCTCTATGCCAGATTGGTACACAAAATCTGAGGCCCATGCTTTGTGACCTGCCATCATTAAATTTATACAGCTTAACAATAACTGTGGAAGATATGAACATTCACACCGCTAGTTATTGGGGCTTCCATATATAAAACTGAAACCACTTAATATGGAAAAGTAGTTGGAGTTTGGATTAAAGAACAGCCCTCAAAAAATCTATCATGTTTAAAAATCTATCTATCTATCTATCTATCTATCTATCTATCTATCTATCTATCTATCTATCGCTGAATTTGGCCCAATCAGAGATTTTGATGTGCTTGCCATTTATAGGAAGCAAGTTTCTATTGATTTCCCAAGCAGATGTCAGTCACACAGCCCATCAATCATGTTAGAAAAGAAAGAAAGAAAGAAAGCATAAATACAATTCTAATTTGTGAGTCATTCAGATTCTGCAAACTCTGACATTTGTGACAGAGTATTTAATTTGAAATATATGTGGTGCATAGTGTAGGTTTTAAGAGGCTTTATACAGAAGAACTGGACCACTTTTTTATATGGAGCATTATCAGGTATCTAAAAATCACAGACAGAGAAACAGAAATACTATGGGTGTCTCCACATGACCGGCTACGGCTGTATCCCCATGTAGCCCTGTTGCAGCCAATCACCGCAGCTACCCAGTGGGGCAAGTAAAGGTAGCTGGCCAGATGGTTGTGGGAAGCTGGGTGGGCCACTCCCTGTCAGAGTCACTGTGAAAATAAAATAAAAGGGGTTCTAATGCCTTTCTGCACCCTAGTGAAGCAGGCCCTTTTCTAAAAGGACTTCAGCTGCTTTTCTGCACCCCGGGTGAAGCAGATCCCTTTTGATTCTCAGGACCGAGTGAAAATACTACTGTTTTGAGAAGGTGGGGAATTACTTCTCTGCTATTTCTAATAATGACTCTTTTGTTCAATCAATAGATCAACAAAATTTAACATACCAATTCAATGAACAACACAATTTAACATACCAATTATCAATGAAGCATTTGCACCTTTAACATATGAGCCCTCACCTACTCTTGACTACTTAAAACACATAGAAAGCATGTATTCTTACGTGATCAGAGGTGCATGGTCTGGTTCCAGAAGGAGGGGCAGGAAAGGGGCCCAAAAACCTTGAGAGAAGGAAGGCCTAGCTGTGGAGCAAGTTGCAGAACTTCCTACGGAGAAGTTCCAAAGTGGACGGATCACCGAGCTCGTCGGCGCTCTGATAAAAGCTGGCAACTGAGGACCGTGAAGGCATCTTCTCTGTCTAGGGACTGGCCTTTTATGCTGTTTCCCTTATGAGTTATCCAGAGCACGGGGCTAACAGTTCCACGTCAAGAAAGTTCCTCCCCTTTGCTATTCAGGTTTGGGGGGTCCTTCCCTGTTCGTCACTGTTTGGGGTTTGGCATGACCAGATTAGGTCCTGCCTGTCCTCCTTCTGGAAGAAAGACATGACCTTAGGCCATAGATTCCCCACACACCTTCTCTGAGGCATCTCTCTGTCTGATCAAGTCATTTTCCCTTATTGCATCGCTTGGTTCTTATCTGCAATCTTGTTCTGGGAACAGACAGTTCTTACTAGTTCTGTTTTTACTGGGGCCTTTCCTTTTGTTGATGACAAGGATGTATCCCTGTCAGCTTATTTCTCTCTCCTCCTGCCAGCCTGTTTCTTATAATATGCATTTTTAATAAT
>QEPC01013180.1:1015854-1026049 GCA_003113815.1 Sphenodon punctatus | reverse complement strand
AAACAAAAATCCAGGCTGGGCAGGGTGGGTGGGGGGTGTCCCCCCTTCCACCCGCGCAGCCTGGGAGGGGGAGGGGGGAGGAATTAATTTATTTCATTGATTTCAATGGGGACACAGTGCCCCATTGAAATCAATGAAATAAAACCGGTACCGGTATACCGGATTTAATCCGGGAATCTGGTTTTTCGAGAACCGGTAACCGGTAAATCCGGTAGCCGGTAATGGGCCCGGGGTCCCACCTCTAATGGCCACTGTCGGAGACAGGATGCTGGGCTGGGTGGACCATTGGTCTGACCCAGTATGGCACTTTAGATGTTTTTAGTAGCAGCTAGCACAAATAGCAGAACTACCACAACCACTTTGACCTTCTATCCAGCCAAATCTGTATTTGCATTGTACTTGTATTTTGTTTTTAATATGTTGTGAGCTGCCTGGAGCCTTTGGAGATCGAGTGACCTATACATAAATAAATAAATAAATAAAATAATATATTTACTCAGGTGTCCTGTGCTGAGATTCCTTGTAATCATCTTCCTTCATAGCACCGTGTATTTTAACAATTTGTTTTAGTGAAAACTGTAGATAAAGAAAATCTAATCTACTTAACAATTAAATTAGTTTGTTTAAGCATTATGGAATACAATAGCCACAGCTTGCTAACTAATGCAGTCTGAAGGTCACCTTTATCTGTGGTGCCAGCAGACCAGGCTAGGGTCAGACCAATCTATGCAGAGATATTTTTATTCCTATACACAAAATAAAAAAGGCTTATGATTATTTTTTAATTTTTTAAAAAAATGCTTGTGATTCAACTAGTCTTAAATTTCCCTTCTTTGTTACTTCACGAATGTGAATATCCCTAGTTGCTGACAGTAGATGGAGCCAACTCTAAGCATCTTAGGTATTATTCAGGGCACAGCTCTCATGTTCTAACTGCTTACCAGTAAAACTAAAAACCACCACTCATGGGCTCCTTATCAGAATCTTCAACTTCCATATTTTGCTAGTCACATGCTGACATTTTGTAGTCACACATCTGGAAAGCCACATGGTATTGCTAATAAAAGTGATTAGATTATCTCACACAGCTGCCTTGGGATATGCATAAAGCACAACTCAGATTTTTCTCTTCTACACTCCAATGATTGCATGGGCAGCACAATCCTCTGACTGTTTAATACTGATGCAGTGCCTAGTCACTTCAATGGGACTTGTTCTAGCTGTATAGCATCAGCACTAGGCAGTTACCCTTTTCTTGCTAAATTATAATACTCAAACAGTAAAATGCTAACTATACCAGCTCACATTTCAAAATATCTCAGAGTGGACACATCACATCTTAAATAACAGAAGTGTTCTACCCTAGTAATCAAAATCTATTCCACAGATTTAAAGTTGAGAGCTCCCTGCTAAAGAATAATTTTTCTGAGCTCTGAGTGTCCTTGCTTTCAACTTAAAAGCACAATTAAAAGAAGTTGTGCAATCAGAGCTGGGGTAGCGTTTCCTGAGAAAGCCCTGCCCCCTACCCTGGGGACCCTGCTCCCTTGCCCTTAGGGGCCCCATAGCTGGGACATGAGTAAGGTGGCCAGATTTGCAAATTTTAGAGGACACTTATGAGAAATACAGGTTGCAGGGCTGCAATGGTTCCAATGCAGCCCTGCACCCTGTATTTCTCATGTGTCCTCTAAAATTTGCATATCTGGTCACCCTACAAGGGGGGCAGTGGGCAAGGAGCTAGGCATTGTGGTGGGTAGGGAGGAGGTCCCAAGGACTGTTGGGGTGAGGGATCCTAGGATAGGTCAAGGTGCAAATGGTAAGAGGATGTGTCCTGGGGAAGGGTACCCTGGGACCAGAGAGGGGCACAAAGATCAATATCGTCGTGGGGCAACCTCTGCGGTCTACCAGAGGCACCTTCCTGGAGGTCCCCTGGGTGAGCCGGGGGGGGGGGCACAATGGAGAGGGCGTTCTCAGTGGCCGCACCACGGCTGTGGAACTCCCTCCCAGAGGAAGCTCGCCTGGCTCCCAGCCTGTTGGCCTTTCAACGAGCCTGTAAGACCTAGCTGTTCGTCCGGGTGAGGGGGGTGGGGGGATGAGGGTGGGTCTTTGCCAGTGGTTTTACCTCTTTTTACTGTTGTTTTTATTGTTTTAATAACCCTTTTATGTATTTTTAATATATTGTTTTTAGAAGTTTTGTGAGCTGCCATAAGGCTGGAGGGAGTGGGATAGAAGTTCTTAAATAAATAAAATATGTGTCATGTGGTAGGATCACGGCACACTATGGCGAAAGGAGCTCGCAGTTCACTCTCGAGGGGAGGGAATAGGAGGCTCTCTGTACTGGGTACCCTTGTATTGGTAGTGGAGTCCAGGATACATTGGGGGGGGGGATTTCCCTGGGGTTGGGGACCCTGTGCTGAGCAGCACCTTTCTACTGGAAATGAAGTGATCAAGATGTGCATTTTTGGTAATAATTAAAAAAATTACAGCCTGACCCAGTTTCCCTACTTTGTTGCCCACCCACACCAGAGCAGCATGAAACTGTAACCCGAGATCAGTATTTCTGAATTTCAGAAATGTTTAGCAGCCTTCAGTGGGATGTATCAAATACACAAGAATGAAAATCCTCTAGCATGATGGATATAAAATGGTGATAAACCATATGCCAGTTTACACTACCTGTTTTAGATCTGCCTGTGACACAAATATCTGTTGAAAGGTTAGTCTCTGATCTTGCTACATCCTGAGCTACCTGGGATCCAAACTAGATGCAAAAACATCAGATGAAATTCTTTTTCTCAAGATCGATCACATCAATTTTTAGAAATATTTTGGTTTTCATTTGATCTGTATTTTTCAACTGCAAGTGCATTTTCAACTAAGGCCACTTTTAGCCATGCGCCGTGGGTTGTGGATTTAAGTAATCCACCAGAGAAAAGTCACGCGGGCGGCTTAGAGGAGACGCTGCCCGCAAAAACCACCAGTTGCACATTCCTTATAAGCTGCATTTTAAATACCTCAATATTGAGGTATTTAAAATGCATCTTATAAAGATGCACGAGTGGTGGTTTTTGCGGACAGCTTCTTGCCTAAAAGCCACCTGCGTGACTTTTCTCCGGTGGATTATCGGCACGTCTAAAAGCGGCATAATATAAGTGTCTATGATAACTCATGAAATGCAGTTTGACTAATGCTATTGATAGTATTTAAACTACTTGATTAATACTAACAAATTTATATTTTAAAATATGAAAAGGTGGTTATAATAGCGCTATTAACGTTGTAAATCATTCAGGTAGCCAATCTGGGGGTCAGCAGGGGATGGAGCAGAGCCAGCGTTGAGGACACCAGTGGATGAGAAGCTATGCAGGAGAAGCAGAGATAGGGCTAGGCTTGGGGCACAGAAGGTAAGTTTGGGGCAGGCAAGTAGCATGGAGCTAGGGCTAAAGCTCAGGTTGGCAGGCAGCACAATTAGGGTTGGGGCTAGCTGGATTTGTGGAGCTAAGGTTAGGGGTGCGAGAGGCAGGAGATATGAAGCTAGGGTTAGGTTAGGCTTAGGGACACCACTTGGCACAGAGCTAGGGTTAGTGGTGGAACCAGCAAGGGGTGCAGAGCTAGTTGTGTTACAAGGCAGAGCCCTGTTAGGGCAAGTCCTTGCAGGATTGTCACCTTGAATCAGTCCACACTGCACTTGTCTTCTGACCAGTGCAATTTACTTACAGTGGCCACAGCTTTCCCAAGTCACGTATGTAAAACGCGGTATCGAGACCCCCCAACCCTTGCCAGCTGGCATCCAGGGTTAGGCTCCATAGGTGACGGGACTGACTCCTTCCTTCTGAGCCCCTCTCACTGAGGCAGAGCCTTCAGGCTTGTTGCCTCTCCCTGGTGGTCCCTCTTTAGAGTGCCCCCGCTCACCCATTTATAGCTGAGGCTTCACTGACTTGCACAGCCATGCCCAGCTGGAGTCACTCAGGCAACCTTGATTATTCCTCTGTCTTTGGGCCCCTTAAAGGGCCAGAGACTTATTAGAACTCCACTATTCTGAGGGCTGCACTCCGGCAGCGACTCTCACTGGTCCCATAAGCCTGGTCCTGCAAGGATTTCCATCTCACAGGTTGGAGCTGGCAGACAACATGGAGCTGGGGTGAGCCTGGCAGGGAGTGCAGAGCTGGGATTAAGGTTGGGCCTGGCAGAGGGCACAGATGGAGCTGATTGGTGTTGGCAATCAGCCTGGGGTAAGGCTAGGGTTGGGGTAAGTAGAGAACATGGAGCTAGGGTTAGGGTTGGTTCTGGAAGACAGCATGGGGCTAAAATCAAGGTTAAGCTGTCAGGCATTGCGGAGCTAGGGTTAGAGTTGGGGCTGGCAGGAGGCGCAGAGCTAGGGTTAGGATTGGGGCTAATAACCAACACAGAGGGTGTTTTAAAACAAGAGTGGCAAGTGAGGGGTCCATGGTTAGTTCATGTTGCGGCAGCGGGTCACCCACGCACAGGAAGTGCATGGGGAGGGCTTCACACAGGCGGCTCCTGGCATGGCTGCTTGCCCACAGAGGTGGCCACCCTGGCCCACACAGGACACTCTGGATTTTTCAGTAGTGCTCTGTGCGTGGTCATGAGTGGCTGGGTCACGGGAACACGCCTCCCCATGCACCACTGTCACATGAGCAGCTGGATGCATAGACAGTGGGGGGCCATGTGTGGAAGCATGTCATTTAAAAACACCCAGCGATTGGTTTAGAATGACAGTTGGAACAGGCA
The DNA here is from genome assembly GCA_003113815.1 of Sphenodon punctatus. Taxonomy (NCBI): domain Eukaryota; kingdom Metazoa; phylum Chordata; class Lepidosauria; order Sphenodontia; family Sphenodontidae; genus Sphenodon; species Sphenodon punctatus. The sequence goes on along the minus strand of QEPC01013180.1, from coordinate 1,021,300 downwards.
TGTGGCATGGAGTTAGGGTTGGGTCCAGCTGCAGAGCTAGGGTTAGGGCACGGAGCTACGGATCTGGTTGAGACTGGCAGCAGATACAAAACTTGGGTTAGGGTGGCAGGAGGCACAAAGCCAGGGCTGGGGCTGGCAGAAAAGAGTAAGTTACTGTTGAGGCCAGCAGGGGGCACAGGGCTAGGGTTAGGGCATGGAATTAGGTTTAAGTTTGGCTTGGGACCAGCAGACAGCTTTGAGTCATGGTTATAGGCGGAGTGGTAGGAGGGGTGGTGCCAAGGTTATGGACATCAAGAGTGTGGGGCCACCAGGTGCCCTACATTCTATCCTTGCCCTGGGCCCCACAAATTCGAAGGCCGGCCCTGAGATTAGGGATGGGTTTGACAGACTGCACAGAGCTAGGGTTGTAGACTCCAGTGCTACTGGAGGCAGCACCTTCTGCAGTAGAGTTCCCAAACCCTGTCCATGTAATAGCATACATAAATACAGATATGTTTATCGTTGTAGCACGAGGCTGTAACAATTTTCCAAATACAAGGCCCAACCAGGTGGTAACAAAAACAATAAAAATTTCCTCATAAAATATTAACCCAAAATACACACAGATTAAAATCCCCAAAGACAAATTCCAAAAATATAAAATCATTCAGCAAAATGACTACGCAGACTAACCTTTCAATCAAAGAACAAAAATACAATATTATTATTTAGCCACAAGTTTGGAGTCATCAGGATTCTGACAACTCAATAATCTCATCAAAAAATCACCTGTGGATATTTTAGCATATCTTTCGAAAAGAGTACCCAAAAAACGCTTTCGAGCTCCAGTATACATAGAACAGGAAAAAAAATATATGAAATCTGTCTTCCACTACCTGGATATTACAGTTCTGACACAGACGCTGGTCCTTGGGAATACCGTTATACCTTCCCTCTAACATCGCAGAAGGAAAGACATTCAAACGAAATAAGGTTAAAGCCTTCCTAAGGCGCCAGTCCTCCCATTGCAAGAGCTAATTTACATGGCAAGAAGTTTGCTTAATTTGATTGTATCCAACGGAAATCTTTTGAGAACAGATAGCAGTGTCCTCTAGCTGCATTTCCTGGTCCCTAATCCACCTTGTGATTAGTGAGATAGCCACCTTAGGCCCCAGTGGGAGCAATAAATCCCTAGAGAAGCCTAATCCATGTAATAAGGGCATGTTGGAGGAATGTGAAGATGGGTTGTGTTGAAGCTCAGCTTGCCAGACATTTGGAACATTTGCATTTCTTCCACAATGGGTGTAAACAGATGCACTTCAGCTCTGGGGGCAGCAGCACCGTCCCACTTCACCCCTGGGCTGGCTGGTCTGTCTGAAGGTGGCCCACCAGATGTGGAAGCACCAGGGCAGTCCGGCTTGTGGCACTCTGGAACATCCCAGAACGCTGCTAGTGGAGCAGGCTGACCAAACCCGGGGCACTGACCCAGAGTGGAGCTGCTGTCTGTTTGCTCAGCAGACCCACACTGCAGCTCCACTCCCAGTTGGCCATTGGCTTGGTAGTAGAGTTGTGAGCACCAGCCTAGAATGTCGGGTGATGTCCCACAACTGAATGGTGTGAGGGGGGTGCCGCGTGGGTGGACTGTGGCCAGGGGAATCTGCTGGTCTGTCTAAAGTGGACCCAGGCAGGGCTGGGAGTGGGTAGATGTGGGGGTGCATCATTAGAGCAGCTCTTTGGGTGGTGGGGGGCTGCCTCCACATCTGTCTAGAAACACCCTGTGTGAAGGTCCACCAGAAGAGTTGTTCATTCTGGTGAAACCACCGTCGTTCATGAAAGGTGAACCAACTTAATCTTTAAGCAAGAGTAGAACAAAAGTCCCAGTGCCACTTCCTCCATCAAGTGGTAGCTGAATTGTCAGCTTGAACGCTTTTAATTTACAGTGCTCATTTACAGGAATTGATTTATCCTTATAATAGATTTCAGAAATTATTAACTCTGAAAGACAAAGTAAGTTAGTATTTTAAAGCTTCTGTCCTTTAACATGCGTTTCTGTGGAGTCCATCCAAAACCTCAGACAGAAGTTACACTTACTTAAAAAAATTATGCACCTTTGAAAACCCAATATTTGGAAATTAATAATTTTAAGAAATCCAGTGCTACATAACCCTGTCAGTTTAACAATTTGTTAGGAAATTATTTCTTTGTGGATTTTAGATTAAGGGGAAACATGAGCAAAAGAACAAATATTATATCCCCAAAGTAGAGCGCTCATGAGAGTTTGTATGATTTGCTTGTCCTGTAAGAACAATCATCTTGAAGTGCCTCACAGGGATACTCCTGGATACAGACCAGGGGTCCATTATACTTTTAAAGTAATGAACACAGAAAGCTGCTGTATAGCTTTGCAGCTACACACACTTCAAAAATCCACCTACTAATTAACAAAAAAACACAATGGAAGAAAATATTCTGGATTATCTGCATGCCTTTCTCTAATGAGTTGCTTATGCCTGGGCAGCTGTGGCATCCTGAAGATCAGGCTCTTTTATACGCACACCCTCATGTCATGAAATTACCCGTCTGTGGATCCTTAGTTCTTTTCCTCTTCATTTCCCCTTTAGCCCACTGTGCCCGTTTGTACCCACAGGATGCCTCTATATCAGTAAATGATTGCTCACAAGGAACATAACGTTATAGTTTGCATATCTCACAATGTTATCACAAACCAATCCATAATAAAAAGCATGAATTCCAAAGCTGCACTCAGTTGGCAGCTGAAGTTACCTCAGCGAAACTAATGAAGGTGAGTGGACGACAGTAAATCCAAGTCAGTTGGGGGGGAGGGTGTGTTACTTTCCAGAACAATTCTTATAGAGAGAGAGAGGTTAAGATATCTTCAACCAATCAATCTGAACAGTAGCTCGCCATAAAATCACCCACACTGCACTTGCCAGAAAGGAAGTTTACCCACATTCTGAGTTTGGCTGTGGTCCATCTACTTGCTGTGTTAAAGGTAAACGTCAAACGCAATAACCTTGACAATCAAGTGACCCCAGCAGCTACAGCACTACCCAGAAATGCTTATAGTAAAGGGTGGCCTGACTCACACACTGCATGTGGCTCCCATCCTGCCCAACACACTGCCAGGACTGCTCACTGCCTGTGGTGCTCCCCGCCCACTACTCACTGTGCCTCCCAGAGCATTGCCATTTCTGAGACACGGCTGTTCCCAGCAGCACCTGACCTGAGCCCCAGAAGGTGACACAAGCCAGGGGCACTTCCCTGTGCAGCTGGAAGCATAGCTAGGGGCACTTCCCTGAACAGGGCAGGCTGAGCACAGGGCAAGAGGGCTGGAGCCAAAGAACCTGGGCTCATAGGCAACTTGTGGGAGAGGCACAGGGGGCATGTCCCCCCCCCCCCGATTTTTGGAAGCCCTACTGAACCCCTGTTCCTCCCGCCTATTGACAGTTACCCGTTGCCTGTGCCTGGGCTCCTGGCCAGTTCTCAGCAGGACGGTCACTCTCTGCCCTAGCGAGTCCTGGGCTGTGCGCCCCATCTTGTGTGTGTTTGTGTGTTAAAGCGAGTGAGAGTGAATGCAAGTGTCTTTCTTAATAGGGATGGGCGAACGCGGTTCAGAAGTTCGGCCTGTTCGGACGACCGAACTCAAACACGAACATGAACGCGAACATACCAAACAAACCGAACACCAAACGGTGAAATGGCCGAACAGTTCGGTCAGTTAGCATCACGTTCAGGTGAGTTCGGGTGGCAAAAAAAGGTTCACTGGAAGGNAACCGAGGGGGCAGCCCTGGAGTACCCCGAGCCCCATCGGCCCCCCGGTCCTGTGCCCCTGTATGTGAACGCAGAGAATCCGAGGGAGTACCGTTATGCCAAACGGATCCGGAATGCCCTGGCAAGCCATATTGCCCGGGGGCCCCAGTTGTGAGGGACTCCCCCCCTGGGGGGCCCCACTCATGGTTCCGTGGGCATGCTCCTGCACAGGTGGGCCCCCACCCCGGTCCCCCACAAACGGGAGCGTGAGCCGGACTGGTGACTACTGCCTTTATTTACCCCAAGTGCACACAATCACCCGGTCCCTCCACCCCTGCGTTGCCCTGTCCCCTACAGCGACCCCCATCATGTCGCCCTCCACCCCTTCCCCCATCCCCCCTCGCTTCCTTGGCCTTCCCCGTGAGTGCCCGCTGGGGCCCATGGAGCTCTGAGAGCTCTCCTCCCTCCCGCTGTGGGGCGGGCAGTGGGGGGGAGAGGGAGGCCGGGGCCCTGGGTGGCCCCCTAGGAGGCTGCACCCTCCGGAGCACCGGGCGCACCGGGAGGCGAATGCGCGGCCGCTGAGGGCGTGGGGACGGCTGGGGCACCTGGGCGGGGGGCGGGCCCGCCGAGGGTCCCAGCCTTGGGACCTGGGCAGGCAGGGTGTCCGGGGGAGTGCCAGCCATCACATAGGCGCACATCATGCCAGCGTGCAGGAGCAGGGAGGTCCCAATATCGTGGGACCTGTCCATTTTGGCTGTGTGCTCCTGCACCATCCCGGTGATGGCCTGCTCCAGTCTCCTGAGTGCCTCCACCTGCCTGCTGTGTTCCCGGTGCTCCCGCCTCCGTTCCAGGCGCACCTCGGCCTGGAGCCTCTGGTCCCTCACCTCAGCCCGCTTCAGGGACCATTCAGTGGCTGCCTCCATGTGGGCCACGACCTCGATCATCCTCTCCCCCTGTTCCACCGCGTTCTGGATGATCTCCTGTGCCTGTTCCTCCCTCCACCTGCGGACCCATGCCCGGTACTCCTGCATGCGCTGCACTGGGGCCACGGGCCCAGGGGACGCCGGCTGCCGGGGTTGCCCTGTGGGTATGAGAGGATGAGTCCGGTCCTGCCCCTGCCCCTGCCCCCTGCCCGGGATGGGGCAGGGGCCCCTGGGTCCCCCGGGCATCTCTCCCGGGGCCTCCCCACCCCGACCCCAGCCCCTCCCATCCCCCCCGCCTGCCCAGGGACCCTCTCCCTGCACCCCGGGGTGCCCTCCCTACCACCCCGCCTGCCTCACCTGGTTCCTGCACCTGCTGGCTGGCCTCCTCGGCAGCTGCCAGCTCGGTCTCCTGGGTCCATTCCCGGGGTGTTCCATGTCCTGCAGGCAAGGGAGGGGGCTGTGGGTGTTGGGGTGTGTGTTCGGGGGACCTGGGAATGGGCCCCCTCCCGCCTTGCCGGTGGGGGCAGAGGCTCGGGCTGAGGTGGCCCCTGCCCCCTCCACCCCCCTGGGTCTTGCCCCCCTGGGCATGGTCCCTCCCCTCTCTGGGTCGGGCACTTACCCTCGATGTCCATCTCGGAGCCCTTGGAGGCCGGCCCCTCGGTGTGGGAGTGCTCCCCCATGGACCACTGGCTGAGGGTGATGAAGGTGCTGGCCTTGGACTCCGCTGGGCTGGCCTGGGGGTGGGTGCTCTCTGGGCTGCTGCTGGGGGGGGG
>QEPC01013180.1:935242-982363 GCA_003113815.1 Sphenodon punctatus | reverse complement strand
TTTCTGGCTCTGGGCCTGGTGTTTAAATAACAAGACCACACTTGCCTCACTGCTGCCAGCTTAATCTCTTTGTTTTTCATTTAACTCTAGAATTAAAATTGGTTTATCGTTGTAGAAAAACAGGAGGGGGGGGCGGTACTCTTGGATTATAAACCCTGTGTCAGGTTTGAACTTGGAGCAAAATAAGACACTTCGTAATAGCTGACATTGAACTTTGGCCAGTGTAGAAATATTTTATGGTTAGGATATTAATCAGACTTCTTTTATACACTGAAAAGCTCTACAGGGAAAATACACTCAACTGTGAAAGCACACCACTATAATTACTTTATTTTTCCCCCCCACTTTATTTTCTCTGTTGAGTTTTGGATGATACACTTTTATACTTATGTCTTTCAAAGTTTATATTTAGTTAAAATTTGTTTACAAACAAGTAAGCAGATATTGCAGTGGCTCAATAGGGTTTTAATTCTTCCTTGACTGAAATTGAAATAATCCTTTAGGCTGTGGTCCTGTAAATACCATGTTGTCTTGTTTTTAAGCATTTGAGTAGTCCCATTATACATATTTACTGTAATCATGTTAGATTGTTAGGTCATTTATTTCAAACAGAGAATGAATTGAACAACTTTGTCAAGATAAGTTATCTTTGAGGATGCTGAGAGAGAGCATTTTTCCTCATGGCATTACAGTACAGACCAGGCATGTAAGTGATTCAGTGCCTCACTGATGGGGTTAGAAGCAAGTGAAATATGGTTCTGGATTTTGAGAAGTCAACCAGCAGAAATGAGCTCTCTTACTGACTTCATAAGGCTCTAACATTCCAAGAAGGGAAAAATGGGAAGCTTCATATTCTGGTCATCCTGCAGATCTACAGAAACCTCCTTACCCACTAAACCCTTCCTCCAGATTAATGACCTCCCTTTGTTGCAGCCACCTCTTAAAAGTTATTACCGCCATTATACACAATCTTAGGCACACACTCCATTTTAACAGTCCATCAGATGAAAAGTGAGGGGGATGGACAGAAGGTGTCTGAAGACAAGCAGGGAATGGAGACTGCCTGACAATCTTGAGAGTGGACTCAACTAGGAAGCAGAACTACGGCACTTAAATAACAACTGAAACAACCTCTGCTCACTTTAAAACGTAGCACACCCAGCAGAGAGAAGTTGGGTGCCATTTACTATTTTCTTTGCCTGTAACTCAAAACTCTTCAGTCTACTGACTGACAGTGTTGAATTGAAAACAAATGTCGTTTGAGAATCATAATGGACCAGTGCTTAATGACTTATTGTGTTGGAAGAGTAGTGTGTGTGTTTAGTGTTTACATTTGTACATACATGTGAACAACTTGAACACTATGCGTGTGAGAACTTCATTTTAAACAATGCAGTGAGATATACACTGTTTGATTTCTTAAGTGCTGACTTTGGCAAGCTAGAGATACAAGTGTTAGCATTAGTGTTCTTTGATACAGTACCTTCTATTGTTTGACAGTTCATTACTGGATCATCGTGGTGAAGTGCATTTCTCAGACGTTCTTAATACATTCTTTAAAAAAATTAAAGTAAGCATCTCCAGAAAAATTGGGAAAGAATTTCAAATAACAAGCTCATGTCTGTACATAGAATCCTCTCAAGATTACATTGATCTCTTAACTACTACCAATTGCTCCCAGTATTTTGGTTGGCATCATATTTTTGTGGTAATCAAATAGAATACCATGCAGGAAATAAAAACCTGATACCCTGTTTTTTGTGCTTTGTTCTCTGGATCAGCATGGGTTTAGATTTCCTTTGTCATCCAAAACTCACTTTGAGTCTCCTTACTTTAATCTAATAATTTTACCATTTAATGTGCATGTGTACTTTGTAATGTGTGCAAATTGGGGCAATTATATGATTAAGGGATCAAACCTATGCTGGTCTGCTAAAAGTCTTGGACTGTGCTAAGAATAGCAATGTTGAGTCGAGAGTGAGTGGCAATTTTAAAATTGCCTTTTTAAAAAACTACTTTGGCTAAAAACAAATGTTACTATCATTTGGAAATGGAGTACTTCATTTCTAGCCCAGGTATTACCTAAAACTTTGTTACTTAAAATGACACCATTTTAAAAACAGTTTTCCATTCCGTGCTCGCACTTAATTTGAATGGCTTCTGTCATAAAAACTGTTGTAGCCAGTGTTTCTCACAGTCTTGGAATCACAACTTCTAGGTGTTATAAAACAGGGATCGGGAGCCTTTTCCTTGCCAAAGGCCATTTTGAAAATAAGTACACGCTCTGAGAACCACATAGAAGTTGGAGGTAGGAGTGCTTAAGGGATATACTCAAAATGGGGAGTGTCCAGAGTGTGGATCTATCCTGTATCCTTATGTGCGTGCCCACATCGATGCTTCCTTACTCTGAACTAGTTTTTCAGTGCTTGGGGGTTGGAATTGGATTAAGGAGACACATAAAAACTACCTGCATGCCACATTTGGTCCTCGAGGCTGAGCCTGAGGTTCCCTGTTATAAAGCATTGTTTCTTGACTCTTCTTGGATTCACAGCCTGAAGATCAAGAGTTTTTTAAATGAAAGAAACAAGCCCCTACTCTCTCAGTTGCTAAGCAGCCTTCTACAGTGACCTGCCACACCACTGCTTCTGCAGAAAGTTTGCTCGCTCTCTAACCATCTTGGATTGTGCCCTCATCAAAGTAAGCAGAGTGGCTCAGTTCCACTGACGTGTAATGAACGAGGACTGTACCCTGTACCTTTTTAAACACATCTCTTAACTGCTTCAGAGAATTTCAGTTCTGGATCACTCTGTTGTCCTTATGGAGCCAGTACAAGTTGGAGACACCATAATATTATCTTTTCAAATATATATTATATAGAACAACAGAAAGATTGTGATGGCCTCAGAACCCCTTGTTTCTATTGCTGCTACAATCCAAGGCCTTGTTTATCAATGTAAAATTATAGTGGAGATAAGGCATGGGGAGTTTTTACCTCATTCTAAGCAACTGGAAGTAAACCAAAGTTGTGGTTATATGGTACATCTCAGTTTGTTACATCAAGGTAAAATCTGTGTGTGCCTTATCGTCACTAAGATTTTACACTGCCTCAGTGTAGATGAAGCCAAGTTGTCTTCAGTTCATGATCCAGAATGACAACAGAATTTAACTTGTGCTGTATGGTACACAGTAGAACTGTGCTGCAGGTTGCCAGCAATTCTCTCCCAGCCTTCCTGTCCCCTCTCCTTGATCTCTGCTGCAATTCAAAAGCCATTGTCAGGCATCCAGTGGGGTTGAGGAATTAATCTACCAAAAAGGTTGCTTGAGGTAGCAACAAATAGCAAAGAAGGGAAGCCATTGTCCATGTCACAGGAGCTGGTAGAGGAAGTCAAATGACTGACTGTGCGCTACAGAGAAACTTTGTTTCCATAGAATTTGTCAAAGATGCCAGTACTTAACATCAGAATCTTCTAACTTTTACATGGTTTTTTTTTCTATTTTAGTATCTTTTTTTAAAAGCTAGATACTGAGATCAAGATAACAAAATACATATTAAAAATCATTTGGAAATTCATGAGTTGGTTTAAGTTGGTTAAATTACAATGAACTATATGTTTCTTTATATTTTATTATGGGGACAACATGAGATTTAACACTTAATGTCCTTGCTTTTGTAAACTGCTGTCCACTTTCAGCATGAATACACCATAGTCTGATGACTCCCCTTTTAGCAGGGAAATCATATTGGGATACCCATTTAAAGTTGTCTTTTCTCTTGGCAAGCCTAAGAGATTATTATGCTGAAGTTGGCCAATTTAGCCCATCCCTTTGCAGTTCAAAGGCATACTAATGCCACTAAGTGTAACGATTTATAATTAAAGTTTCATGATCTGATGCGTTTCTATTGCCCTGCTGTTAACAAACTTAAAGATTGTACAGTTGGTAATTTTATATTTGATTGACTTGGATCATGATGTTTTTAGAGTTATGGTGCTGTATTTTTACTTGGTGTTACTTATTGTTTTGCTGCTTTGTTTTTTTATTTTGTATATTGTCACAACCAGTGGTCAAGATAAATAAAGTATATTCCAGTTAAAATATTCTAGCAATCGGCTACATTTTCTGAGTCCTAATCCTGGAACCAGAGCTAATGTAGAGTTCGCCGGGCCAGGGGCAAAGCATAGGCATGGGGCCTCTTGATACCATGAGTCCTGGCGGCTGTTGGGGCTTGTGAGGTCCAGTTAACTTACTCACAGCTCACACCAGCAGCTCCTTGCAGGTAGGGGAAATTTCTGGACCAGGAATCCCTGTTCCTTGCACTGACTAGTTTCTTGTTTATAGGTGTGGGGTCTCTGAAAGCATAAGGCTGGGGGTGTAAGTCTAAGTTGCCCATGTGTTAAGCCAGCCTGGCCTGGACCATTGATCAAAAATAATTGTTTTATTCCTGTAATAAATCTGGGAGTAATCACATGACAATTATCACATGTATTGACTGGAAGCAGAAGCGTGCACACCACTGGATCTGATGAGAATGCAGTTATGGAATATATGATGATGATCTGCAGTGGGCTTTCTTTATTCATAATCTATTGAATTTTATCCGTTTGAAGGAAAGGGTGACTTTAACTTTGGTATCATTTTTGCCTATGTATCAGTTATGGCCATTTATCTCCAGGTTTAAGAGTTAGAAGGTTTGTTGTTGTATTTTCTGTTTGCTTGATTGTGAAACTTATGTTCCTGTTTTGCTCTTTGCTTGTGAAACCTATTGAGTTAACACAATAAATATTGATGATGAGCTACTGAATTTCATATCTCTCATATATTGTCTTTAGACAAATATTAAGTTCCCTGCGGTGGGCACAAATATACTGGGATATGCAATAAGTTGTTGGTGCTGTTTCCTTTGCCCACTCTTGTCTTCACCACCAAGTTAACCAGACTTCTCATACAAGTTGCATATAAAACTGGGAGGTGGTGGGGGGAGCTATCGATAGTTCTGCATTACTCTCATTTACTAACTGGTGGTATTTAACATCTGTTACAGGAGCAAAGAAGAAAGCTGCCTGTCCAGGACTTGGCTTATTCTATACTTTAGTGTCTGCCTTCCTTTTCTCAGTGGCTTCTTTATTTCTAAAAAAAATTGAAGATGTACATTCAGTGGAAATAAGTGCATTTAGATGCATTTTCCAAATGGCATTTGTTCTTCCTGGCTTAATATACTACAAGTAAGTATTATTTCTGTATGCAAACTATTATGAGGTGTTGTAGGTAAAATCATATTCAGAGTTACTATTAACTAAGGTAGAGTGAAACTCTACAGCAAGTATTATTTTATCTCCACCTTTTAAAAATGTTTGAAGCAACCTTTTAAATTTTCTAAGTGGCAATGTTTTCTTAATGATACTGAAATTCATAGACTTCATCTGAGAAATATTGAGACCTTCAGCTGTGAGAGAAGGAATTCTTCACAAAGCACATCATATAAACTCAGAGAGATTAATCATTAGAATTAGGAATAAAGTGATTTGTGACTTCTTTTCTTTAACCTTTATCCTTTTCCAAGCAGCAGCACGTTGCCCGTCACAATAGTCATTATTCACATTAGTGCTTCTGAGTGCTACTGTAATGCAAATATCTGCAAAGAGCCATTCAAAGTATCCAATGGTGCCATGCTGAAAAGTTACTCATGCAAAGAGACTATTTATTTATTTATTTATTTTATTAAAGCTTCTACCCTGCCCCTCTCACTCAAAGGTAGCCCAGGGGCCAGATTAAAACATCAATGTAGAAGTACAATAAAAATACAAAAATAAATACAAGAATAAAACCATAATAATAATAATAATAATAATAGCAGCATAAAACACAGTATCTGTGCACAGGAAGACCTCCTTAACCCATCCCACCCTCCTCACCAAACACCTGGTGGAAGAGTCAGGTCTTACAGCTTCGTCGGAAGGTGAAGAGATTTGGGCTGAAGTGAACCTCTGACAGGAGGGTATTCCAAAGTAACAGCGTGACCACAGAGAACGCCCTCCTGTCTGTCTAGACCTGCCGAAAACATGGGGCATCCAGGAGGGCGCTCCCGGATGACCGCAGGGGTCGCCCAGGGGGTGAGGCGCTCCCTCCGGTAAGCAGGGAGGGTAAGGCCGTTTAGGGCCTTAAAGGTCAAAACCAGCACCTTGAATCGGGCCCTGAAAACAATAGGCAGCCAGTGCAGCGTTCAGAGCACTGGTGTAATGTGCTCTCTGTGGCCCGTCCCCATAAGGAGGTGGGCCGCAGCATTCTGCACTAGCTGCAGCTTCCGATCCATCGCTGCGCGCAGCCCCATGTAGAGCACATTACAATAGTCTAGTCTTGAGATGACGAATGCATGAATATTTCACTACTGATTATCCATATGGCCTGGAGGATGTCTGAAATGTTTGGAGAATCAGGCATTCAGATAAATAGACCTACCAGTGGGTGCAGATAGTCCCCTTCCCTTTAAACCACATGAAGCCTGATCTTTCAATGGCCTCTCCTACAGTCTTGTCCTGCTTGATCTCTCTGCTGCCTTTGACACTGTTGACCACACCCTACTCCTTTACTCACTTCACTCCCTTGGTTTCTGGAACTCGGTCATCAGCTGGTTCTCCTCCTACCTCTCAAACCACTCATTCAGTGTATCTCTTGCTGGTACCTCCTCTACATCACTTCCTCTCTGTTGGGAGTTCCCCAAGGCTCTGTCCTCAGCTCACTTCTCTCTCTACACTCTGTCTCTGGACAAACTCATTGAATCTCACAGCTCCAAATCACCTGTATGCTGACAACACTCAACTCTACTCTCCATCCACTTTCTCTCTCCCTCTGTCCAATCTCGGATTACAGACAACCTCTTTGACATCTCTGTTTGGATGTCTCACCGTCACCTCAAAGTTAATATGGCCCAAACCGAACTCCTCATCTCTTCCCCCCCCCAAACCCCCTTCTCTCTCGCCCTTCTTAATTTCCATTGATGGTGTCACCATCCAGCCTGTCCCATAGGCATATACCCTGCAGTTCATATTTTCTTTCTCCTTCTCCTTTAAACCTCAGATCCAACCTGTTGCTAAATCATGTCATCTCTCCCTGCACAACATCGCTAAGATCTGCTGACCTTTCATTACTATCTCTGCTGCTAAAATCCTAGTCCATGCTCTGGCCATCTCTTGCCTTGACTACCCAAACCTCCTTCCTGGCCTTTCCCACTCTCACCTCCCTCGCTTCTGTTCAAAGCTTTGCTCCCAAGGTTATCCATCTTGCCTGCTGCTTTGATCATGTGCTCCTCTCCTTCCTCCACTGTCTCCCTCTACCTGAATGCATTCAGCACAAGTGCCTGGTTTTTACCTACAAGGCTCTTCACAGCTTTGCCCCCTCCTGTCTCTGCACTTATTTTCTGCTACATTCCTTCCCTCCTAACCTTCCAATCCCTTCTGAAAACCTACCTCTTTTGTCAAGCTTTCCTTAGTTCCTATTCCCTTTTGTCCCCTTCCTGATTTACCCAAGGTCCTCTTCTCCTATGTAACCAAGCTAAACACGTGCACCTGCGACCTCTCGACTTAATGAATGTATCCCCATCTCTCCCTCTGTTCTCCCCACCCCTTACTTCCCTCCCCCATATCGCCTATATTGTAAGCGCCTCTAAACAGGGATACTGTCTATATTTAATAATTGTAAAGTGCCAGGTACACTACTTGTGCTATATATATACTTAAATAATAATAAATAATCTTGCAACACATGCATCAACTGAGGCTCGAGAGAGCAGTCCCCTGATCTACATCCCCAAGAGGCACCTCCCTCAGCGTTGGTGAAAACAGACATAACACTAACTCCGCATTAACACCGCTTTAACGTTTCTTATGCATGTGCCCTATGCAGCCCTGCAACATGCATAAGAAACGTTAAAGCGGTGTTAAAGTGGAGTTAGCGCTATATCTGTTTTTGTCAAACCGTCCATGATTCGTGCTGCTGCTGAGTGCGCGCCTGAGGAAGTGGGTCTGGGTTTCATATTGGGATGGGGCCACAGCTGCTGCTAGCACAAGTGCTGGTGGGCTAGTGTGTTTCTGTGCATCATCCATTCCCCTTTTAAACTCGGGTTCTTCTACATAGGAGACGCATTGTGGATTTGGATAACTAGGATGTTTGGAAAATGAGAATCCAGATAACTAGACATACCTTGTAAGTGATGATCATGCAATCCTCAGACAAATGTGACTCCTTTTTCTTTTTTAATTTTCAGAACAGGGTTTTTGGGACCAAAAGGTAAACGCATTTTCCTCTTCCTCAGAGGATTCCTTGGCTCTGGTGCAATGATTCTTCTCTACTATGCTTTTCAAGTAATGCCTCTAGCAGACGCTACTGTTATAACTTTCAGCAGTCCAGTTTTTACGTCATTACTTGCTTGGATATTTCTCAAGGAGAAGTACAGTCTTTGGGATCTTCTTTTCACCCTGTTTACAGTCACTGGAGTGGTGCTGATCGCCAGACCACCTTTCTTGTTTGGATCCAAATTTACAGGGATTGAAGGAAGCTACGCAGATCATCTGAAAGGCACGATAGCAGCTGTTGCAAGTGCAATATCTGCAGCTTCCACTTTTGTTATACTAAGAAAAATGGGGAAATCTGTTCATTATTTTTTGTCCATTTGGTATTATGCAGTAATTGGACTAATAGAATGCATCATAGCACTATTTGTAATTGATGAATGGAGTTTACCTTATTGTGGTACAGACAGAGTTCTCCTAATATTAATTGGATTGATAGGGTTGGGGGGTCAAATATTTCTTACAAAAGCATTACAGATAGAGAAAGCAGGGCCGGTTGCTATAATGAAAACAATGGATGTGGTGTTTGCTTTCATCTTACAGATTGTTTTCCTCCATCATCTACCAACTTGGTGGACAGTGGGTGGCGCCCTTTGTGTAGTAGCCAGTAGTTCTGGGACTGTCCTTCGTAAGTGGCAACAAAATTCAAACAAATCTACACAAAATGAAATCTAGAAAAGTAACTACTATCCTCTCACAGAAATGGAGCTAAATAATCTTGCAAAGGCTCACTTTAAGTTGCAGTAAGATAGGTTATTCTAAGTGTTTCATTTATTAAGCTAGGTTAGCAAGCTTTCTCCAAGAAAAGGAGTCGGCTTGCTTTTCAACAGGATGGCAGGTGCTTTAACTACTTGGTTCTGCATTTGCTTTTCTTTGTCCTGCTCCCCAGTCACTCACTTCTGTGCAAAGTAGAGCTACGGCTAATGTTCTGTTCGGGTAGTGTCTTACACTTTGTTTGCACAAGTGTAAGTGACCACAAAAGGTGTAAGGCATTGGTGTATCAGACCTGTTGTTGTTTTTTTTGTAACAAAATGAATTTGTAAAAATATTAAATATACACTTCATAAACCTATGGTCCAGTTCAGCAAAGAAACTAACTAGTGCTGAAACTCCGTATTAGAAATACTCGGTTTTTTACCAAGTATCTTGGTATTCGGCTCAGTTTTACTGAGTAACCGAGGAATCGGCTTGGTACTTGGTACTCGGTCCAGTACTCAGACCAATGTACAGGGCTTTTCCTGCCCCTATATAAGGTAACTCAATACTCCGTACTTTTGTTGCCACTAGGGAAATACTCAGTACTTGATTTATACTCGCAAATAAAAAATTTACTATTCATTTCAGCCCTAAAACCAACCCCCAACAATAGATAGGCAAGGCTGTTAGAGATCTGCAAAAACAACTTCACAGAAAAAAGAAGCCAGATGTGTAGTGGTTTTTCTTAACTGTCTTTTTAATTTGGCCCTTGGAGGTAATTTTTCCCCACTTATCTTTCCAAGTTATTTTGTAAGTTCTTAGTTTCTCTGATGCCATCTTCAGCCTTGCTATTTTTTGGTAAAGCAAATCTCAAATCTGTTTGAAGTGACTTAACTAGTTTAATGATACCTCTCTTTTTAAATACAAAAATACTGTTCCAATACAAGCCATATTGATTACTTTAAAAAAATTATTTATTTTTTTTATAGTTTCAATAATGAAAGACAAAGGCCATTGAGATACTACCTGTGAAACTGACTATTTCTTATAGTATGGTATTTTATGCTGTAGCTGCACTTTGCTTTATTCTATGCAAAAAGGTATATATTTATTCAGATATTTAATTTAGATGCCTTTAAATGCTGTACTTCAATTATTTTGTTTAATTATTTTATTTTTAAAACATAGTTCTCTGTTAAATGGAGTAGTGCTCTGGCCCTCCATATTGTTATTAATGCCTTACAGTAAACCCCCCTTGCTTGTGTTTTACTGAGATTAGTGAATGGTACCTACAGATTCCCCAGAAAACCCCTGATACAGCAGAGCTTACTCTACACACATCACACCCTCAGTCTGATCCTCAAAGTGCTGCACCAGCACTTCAACCCCCGTTGAAGTGAATGAGGCATTTGTTGAAGTGAATGGTGCAAATGCCAATAGGATCACAGCTCTGTCTCTAATTTTGGGAAGAATTTCCTTAAAGCTATGAATGTGATTTAAAAAAAAAAAAAAAACAACCCACAAAAAACTAACCTTTTTAGAGTCTGGTTTATTAGATGTGAGAACAGAAAGAGAAAGTTAGTGTAATGCATATTTTCTCAAATGAGTTGTAATGCACAGCAGCAGTGTAGCATGGCTGGTGGGTCTGGGCTCATGTCTCAATTATGCCCCCCCCAAGGACAAGGGGTGTGTGTGTGGGGGGGGGGTCTCCCTAAGCAGCAGACCTCCCAATGGGGCTCCCTGCCAGCCTCGGCCTCCCCTTGCAAGGGTTATGGGGCTTCCCTGGCTCCCAGCAAGCCCTAGCCCTACACCCCCAGAGCAGCAGCAATCCCGCCAGGAAAAAGGTTTTAAGGATGGGCCCCAGGGGTCACCTCTGTCCACTCTGAAAAATTCCTTCTTGACAGGACCCTTTGCAAGCAGCCTGAACAGAATTGCTAAGACATTGTCAGAGTAGGCAGGGGCTGAGTGTTGTCCCTGCTCTGAAAAATCCCTAGTGGTACAAGTCTTGGACTTAGGCTCAACTGAGTCCTCTCACTCCATGGTAGTGGCTGTGCCCCTGATCCACAGGTGAATCTCTCAGCACAATAAAGCCTTAAGAGGGCTTCAGTTTATCATATTTCCTTTTATTCTTTTCCTTTGAAATTTTTTATCATTACACTTAGAAAAGGAGGAATATATTCAAAGCCCAATATGTTAAACTATCTTAAATGAATGGGTATCGTCTCATCTCAGTGAACAGATTTTTAGACATATAGCCATCCACGTCCTATGACAAGCTGTGTTAAACTGCGTTTTACTCATAAAGTGGCTTGGGGAAAAGCTATTCCTGTGTGTGTAACATTTGCAAAATGCTTTGGGATACTTCTATCTGAAAGAAGTCATATTTGTGTAAGATTGCATCAAAATCTTTACTAACTGAAGGCCTGAGGCTGCCTCTCCTTGAAGTCAAGGTCAAAATTCCTGCAGAGGGAATGAGAGAGAATTTCTTTAAAGGGGGAAAATATAACAGTGGGTGAGTGTTCAGTGAAATACAGCATTAAAATGTTCTCGTGAGTTTATCTTTTTTTCTAAATTGTAACCGTTTAAAATGGACAGCATGCCCCTGAATTATTATAAATGTTTGTACTTTTTAGTAACTTACACTAATTTTCTGAAAATGTTTTATTCAAAGAAGCAATATGAATTTGCACTAGTAAAAAAAATACACCAGTCTGAAAAAGACCTAATGCTTTTTAACATTTAGGGATATTTTTATTTCCCGAATAGTTTATCATTCAGACATAAATATCATGTACTGTAAAGCAGGGCATAGGTCAACTATAATAAAATCTCAGTCCTTTTCAACCCTGCATAAGCTATTTCGCCAGCTGACAATCCTTTTTCTTTGTCCAAAGTTAGTATGGTTTCCTTGAGATTCTACCTCTTCATTTTCACAAATTATTCCCAAACAATTTGTATATTATGAACTTGTTGAAGAGACAAATGCGGGAGAAACCCTGGGTTTGTGTTTGAATCACAAACTGAAAGGGATTTTAAGCACCTTAAAATAGATGTTTAAAATCAATTTTAGGTGACATTTCCCCTCTTCCCAAGTTCTTCCTAAAATTTTAAATGTCATTGACTGTTGCAGGGATAAAAAATCATAACACCAAAAACAAAAGTAATAAATGGCTACAATAACTGCCTTTTAAATATTTTGGTCACTGAAGTTTTGTATACATTACATGGGCATTCCAACATTTTACCAAAGGTTTATAGTATCAAAATATTTGGCTGGAAATTTATTAGCTAAGCTGTTTCTGACTCTTTTTAAAAAAAATTATTTTAGAAAAACACTTGCTCCGGAAAACCATTGTCTAATTCCAGAGCAGTAGATTTCTCAGGGTATCAGATGCTATTGCTACCAGGCTCCAGACTGGAAGCACAGTGTTAATGTTTAACACCTTTCAATGGGTGAAAACAGACATGACGCTAACCACCCTTAGTGGTCATTTATGCATGTTTCAGGGCTGCAGAGGGCATTTTCACCCAATGTCCTTTAAATCTGTAAGAACAAGGGTACTGTGTTTTCTTTATAGGCACTTTTTCCTATAAATGAAATACGGTATTACTGCATATATTCTTGTTCTAAAAGCCTGTTGAAGTTAACGGCACATTTTACCACTGACTTCATCGCGTTTTTTAATAGAGTAATACTATATATTGCACAAAAATAGAGTGTGAAGACTAAATTTTGCTAGTAGATTGACATGCACATGCATCATTTTATGTTGCAAAGGTTCGTTGAAACCAAGTATAGTTATTTGTGTGGGTTTTACTCACCTAAAATTATACATAAGTCTAGCAGTCAAAAAAAAAAAAAAAGGTTACATATGGATACCGTACAAAAGAGCACTCTATCCCAGAGTAGGTTGCGTGTGCAAAATAGAAGAAAACCAAGTATTTCTGCACCAGCAATTAAAGACGTGTATTGGGGCGAGATTTAAATACAGTGTAAATGAATTCCCTATAGGTCAGACTCCCTCTCCAGGGCACAATCCTCTTACCCTTGTGTTACTGCTACACAGACATTAGGTTGGAGTGATTGCCTGCCTCTCTCCATTGGTAAGAAGCAGATGTGACTGGGCCAGATACATGGACTTTGCTTTTGCTAAAAAAACACCACCACCCTTGTGTTGGGATGATGGTTTCATGTTTCCGATCACTGTTCCAAAGTGAATGAAGATTCTGCTTTAATGGGCGAGTCCATCATCATCTTTTGACACTTTTTGGCAGGAGGGAATCTTCAACTAGCTGATTTCAATTTTCTCTTCCTTGATAAGCTTCATTTAGGAGCTTTCTTTAAGGGAGGGGCTAACTTCTAATCCGGTGACAGCTGTTAAAATTTCTTCTCTTGCTGCATATTCACCAGACAGGGAAGAACCTGCTACATTAGACTCCTCTAAACATGCTAAGTTTTATCCTCCCAAATATTCTAGAAGCATAACAGGATGGAATTGTAAACTCTGTTGTTGCGAGGTGGCAGGATTGTTAACCTGGCTAGTGCGAGGGTTGGGAGTGGTGGTGATTTTTATTTTTGACATTACATAGTTGCTGTCAGGTATTTGTCCTTAACTATCACTCCCTCTCCAAAGAAGCATATTATGGAAGTGATTTTAGAGACAGACATTAGGGCTTTTACACTGATGTGATTAAATATTTGCACTCATTTTATCAGAGTGGATAACTTTGAGCTGCAGTTTTACAAAAGCATTGGGGGAGGAAAAACAGATACGCCCCTAGCACTAATTTAAGAGAATTTATTTTATGTATTATCAAGTAAATGAAAAACTATGTTTTGTAGCAGCTGTTTCTAATATGTGATGCTATGTTTTTGAAAGACACCTTTAATTTTTATCTTGAAATCTTAAGACTATTTTCATAAGAGGTTTATATTATTTCATAAGTGCTAATAAAACAGATATGAAGACTGAATGAGTTTGGTTTTCATTTCATTAATACTAGAACAGTCTCAACAAAATAATACCCTTTAATTAAAGAACAGCCATAATCTATTAACCTGTTTTTCAAAGATGTTGATTGCCTGCATCTCCAGTAGCTCTGTAACTTCAGCTCATTTACCTCTGTGGTAGTTCAACACTATGGGTATTTTTAGACATTACGAGACCACGGTCAACCACAGTGAACCGCCTGTGGTGGCTGTTTGACCCGTAACATCAATCTGATTTCCGCCAGATGTTCACCATAGTGAACTTCTGGCGGGAATTAAATTGACCATGATTCTGGACCTACGGAGGTCCAGAATTGTGGTGGGACCAGGCCCCAACCGTGGTTGGATTGGCCACGATATCCTCCTTGCTTGTCCCAAGTATGCAAGATTTAGAGGCAAGCTTCTGCGGATGCTTGAGCAATGCCAGGCAAGGTTTCCTCTGGTCGCACCTTACAAATTATGTATGGACCACAGGGCCTCTGAATTAACCTCAGCAGTGGCAGGTTTTGCCAATTTGGTTATGTATGAGAGACGCCTGAGAAATTTGGGTGAGGAATAAGACGTGGAGAGAGAGAGAGACCTCTTCATGTGCATGCCCCTGGGAGTACTTGTTATGGTCAGTGAGGTTGGTTTTGATTTATATTGGTGGATATAAGTTGTTCGGGGAAAGTTTTTAACTCTGTTGTAAATAATTATGACTGGATGTATTTAATTTTTGAGTAATTCTCTTTGGTTTATGTATTGCCAATAACTTTTAGTTAGGCAAATAAAGTTTATATTGATTGATTGAACCACAGTGAACCCCCTGTGGTGGCTGTTTGTCCCGTAACAGCGATCTGATTTCCGCCAGATGTTCACCACAGTGAACTTCTGGCGGGAATTAAATTGACCATGATTCTGGACCTACGGAGGTCCAGAATCGTGGTGGGACCAGACCCCAACAGTGGTTGGATTGGCCACGATCCAGAAAGGGCCAAAGGTAATGTCTGTTACCAGATGCCAGATCATGGTCCCGACCACGGGACGAGATTGGGCACAGCGGCCACGTTGGCCGCTGCGCCCGCCGGTTTACCGGAAGGCGGGCGGCTGGGGGAGCATGTGGGGGCGCAGCCCTGCCCCCTCCCCGATCCCCTGTAGGAATCAGGCCGGCACGTCTGAAGGACAGCCGGAGTGATTCCTGACCGCATTCTGAAACGAATCCCAGTCCGTGATTGAGCGTGGCGGGCCTCCAGGCCCGTCACATCTAAAATTATCCTATGATAACTCTGATGTTATATATTTTCATATTCTACTTTACTGCTTGCTTTTCTTGAAGCTATGAAGAGTGCTTGGTTACACTGAATCTCTGTAGTCAGCCTTCCAGTTCAATCCAGGAAAAAATATTCCCGTATCTTTCTAGTTCTTTGGGAGGCTTTGTTCTAAAATTTAATGCTAAGTTCTATGGATATCTAACTTCGTGTGGGATTATTATTTCAGTAGTGCCACTGTTTCAGCCAAGGCTGGCCTTAAGCAGGGCTAGTAGGGGTCATGGCCCGGGCCCCCACAGGAAGGCCAGTCCTGGTAGCCTCAGGTCTAAGTGCTCCTGAGGGGTGAGACTGGCTATTTCTGCAGGGCTCACTCTCAACCTCTGGGGTGGCTGCTTCTTCCAGGGTCCTGCACCACTCCCCTCCATTTCAGTAAATCACCAATCCCTGAATCCTCCCTGCCGGGGAGAGGGTGACAATGAGAGAGAGAAAGGGAGAGCAAGAACTTGTGTACATGGAAAGCCTGCATGTGCACGTATGTGTTTGAGAAAACCTATGACACTTCTTTGTGCAAGAAAACACTAGTCTGTCAACTGTTAAAATGGCAGCCCTGTATTTTTCGCCCTCTGCCTCACAGAGTGCCTGAACCAGCTCTGATTCTAAGGCTGGACGTGTTTTCAGTAATGTATTATTCAGATGTATATACAAATCTATTCTTGACAGTTTTCTCTTATATGATGAAGAGGGTATGGGGATGTGGTGGTGTGCTAGGTATAGGAGTGACCCCATGAAACAACCCAGCCATACTGGGATTGTGTCTGTTTCATGTGATTGGGCCCTTTTACTCATCAAGCTGTTTAGCATTGCAGGACAGCACTGTAAACTCAAGGCTTCTTATGGCTGTAGCTAAAAGGATCAAGTATAATTGTTATCCTGAGTTTGTAGCAGCCTCTTCTCCATCATGAGCTTCCTACTACTTTTAAGATATTTAATTGCTGTCAAGGATATTTACAAACGGACTTTTCAAGTAGGGAAAGGAATAGAAATATCTTTTTGGTTTAAGATATTTCTAGTAACATTGTCACCTCTTTTGAATGCAGCAATTCACATACAGATACTTTTAATTAATGTTCTTCCAACCAGACTTTTATGCAGAGTGTAAGTAAGTAAGTTTAATTTATGGTTTTCACCAAAAGTTTATGCAGAGTGCCTGAACCAGCTCTGATATAAAAAGTCCTCCTGATGTTTTTACTGGATCAAACTGGAAACCACTGTAGATTGTTGATCTAAGTGTCTCTTTCCTCCAGGGAAAAGTTGTTCAAACTCTCATGCTATCCAACACTACAACAGTGAGTTACTTTATAAAAATAATAATGCCTGCATACGCTATTTTTGGTAGAGACTTGCTCTTGGATAATGGTTAACATTGTGGGATCACACCTTGGTTTTGTGCAGTACAGCTGTGTGGAGTTGACTCCTATAGTATAGTATAGCATAGCATCCTCCAGCATGTTTGCGCACACAGGATGATTCCAGTTGTGCACAAATGTCCACAATACTGCTATAAATGCACTCTCTACCTTTGCAGGGAAAGTCTGGACAGCAAGGACTGGCGAAGCTGATACTACTATGCAGTTAGTCTCACTTCTGTTCTTTGGAACATTACGTCAGCACAGGTCCCATTCATTTCAGCGATCCAAAGATCAGAAGTGTTGTCTTTTTTTCTTACATAGTTTAATTACATTGTTTAATTAAACAGTTTAATTTTCACCGGAGGAATCATAATCCCCCCCCCCACTCGTCTCAAGCACATTTTTGGAGGAGGAAAACTTGCTTCAATCTCCCTTCCACCCCACTTCCCTTTATAACAAGTGAGGTGTAAGTGGGGATGGGGTTTCCTATTCCAGGGGGCTTGATTGTGCTGGAGGGAGAGAATAACCTTTAGAGACCTTTATTTTCCCAGCAACTTTCAGCAATTCTACCTGTGAGAGGGGGCTTATGATAATGTTCTGACTGCTTGTTGTTCCAGCTCCCCCTAGTGGCAGTTCCCAAGGAGAGCAATCAGGGGAAGGGAAGAGCTAGAATTCCTGGTATGCCCTCCTCCTGGGAAAGGAAGTGGAGGGAGGTAATTATCTATCCTGCTCTGGATATGCTTGAGTGAGCAGCATTAGCCCTTCTTGCTAATGCTGTTGAGATACCCTTCTCTGGATCAAATACAAGAAAAAGAAATAGTGCTTTCTGAAAGCAAGCATGGAATGCTTCAGACATTCCTCTTTAGCAGGAAAAATGGCATTTAACAGTGAGACTAATGAAGGTCTTCTATTTTTTTAAAAAGTTCTTGATAAGGTAAGGGAATGCTTAGAAAACTTCCACATACAGAATATTATACGGATTACTGTTCTCAAGTATGTGCAGAAAGTGGGGGGGACTTTTGCTAATGATAGAACTGAAACACTGGTAATTATTCTGAAATTGTGAAGGGTCACAGAAGATTGAAGAAAAGCCAAAATGGTATCTCCTTTGACAGGTGATGTTGCTGGTTATCATAGAAGGACAGTTTATTGCTTGATCAAATAATATAAAAGTGGAAGCAAAAGGAAAACGTTTTGAGATTAACCTATCAGTAATTTATATGGATACCTAAAGAACCAGCCGTGTCAGACTCATTTATTTTTGGCAGAACTATAAAAATAGTGGATATTTGTACAGTAGTATTCCCTCCATCTGCTGTCTGACAAAGTGAGGTCAAAGAAAAGGGCTTGAGGAACAATTGCCCCAATTTACTCCTGGAGCAGCATTAAGTAGAGCCTTTTGTTTATTGAGATAAGCAGCATAGCTTATGTTGGGCTGGCCGTTTCAAGAAAGCTGAAAACTCTGGCCTGTAGTCTATTAGGATGGATGGCAAACTGTCCATTGTGGTGATTGGACTGTCAGCTGGAGTAGTGCATGCACAAATATTCCCCCCAAAGACAGCCAGTTCTTGGTTAAGAAGTGGCTATCGACAACAGAAAACTGGCCTAGAAAGCACTCCCATAGAAAGATCTATAGCTACCATTTTATCAGGTAGAAAGAACTTAGAACTGCCTTTAAAGCCAAGCTACTATAGAGCAATGTGCTGACCCTGCGAGGTCTGCAGGAGGATCTTGATCTCAAGAAATTAGATCCCTAAGAAAACATTATAAAGCCTTTCCAGCTGATGAGGATTATGAAATTCTTTAAGCTGCCTGCAGTATTATTTTCTACTTTGTATTACTTTCTTGTGCCTATATTATACCAAATCCTGACAGCAGATGGCGCTAAATCTAATTGTACGAACCCCCAAAACTCTCAAACATTAACTGTGCCTAAAGTAAGGACAATCAAAAATTCAAGTTCTTATGGTTATTAACTTACCAAAATTGTACATGCAATATTTTAACATTCAAAAGTAAATAGAACTTAAATTGATGTAAATGTTTTTATTTTAATTACTGTATACAGTTCAAGGCACTTTAAAAATTACGCTGTATGATGTTTATGATGCATAGGCCAGAGAATCGGGGCTGGTGCTACCATAGGGGGTGGCAAGTAACTGCAGCCTCCCCTGCCACTGGAAAACTCCACTGGAGAGAGAGAGACGAGGGAGCTGGGGCTACCTAGGGCAACAAAAGTCCTTGCATTGTTCCTGCAGAAAATTGCAAAGTATAGTAGGAAGGTCTCCAATCCAGTTAAGGCTCCTTGGCAGTTTTGCCCTCCTCCTATTTCTTCCCACCCCTCAAAAAGAATTCATCGCCCTGCCTCCTGATCTAATATGCTGTCCTCCCATAACCCAGGGGCGGTCTGGCAGCAGGTTACTATTTATAGCAATTTGGATACAAGGGGTGGGGAATCTCTTTGGCTACCACTCAGGACTTTCCTTCTGCCTCCATGCAAGCCTAGAGTATTTTCTTAAATAAGGAATTAAGACTAAGCATATGGGCATTGCTAATAACTGCTAGCCATGCTGCCTTTGCCATTGGCTTAATGAGGTAATTAGCCAATATAAAACAACCGTGCAAACCAATGCCCTTTCTGGCCTATTTAAATCCCCTTAGGAGCAATTTATGAGTTGTGGATTGAATTTATTATTAGGGCTGTGCACGGGGTCAAGTATTTGCATTTGTGGTTTTAGTATTTGCATTTTATATTTGTTTCTGTATCTGTCTCTTTGTATATGGATTTTGGAGTAGAAGTTCAGAGGCTCTGCATTTTGACATGCATATAAGGAAAATGCAGTTAAAACTGCTGCTACTCTCCTACCAATTTAAAAAGTGTTAACTAAAACAATATATAACTTAAAATATTTTATAGGAAAAGCATATCAATAGAAAAATAGAGATGATCGCACATAATAACCCAGCTACAAGTGCTGACGCTACCACTACCAACCACTGTGCTTTCGCCCTGGCTGTTTTGCGATAGAGGGGTTAAAGCTGCCATCTCCCTCCAGAGATGAAAACTGAACATTGATAATTTGCCGAAGTGTTCATGTGTTTTTATGCAAATTTGAAATAGGTACTTGCCTGAAACTGAGTTAATGGAATGGGGATATAATGTGACTGGAACTCCGTAACTCCACAGGCCAACTGGAGAATGCCATAGCTCCATAGAATGCTACTGAATGCACACTACACCTCTATAGAACAGGGCACCAAAGGCACATCCTCCATCATTTAACTCAGTGGCTCAGCTCCCATTGACTATAATGGGAGGAGTGCACCCCATAGCTTCCTAGAACACTATGGAACTGGCAGCATAGCTCCACAGAACTTCATGGAACATGCATCCCAGCGCCATAGAACTCAGCACGCCAAAGCTCCATTAAATGCACCACATTAGAGCTGAAACGAGAATAAAATGATTCTCTGAGAATCTCATATGAATTGAGAACCAGCAGTGAGGTCTTGAAGATCTCGCTAACCATTTAAGATCTCACGAGATTCTAAAAAAAAATAATTGTAAATGCTCTTGAACATGCAGATTGGCTGCTGCAGCTGTTCTGTCCATGCGTGGTCCTTTCCCAAGATGATGTGGGACAACATTTTGGGAAAGGGCCACTGGTCTGCACATGGACAGAACTGGCTGTCCTTTTCCGAAATGGTGCCAATGTGACCCATGCCATCTTGGGAAAGGCCATGCATGTACTGAAGGACAGTGGTGGCCATTTTGTGCACGTGCAGAGTCTCATTTTTCCCCCGAGAATTGCACAAGGACGATGTTGAGAATGTGAATGAGCTGGGAATCAGCCATTCTCAAAAATCTAGTCAAGAGCCCGGTTCTTGAAGCGAGATTGAGCTTCAGCCATAACCCCCAATCCATAGAGTAAACACCCGAGATTCACTGAGCTCCATAAAACAGTCACTGTGGTATGTATGTGTGGGTGCAGGTACACATGCTGCTGGCACAGATGTGTGTGTGTGTGTGGGAGGGGTATTTTCAGATGTGACGGGCCCGGAGGCCCGCCACGCTGAACCACGGTCCGGGATCCATTTCGGATCCCGGACAGGAATCTGCCCAGCCGTCCTTTAGATGTGCCAGCAGGTTCCTACAGAGGGATCGGGGAGGGGGCAGGACTGTGCGGCGCGATGTGCAACCGCACATCCCCGACCCCCCGTGCTCCCCCGACCTCTGGGAGATGGGCAGGTGCAGCGGCCAATCCGGCCGCTGCGCCCGATCCCGCAGCGTGGTCTGGGCCGGGATCAGTGGAAGGTAAGACGTTACTTTCGACTGATCCCGGATCATGGTTGTGCTAACCACGATTCCGGAGGTGAGGCCAGCCTCACCTCTGGAATAGTGGTTAATCTGATTCCCGCCGGAGGTTCACATGGGTGAACCTCTGGCAGGAATCCTTTAGATGTTACAAGCCTCTCCTCCACCACAGGGGATTGACTGTGGTTAGAGGGAGGCCTGTAACATCTGAAAATACCCTCTGTGTGTGTGTGTGTCCCCGTCCATGTATTTATTTATTTAAGCACTTTATACCCTGCCCCTCCTGCTGAAGCAGCTCGAATCAGCTAACACTTTATGAAAAATATACAAAATCACAATATAAATATAAATATAGCTAAAACATTTCTAAAAGGGGATGTCAAAAAAACATACATAAAATATAACAAACCCCCCCCACCCTAACTCTCAAGCCCCACTTCCACCCTTCACCCATCTCCCTCGCTGAAAGCCTGGTGGAACAGCCAGGTCTTGCATTGTCTGTCATCAAAAGGAGGAGAGGTCCAGGACCACCCAGGTCTCTGCTGGGAGGGAGCTTTACAGCCTTCGTGCAGCCACTGAAAATGCCCTCTCCCTAGTTGCCCCCCAGGATACCCGGTGGACTTCGAGAAAGGTGCTCCCAGTGGACCGCAGGGACCGATCCAGAGCCCAGGGGATGAGGCGGTCCCACAGGTAGGTAGGGCCTAGGCTGTATAGGGCTTTATAGGTAAGTACCAACACCTTGAATCGAGCCTGGAAGACTATAGGCAGCCAGTTCAGAGAACGGAGCACCGATGTAATATGCTCCCAGCAGCCCATCCTTGTAAGGAGATGAACCACCGCATTCTTCACCAGCTGCAGTCTCCAAGCCATCACCATGGGTAGCCCCATGTAGAGCACGTTACAATAGTCTAGTCTTGAGGTGATGAAAGCATGGATGATCGCGACCAGGTCGGAGTCTGAGACGTACGGCCAAAGCTGCTGCACCAGATGTAGCTGGTGAAACACACTCCTTGCCACAGCCCCCACCTGGCGGAGCCGGGAACTGAGGAGCACTCCCAGACTACGAACCTGGGGAACCAGTGGAGGTGAACCCCATCAATGATGGGGGACGTCAAACCCACCACCTTCCCCACTAGCATCACCTCCGTCTTGTTGGGATTCAGTTTCATTTGGCTCGGCCTCATCCAGTCCCCCACAGCCGCCAGACATCGAGTAAGCACCGAGATTGCCAGGTCTGGGTCGGATGAAAAAGAGGCAGAGCTGGGTGTCATCAGCATTGATGACGACAAACTCCAAACCGTCTCACGACCTCACCCAGCAGCTACATATACATGTTGAACAGGAGAGGGGACAGAATAGAACCTTGCAGGATTCCACACGAGAGGTCTTGGGGTGACAAAAAACAATCCCCAAGCACCACTCACTGAGTTGTCCAGGCCAGGAAGGAGCGGAACCATTCAAAAGCAATGCTGCCCACCCCGACTCAGTTCCGCAAGTGGGTCACCAACATCTCATGGTCAATGGTATTGAAAGCAGCTTACAGATCTAACAGAATCAGCAGGGTCGAATCATCCTGATCTAATTCATAATGGAGGTCGTCGACCAGTGCCACAAGTGCAGTCTCAGTGCCATAACCTGGATGAAAACTGGACTGCGAGGGATCCGGAAAACTGATGCGGTCCAGATGCTCCTGCAGCTGCCGAACCACAAACATTCAATAACTTTCCCTAAAAGAGGAAGGTTAAAGACTAGCTTATAGCTGGTGAGGGAGTCAACATCCAGTGATGGTTTTTTGAGCAGAGGCCACACCACTGCCTCTTTGATACAGTTCGGTACTATGCCCTCCCAAAGGGAGGCGTTGACCACCCCTGTCAGCAATGGCCCCAGCGTCTCCCAGCTGGCCTTAACCAGCCAGTATGGGCATGGGTCCAGTTCGCAAGAGGTGATGCTGACCATTCCAAGAACATCCCCCGCATCAGTGGGCAACACCCGCTGAAACTGATCCAACAAAACCGGACAAGACAGGGCTTCCATAACCTCTGGTTCTCCTATCATAATAAGTGTGGCATCGAAGTCACCGATGGTGAATCTGAGTGATTTTATCCGCAAAGTAATCAACAAACATGTCACATCAGGCATTGGAAGGTTCCATTTCCAGACGGAAGGAGGCTGGACCAACCAGTCCACTCACCACCCAGAAAAACTCCGCTGGACAGGACTTGGCCAATGCTACAAGGATAGCAGAGAACTCCTTCTTTGCTGCCCGCACAGCGATGGCATAGACTCATAAACTAGCTCTATGTCGTAATCTGTAGGCTTCAGGATGTGAATGGCGCCACCGTCGCTCTAACCGCCGCCCTTCCCGCTTCAGCAACCGCAGATCCTCAGTAAACTAAGGAAGCCTGTAGTGCCGATGCTTAGGGAGCAATGCCTAGGAGCCATCCAGTTGATGGCCTCAGTCAGCAAGATGTTCCAAAAAGCAACAAGGTCATCGAGCGATCAGTCATCAACCAACCAAACTGGTTCCACACCTCTCCGGGGGAAGACGTACAATGAGAGACAGGCCCGTAGGAGGTAATGATCTGTCCATGACAAGGGCATGACACCTCCCCCCATCAACGGATCCCCCGCCTACTTGAGACAAGTCCATGGTTGCCATGGCGGCCATGAAATCACGCTCCGCCCCTCCAACACTGGCATCGGCATGTATATTGAGGTCCCCCAAGACTAGACTCTTGGGAGACTACAATACCACCTCCAACACCAGCTCTGCAAGAGCATGCAGGGATGCTGGAGCTGCTGTACAGGTATGTGCATGGTATACTAGCAGCACCCCTAATTTTTCTCCTGCCAAATCAATCACAAGATGGAGACCCTCAATACCCAACATAAGCTGCACCTAACGGACCATGAGTTCCTAAAAACAATGGCTATGCTGCCTCCCTCCCCCCGGTCCCTCTCGCCATGGCTAATGCTGCAGAGTACCCAGCTGGAACAAGGTCAGCCAGAATAGGCCCCGACTCAGCGTCCAGCCAGGTCTCCATGATGCACATGAGGTCGGTCCAGGATCATTGTTGACTTAACAACTGACTTCACGTTCTTCAACAGCAGCAGCTTGAGGCCAGGGGCCCCCTGAGGATGCATCACTTCACCGCCTGCTCAGGGGACAGTGAGATGAACGCGTCTCGTCTCACAGATCGAACACACCCACACCTACAGGCTGCTGCTAATGGGGGGGGGGGCATGTCTGTGTTTGGTGTGTGCAATGCTAATGGCCGAGGCGTGCGTGTGTATATATCTATTAGGGGTGGGAATTTGGATTAAATTATAACTCTATGGAATAGGCCATTATGGATTAATCTATACTGAACTGAAACAGTGCTACAACAAACCCATTTTGGTTCGGTTCTAAAATAAAAACCAAACATTTACTGCGCATGCACAAGGTGGCCACCGGACTGTTCTGCGCATGCACACCCTTTTTCAAAATGGTGGTGGCAGTGTCGTCACCATGTTGGAAAAGAGCAATCATTCTGCACATGCACAGTGGCTGTTTTTCACATGCAAAACAGCTGAACCTTTTAAGTGTCAGAATAGCTGCCTTTCCCAAAATGGCAGTGACTCAGCTACCACCCTTTTGGAGAAGGGCGTACATGCACAGAAAAGACCAGTGGCCATTTTGCACATGCAGAGTCATTACAAAAATATTTAAATTTTTTACTTGATTTAAATATGGATCTGTAATTAAATATGTAAATTGCATATATGGATCCGTACCTGCAATCTAAATCAAAAGACCACTCCTAATATTTATAAACAAACGCTGATGATAGGGTGTTTGCGTGGGTTTAGACCAGGTGGGGGAACCTTAGGTCTGAGGTCAGGTGTGGCTAGCTTTTATTTGGCCCCTTTCCAGTTCCTGGATCTGGCCCCTGGATCCATTTCCTATCCACAACTGCTGAAAGCCTGAGCTCGGGAAAAGGAAGCAGAGGCCCTTTTTAAATGGACCACAGTAGGTGGGGGGATGGGTGTGTGGCCACAGTGGGTGGAGGTGGGTGTGCGCCCGTTTTCATGGGCGCACACCCACCTTCACCCATGGAGCATTGGGCATTGGAGCCCATTGCGTGGGTGATGGGTGGAGGTGGGTGTAGTGCGGGAGTGCACAAGCATTCCCACCCATCCCCCCGCAGCTTTCACACAGGCACCTCCACCCATCTCCACGTAGAGAAACTGTGTGGAGATGGGTGGGGGCGTCACGTGAAAAGGGTCTGAGATGATGACATGTACACACGGTCCAGAAGAGGGGACAGATCCATGATATGGACCCTCCTTTTCCCATCCTGATTGCACCTCTTAAGCACGCCCCACCTGCAGCTTCACTGTCCCCTCAGCACTCCTGCCCCCTAAAGCACTGCACTCTGCTTCTCCGTCTCCCTCCCCTCAGCGGTCTCGGCCGTCCCTCACCCCCACACCTTCTGGGATCCCTGTTCCTGCCCCCTCCACTCCCTGTGCTTCCCCCATCGGGAAAGGCTTTAGGGGAGGCAGTGGGAATGAGGCTGAGTTAAGTTAGGGGAAAGGGAGTTTGGGTGCTAAGGGAGGGGGAGAGGGGATGGACATGCTGGGGGCAGCACGGAGGGTGGAGGCTGCAGGTGGTCCTGGAAGTCACAGTGGGTCGGGTCAGCGAATTCATCACAACATGTTTAATTTAGCAAAGTGTCTAAGCCACATATATAGACTTGTTCTTGTAACCTCTTGTGGGCCTTGAGCCCCTGAGCGCTGTGTTCTGGAGCACCGCTTTAGCCTCCAGCGCCACCACCCAGGCCTGACCTCAGCCCTGTTTGTCCTCCCAATGGTTCCTTCAGTGTTTCTCCAGCCCTTGCCTGAACCACACCTTTTCCAGGTGTTTCCCATGCACTTCAGCTCTGCCACGCAACTTCCTGATTGGGTGCCAGCTAGCATAAATGTCATGTTGGTACCAGCAGGAAGTTGGGCAGAGCAACTTGCACATCATGCCTTAGTTCCCATGTATCTGATCTTGTCTCTTTGTTCCCTTCCTCTCTTTTGCTCTAGCTCCAGTTATTGAGTCTTTGTTTCCAGTTCTGCTGTCTCCCCCAGCCCCACCCCCTTTAATAGCCTGGCTCCCTTGTGCTTAGTCCCTTAGCTGGCTTCCTCTCTGCCTAGTCTCTTTATTCTTGGCTCCTTTATTCCCTGGTTCCTACACCCTTGGTGTGCTTCCCTTTTCCCCTTAGAACCTCGATGATGAGCCATATTCTCTTCTGGAAATCAAAGATCTATGAGGGGGTTTGCTCCCCTTGACCTTGGGGAACGGCTGAGGGGGTTTTCCTCCCTTCCTTTGGTCCTAGCCCCTTTGCTGGCCCCAGAGCTCTCCATTCTCCCTTCACCCTTTTCCCTAACTTCCCCCTATCTGTACCCTTGTGGCTCTCTTGTTCCCTGTCTGCCTACATCCTGGACGCCTCCACCCCTGGGGCCCTTGACAGTGCCCTTCATTGGGCTTCTCATGTACTGAATGTCTTTGCCTCCCACAAATGTCAGATTTGATTATAGTTGCATAAATGCTTAGTAATCAACTAGTTCAAGGAGCTATAGGGGTTCTTCGAGGATCTCCGTGATTCTCACTCTTGGGATTCACTTCCTGTTTTGCAGGCACCGGAAAACCTCTCGTCAGCAGTATCCAGGCAGAATATGCCTGGAAAAGACTAGAACATGGTGAGGGCTCCGCCTCTCCATCCCCCCTCCCATCCTGAGAAAAGCGCAGGCCCGCATCACGAGGGATGGTTAGGATAAATAGGGGGAGGAGCCCTCACTGCCTCAGTTCCTTCCAACCGCGTGGCATTGGAAGACACCTCAGCGCTATTCAGCGTTAATCAGTAAAATAGCAAGAAAAGAAAGAAGAAAATAACAAAGACTTCTGTGAGTACAGAGTGCTGCCCTAGACCGCAGGGACGTTCCCCAGGCTTGTCCACCCCTCGGGGAGAGCGGGAATGCCCAAACAACTGGGCTTCAAACGATGTAGTTCGTGTCCCGCCACTTTATCAGTTAGTGACCAACACGATCGCTGCTTAGCCTGCTTGGGAGAGGGCCATAATACGCAGACTTGCGGAGCCTGCTCTGTACTATCTAACAGAGCCAAATGGGCCAGGGTTCTCCGCCTACAGGACTTATTGACAAAAAGGGCATTAAAGGGCGGAGAAGAGGGGTCTCTCAGGCTCCCCGCCCGGCACTCTACAGCACCGGCGATGGAGATGGTGCAGAAGACTCCGACGGAACCAGCACTGGCGGTACCGTCTCCGCCTCGGCACAGTTCCCATACAGCCGGTACCGCCCGCTCCATGGAAGGCGGTACCGATGCGCCCCGCGCGCACAGCTTGACCCACTCCCTGGAGCGAGGTTCTAAGAGCGGGGACAAAAAGAAAAAGAAAAGCTCCTCAAGAGAGGCAACGGAGCGACCTGGAACAGGGGAGCCTGTGGTGCCCCAGAGACAGGGAGTGTCACCATTGGGACCAACGGCTACAACCCTGCAACAGACGACACCATCATCGGGACCGATGAAGGTGATGGCACAGACGCAGTCCCTGCAGCCGATGACTCCGCTGGCACGGCTGGTCCTGCCCCTGCTGCTCACACTACCAGCGGTGCAGAGAGACTCCCACTCCCAGTCATTTCACTACTGCTCATGGTCCCGATCCCCACGGTACCAGGACAAACGCGGAACCCCTCTCAGGTACCATAGGGAGAGCAGATCCCACTCCCCATGCTCCTGCTGCTCGCCAAGGGACAGACATCAGGACTATACCTACACCCAAGGCTACCGATATCAGTCACGAAGCCCATCACCCTACAGAACGAGACCAGACTTTGACTACATGTCACGATCAGGACGGGAGCAGCCCTATGTACCGCTGGCTCCACCGAGGGCAGCACCAACAGCTGCGGTGTCTCGGCCGCCACCATCGGAGACAGGCTCAGCGCAGGCGCCCCTGGACGTCGGTACCGTCGGCGCCGGGACCCATGTCCCAGGACCGGGAATAGCGGTGATGCAACTGCAAGAGAGGTTAGCACCCTTGGGGGCCACGCAGCTCCTAACCTCGCTACTGGGGAGTCCGAGAGGGGAGGCGGTACCGCTGGTACCGGCACCAGTTGGGATAGCCTCCCCAGGGAGATCGGCATCTGTCATCTTCATCTTCATCACCATCTCTTGAGGAGGATGAGACCGTATCCCCCCCCCCGACACCATCTCAGACCCCAATATATCCCTGGCTACAGAGGACTCTTAAGGCCTTTCAGGCAATGCTTAGGAGGATGGCATCTTCCCTTCCTAAACTCCCTTCGAGGGTAGTTAAAAAATCACAGACGGGACCCATTTTTGGAATTTTAGGGGCAGGGGAATTGGGACATATAATGCTACCACTTCTAGAGCAGCTGCTGGAACCGGCCTCGGCCATATGGGGGAAACCTGCCTCTTTATCACCTACCAATAAGCTAGCGAACTCCCTGTATGCTGTACCCAAAGAAGGGTCCCAGATCTTCCACAAACATCCCCCCGCCCCAACTCCCTAGTTATTGCCGCTGCTTCAGTAAGGTCCAGAGCGGGAGGAGTACAAACGTCCCCAACTGACAGGGAGGGAAGGAGATTAGACGTCCTGGGCAGAAAGATGTTTTCCTCGGACTCTCTGTCATTTAGGATTGCCAATTACGCATCAACCATGTGCGGCTACCAGCATTGGCTGTGGTCAAGGCTTAGCAGCACTACAGACCCCCAACCAGATGGCAGCACTTCAGAAAGAAGGCATGCAGATGGCCCAATTCCAACTGACTGAAAATATGCACATGGCTGATGCCATTGCCAGAGGGATGGCATCTGCTATCGCTCTTCGAAGGCATGCTTGGCTGCGTTCCACGGCCCTAACGCAGGAGAATAAAACTAGAATAGAGGATCTGCCCTTTGATTGCGAAGGACTTTTTTCAGCATCAACCGATGACACCCTGAAAAAAATTAAAGAAATGAACCAAACGGCAAGATCTACAGGGGTCATACGGGCTATACAACAGAAGCCCTTCCCTGCCCCTGGTGTCTATACCTTTTCTCCAAGAAGGTCCACTTACCAACCTTACAATTATCAGGCTGGGAAACGTTTTCAGCAACAGGCACCTTTTCAGTACCATCAGCCACAGAGCTCCCAGCAACGTAAGACGTTTGGTAGACAGAGGGGCAGAGGCAAAGCATCCTCTAATTCGTCTTCTGGACAGCAGAGGAAGTCCCGTTTTTAACGACACCTTGATCAAGGGAAATTATGAGGATAACCCCTCATTCCAGGACCGCCTCTTGCCCTTCCTACCCTGATGGGAGACCATTTCTACTGACCGCTGGGTCAGAGAGATCATCCAGTTTGACTATGCCATCCAGTTTTGCACCCTCCCTCCCCTCTCTTCCTGCCCCCAAGGGGCTCCCCTCCCCACCACTCAAATACTAGTTGAAATTCAGAAACTCCTCCAAAAGGGAGCTATTGAACCGGTCCCCAAGGATGAGCTTAACGCTGGCTTTTACTCTAGATTCTTTGTGGTCCCTAAAAAGGACTAAGGCTTCCGCCCGATTCTGGACCTTAGGCAACTCAATATGTTTGTCCATAAATTTAAGTTTCGTATGACTTCCTTACCTATTATCTTTATGGGGCTACAGCAAGGCGACTGGTTAGCTTCCCTTGATCAAAAGGATGCCTATTTTCATATCTCTCCGGCCATCTCACCGCAAATTCTTGCGCTTCATTGCAGGGGACCTTCAATTTCAGTACCGTGTCCTCCCATTTGGACTGTCTACGGCACCACGTGTTTTTACCAAGTGTGTCGCAGTGGTCGCTGCCCATCTCCGACAGCAAAGGGTCAGAATCTTCCCATACCTAGACGTTTGGCTGATTGCAGCGACATCACAACAAGAACTCCAACAACATCTGGAGTTAATAATGTCACTGCTCAGGGATCTTGGCTTTGTCATCAACTTAGCCAAATCACACCTGCAACCGTCCCAACACCTACCATTCATAGGGGCGATCCTAGACACCCGCCAGGCGAAAGCATATCTCCCTACAGAGACTCCTCGCCATATGCCGGGCCCTAGACGTTCTTCAAACCCATCCTACCAAGTCAGTTCGATTCTTTCTCCACCTACAGGGGTTGATGACATCCACCACGATGATAACACCGTATGCGTGCCTGCACATAAGACCGCTTCAACAATGGCTTGCACGCAACTACACCCCTGCCATCCACTTCCTCAACATGAAGTTATCCATAACAAATGGACTTCTAGGGAATCTCCAGTGGTGGACAGACACGGACCAAGTACTAAAAGGAGTACCGTTCGATCCTCCAAACACCCATGCTTAAATCACCTCGGACACATCTCTAACTGGCTGGGGTGCTCACATGGGAAGCATTCAAGTGCATGGACTCTGGTCCCTGGAAGAAACACGCCTTCATATCAACATGTTAGAACTTCGGGCGATACGCTGGGCTCTGAAAGCCCTACTACCCCACATCAGGGGAAAAAACATTCAAATTGTAACAGACAATATCACAGCCATGTGGTACATAAACAAACAAGGCGAAGCACAGTCCACACATCTCTCCAAAGAAGCAGAGACCATCTGGCATTGGTGCATAGAACACGACATACATGCCCAAGCGATTCATTTGGCAGGCCAAGACAACTCGGTAGCAGAATTTCTCAGCCGCAAGACAGCGGACCAGCACGAATGGTCACTGAAAGACGATGTTCTTCTGGACATTTTTCAGGAATGGGAACACCAAGGATAGATCTGTTCACCTCACAAGAGAACACGAAGCTCCCAGAATTCTGCAGTTGAGCAGGAATAGTACCAGGATCGATATCGGACGCCTTTGCGATATCCTGGCACGGGAACTTCCTCTATGCTTTTCCACCGATTCCCCTCCGCCACAGAGTCCTGTGCAAAATCAGGACAGACAAGGCTCACCTAATTCTGATTGCCCCCTTTTGGCCCTGCCAAACCTGGTTCCAAACCTTGCAAGGAATGGCATCACAAATCAAGACCCTCCCACTCACACACGATCTTCTGTCTCGGGATCAGGGGAGAATCCTGCACCACGATTTGCAGATGCTCCACCTCTCCGCATGGTTGATCCTGTCCCAATGAGGAATGCATCCCCTGAGGTTTCGGAGATATTGCTGAATTCTTGGAGGCTCTCTACTCATAGGTGCTATGAGATGAAGTGGAGGCTCTTCTCTGAGTGGTGCGGATCACATTCTATCTCCTTACACTCTCTGAACATGAATCACATTTTCCTCTATCTTCTAGCCCTACAAAAGTCACATTTATCGGTTACATCTATAAAGGTTCACCTGGCGGCTCTATCATCACGCTTGCAGCCAGATGGCCGTGAAACGTTATTCTCCCACTGTTTAATGAAGTCCTTTTGGAAGGAGCTGGTGAACACTTTCCCACAGAGATCTCAGCCTGCACCTCATCAGTGGGACTTAAACCTAGTGTTGTCAAAACTGATGTCTTCCCCCCTTCGAACCTTTAGCGTCATGTAGCTTGGAGGACTTAACTATTAAAACTACTTTCTTAGTGGCAATCACTTCAGCACGAAAGGTGAGTGAACTGACCGCTCTTAGAGCTTCGCCACCATATATTCTGTTCCATAGGGATAACGTTGACTTGAGGGTTGATCCCTCCTTTCTTCCCAAGGTAGCGTCTACCTTTCACCTAAACCAAACAATCTTTCCCAGTTTTTTTCCCTAAACTTCATGCTTCATTCATGGAGCAAATGCTCCACACTCTGGATGTCAAAAGAGCACTGGCCTTCTACATTGAACAAACTAAGACCATTAGAGCATGTGACTCTTTATCTCATATGGGGGTCAGAGAATCTGAGTCAAGATCTCCTCTCAGAGAATCTCCAAGTGGATTACCCTATGCATACAACAATGTTATACTTTAGCAGACAAATTCCCGCCTTTGGGGGTTGAGAGCACATTCGACTCGAGCTACAGCTGCATCTCTTGCGAACTTTCATGGGATACATTTATCGGACATATGTAAAGCTGCCACATGGGCGTCAGTCCATACCTTTACTAAGCATTACTTTTTAGATCTCGCGGCCAGATCAGACTCCCAAGTGGGGAAAGCAGTGCTCGATTCATTCTTGGACGAACATCCTAGACTACCACCTCCTTGAGGTAGGTGGTGGTAAAACTGCTTATCACTCTCCCAAGAGTGAGAATCACGGAGATCCTCGAAGAAGAAATAGAGGTTACTTACCAGTAACTCTGTTCTTCGAGAGAGCTCCGCGTATTCTCACATTCTGCCTTCCTTCCCCTCAGTCTCGGATGGACGTTGCTGGGGTCTTCCGGACCGGGTTGGAAGGAACTGAGGCGGTGAGGGCTCCTCCCCCTATTTATCCTAACCATCCCTCGTGATGCGGGCCCGTGCTTTTCTCAGGATGGGAGGGGGATGGAGGGGCTGAGCCCTCACCATGTTCTAGTCTTTTCCAGCTATATTCTGCCTGGATACTGCTGATGAGAGGTTTTCCGGTGTCTGCAAAGCAGGAAGTGAATCCTAAGAGTGAGACTACGTGGAGCTCTCTCGAAGAACAGAGTTACTGGTAAGTAACCTCTATTTCCATAGGATATGTAATAGTGCTGAAACCCGGTCCTCCGTTTTACTTGGTATTTGCTAGGGGTGGGACTCAGGGCAAAATTTTGGTTTTGGTTACTTTCAGTTCTGGTTCTCTTGTATTTTGGTTCTCTTATCTGTATCAGATCTTTGCATTGATTTTTGTATCCGATTGTTTACATTGCGGTTTTTCTATTTAAGTCAACGGGGACAAACCTCAATGTTAAAAATCCAATACAGAAGATTAGGGGTGGGATTCCAGGGGGATTACCAGAGACTGGGATTATTGGTATCAGATCTCCCGATACCGGATTTATCAGTATCGGAATACCGGATTTTGAACATTGCCGATCTTAATGTTTTTTTACATTGCGGCCATTGTTAAATGGTGGCAATGTAAAACATCAGAAAAGCCGACAATGTTCAAAATCTGGTATTTTCATACCAACAATTATCGGTATTATCAGACTAATCCGATACCAATAGTCCCACCCCTACAAAAGATCCAATACAACCAATACCGAAAAAGAACCAAAATTTTTGATTAATACAAAATGGCCATTATCAGGTACTTTCGGTTTTTCTAAAACCGCAAGTCCCATCCCTAGTATTTACCAAGGATTGCAGTGCTCGACTCGATTTCACTAATTACTGAGCAATGGTCATGACACTTGGCAACTTCTCGATCAAGCAATTGAGCGTGGTGGGCAGGAATGGCGGTAGGCACAAGTTGCCTAATGTGGCAGAAAGGAAGGGGGGCAGGTGTGGAGGACCGGAAAACAAACTCACTGAGAGGATGTGGCCCATGGAGTCAAAGTGGAGCCGGCTTGCCAACTGCTGTTGACGCCAGTGAGGTCCCCTAGCACTTTGTATCCTTGCAAATCTCCCCCTAGGCCATGAGTATGCTCCCAAAGAAAAGATGACTGCCCAGTCTTCCAGTCTTCAGCCTAGAGACGTGCAGTGCTGGGCGACCTCACCAGCAGCAGCAGTGGCAGGCAGCAAGCTGACTCTACTTCGACTCCATGGGTTATGTCCTCTTGGCGAGTTTGCTTTGATGCCGCTTCCTGCCCACCACTTAGGGGACTCAGTAAAATACTCGGTATTTTACCAAGTACTGAGTGGTACCGAATAGTCGACAATATTACCGAGTAGCTTCCCAAAACTTGGGCCTGGTACTCAGATATTCAGAAATACTTTCAAATACTTTTTCTTCTACTCAGTTCAGCCCTAATATGTAGCTATGTGCCCAACTTCCAAATTAAGAACTTGCTTGTTCTGATTCTCATGTGCTGCACTGTCGTCTGAGACTTACCAAGGATTGCAGTGTGGTGGGCAGGAAAGCAGAATGGTGATGGAAACAGTAAGGCAGGGCTGGATTTTTAGCAATATTATACAGAGTGAAGCAACAGGATTTGGCAACAGCCTGGGTCTGAGGCATAAAGGGGAGAGGGAAGAGTCAAAGATGAATCCCAGGCTACTCACATGAGGGATTGACTGGATGGTGACTCCCTCAATGGAAAGTGAGAGGGAATTAATCACATATTTGTTACTCCAGCAGAATCATTAGTACATGGTCACTAGCTGCCTTAGGTACATTCCCTTTCTTTTCCCTCTTCCCTTTGCATCACCTACCAGTTGCCTCCATCTTTGCTGCTCTGCTTCCCTATATTCTCTCCCTGCTGCCCCATGTCCTGGTTATTATTTCCCTGTGCCTGTCTGTTTAAGCACCCAACCTTACTCACTGCCTGGCCCCACATCTCTCTGTGTACTGTGAAGATCTCTCTCCTGCCCCGCCACAGTTGTCCTCCAAGCCACACAGTTAGAATTTTTTTGGGGTGTGTGGTTCCCCCACTTTTTCAAATTGCTTGCTTTTCAATATTTGACAGAAAGATAGTACTTACTTTTATAGTGCTGATATCAAAATATTATTTTGAATTTATACACTACCCTTTCCAAAAGGCTCACTGTATCAGATGTGTGTGTGCATACGATGTGAGGGGGAAGGGAAAGGTAAGCATGATTAATGTGTTTTTTGTCTGTGTTTGTGAGAGTGAGCTCTGTTCTAGC
Source organism: Sphenodon punctatus (assembly GCA_003113815.1). Lineage (NCBI taxonomy): Eukaryota > Metazoa > Chordata > Lepidosauria > Sphenodontia > Sphenodontidae > Sphenodon > Sphenodon punctatus. Next base: position 947,622 of record QEPC01013180.1, on the reverse strand, counting down.
GCAACAACCTATGGCGAAGAGCTCAAAAACATGGCTGAAAAAGTATGACATACTTTATGGACGGCCACACAATGTTGTATGTGAGTTTGACATTGCAAAACTACTAAACAAAATCATTTTTAACAATGCTATAACAAATTGACAGTATTTTTAGTAAGCTTAAATGCCTTCAGTTTCACAATCAGCAGAAGTTTAAAGATTTAACCCTTACCTTCTGACTTTAAAAAAAATTGCACTTGCCGCGTCTTGGGGTCAATATGACCCCAATGGGACAAACCCATTATAGGTGGGGTCTATTTATCCCCCAACTATAGTCTGTGGCTCCAAACCTTCAAACAAAGCCCTGGGAGCGCACACAGAAACACATGAAAGAGACTGTTTTATGGTGATTGTTTTTAATTTCCTAAATTCGCCTCATAGTAGGGCCGGGACAACCGGATCTTCCGATATCCGATAATGCCGGTATTGGGCGTACCGGCATTATCGGATTCAACCCGGTAATCCGGCCCAGTTACCGGATTCCGGGTACCGGATTTTTTTTTTTACATTGCGGCCATTTTAAAAAAAAAGTTCCCCTAAGTGACTCTCCGCTGGCAACCCAGAGCCAGCCCAGCACCAGCGGCTGTCCCAGCAGCAACTGGTAAGTATTAGACCTGTACTGTATGATCCCTGGGTGGGGCGTGTTTCCCCGGAAGGCCTACTAGCGTCTGAAGCCGGCAGCCACAGCCGGCGCTCAGGCCTCCGGACCACCGCCGCCACCCGGAGCTGAACTGGAAGGTAGGATCCTGGGAACTTGTTGGAAGTAGGGTGATCCCTGGAGGGGGTGTTAAACACACACACACCCAGGGATCATACAGTACAGGTCTAATACTTACCAGCTGCTGCTGGGACGGCCGCTGGTGCTGGGCTGGCTCTGGGTTGCTGGCGGAGAGTCACTTAGGGGAAGTTTTTTTAAAAAAAATCCAGGCTGGGCAGGGTGGGGGGGGTGTCCCCCCTTCCACCTGCGCAGTCTGGACTCAGGGAGGGAAACGCGGGTTTTTGGTGGGTTTTTTACATTGCGGCCATTCATTTAAATGGCCGCAATGTAAAAAAAAATCCGGTAACCGGGCCGGATTACCAGGTTGAATCCGATAATGCCGGTACGCCCAGTACCGGCATTATCGGATACCGGAAGATCCAGTTGTCCCGGCCCTAGTAAGCACTGCAAGCACAGCATATGTCTTGCTGGTAGCTGTGTGGGGCTAGATTGGATGCCGTCCCATTAGGGATGCGCGAACAGATCGCGGTTCGGTTCGGCTGCGTTCGGTTTGTGTGTTCGGGTTCGGCCGTTCGGGTGGATTGCCGAGTTCGCGTTCAGCCGTTCAGTTCGGCCGCATTCGGTTCGTGTGTTCGGGTTCGGCCATTCGGGTGTCGGCCATTCGGGTGGATCGCCGAGATTGCGTTCAGCGTTCGGCCTAAAAATATGGCGAGCGCGCGGGAAGTCGGAAATCGCGCCAGAAACCCGAAATTCGTGTGCGTGTGAAGCTGTGAGGCGAGTGGGTGTGTGTTTGATTCGGTGGCTGCTTGGTTCGTGTGTTTTGGCTGTGATTGTGTTGGGTTTGGCTGTGCTGTGTGTTTGGGTGGTTGATGTGTGTTGTGGGTGACTGTTGGTGTGTGGGTTTTTTGAAAAGAAAAAAAAAATGAATGTTCACATCCTCCAGCTGGGGGCACATTTGCCGGTGGAGCAGGAGGAGGAGGAGAAGGAACAGGTGGAGGCCGCTGGCCCTGCTACACCTCCTGTGGCACCGGTGGCACTGGCTTCCTCTTCAGACAAGGAGGAAGCGGTGGGCTCTACTGCCATTCCTGCCAGGTTTGTAAACCCTTTTTTTACTTTTAAGACAAGAAAGGCTGTATCAGTTAGAGCGAGCTCAGCTCACTGGCGTGNCTGAAATTTGAGTATGTTATGGCCAGAGGTGCCAGAGATAATGTGCTGCAAGCTCAAAGTTGTAGACCCAATACTTAGCATATTTTCATGTTTTTTTTCAGCCATGATACAAAGGCACAAAATAATGGCAGTGAAGGGGTTAATTTTCATTGCTGCTGCCAATCTGAAGTGACCTTGAGTTCCATGTCCCCGTGCTATCTGAATGGTCCTTGAAAACTGTTTATTTTTGTTTATTTTAAGCTGGGGTCAATTTGACCCCAATTGAAATGCATTGACTTGGGGTCAATTTGACCCCAATAGGCAACAATGGAAACCTGGGGTCCGTTTGAAAAATGCCACTTTTTTGTTTATAGGATACAAACGGTAAGAGGTATTCGGCTGAAATTTTAGTATATTATGCCCAGAGGTGCCGGTGACAAAGTCCTAAAAGCTCAAATTTGAAGAGCTAATAATTAACTTTTTTTTTAATGTTTTTGTGCTCGCTGGGGTAAGTTTGACCCCATTAAGGAAGGTAAGGGCATTTCAGAAGGTAACTTGCTTAGTTGATGAGCAAGAATCTTGTTGGCTATAGGGAATATGAACTGCTTTCTCCAGTAGGTGTCACTATTATAAATGTGACTTGTTTTGGTAGCTATATGGAGACAGTAACAAGTATGAAAGGACAGGAAAAAGCATGTTACTTACAAAGTTGTGATTTTAGAACTTGCTCTGTTGGAGAAAGTGTGCTTTGAGCCCAGCATATAGATACCTCACCATTTTTGCATTTTTATTGACAAACGTCAATTACAAGCGGAAAGAAACTCTCTTGGGAAAGCTCTGCAAAACCTATTCAACCGCCCCAAGGTCTGGAGACCTGACATTTTCCAAAATCATTATGAAGGCTCAACAATACCTGCAGTCTTAAAATTTGATTGGGCCATATTTTTTAAAAAAATTGAAACCATTACTAAACGTTTGGTTTAATGTTTCAGCAGGTTTTGAATCTTATGTATATTTAATGTCATGAAATTTGTACAGCTTTAAGAAAAGGGAAGTACCTAAAGCAGAATGTTTTTGCATTAGATCAGACCCATACAATATGCCTATTGAATCTGTAGTATTTATTTTTCTCCACAAAGTAACAGGAAATAAAGTATAGCATATATGAGAAATGTATTAGGAGGTAATACGAGAATACTATTAGACATTATTCATTACATCTGCCATATGGCAGAACACTTTTTTATTGTTGAAGATATAAAGCAACAAAGAAAGCTTTTATAATCTGGAATAGCATACAGGGCAACTCTAAAGAACAAGGTAGTATTTTCATGGGTCCCCGTAGCCTAGTTCACTCTCCAATCAGTTCTACCTCGCATTCTTCTCCTTGACTTGCCTGAGCCAGAGTTTAGTTTTCCCAACTGTTTAATTAGCTCCCATTGTGCTTCAGGAAATGTAGCTATTCTCTTTGGGTTTTGGCCAGCCTGAAGCACAAGGAAAGGCAAGTAGTCTCATTTTGAAGAGCCTTAGGGTTCCATCTCCTAGAACCTATGGGAAAGCTTTATCACAGAGTGTCTTCAAACAAGACGATAGCATGCTGGAGTCTGTGCAGCCTCCACTCACATGTACAAACGAATCTCTAAACTAATAAACGGTAAACCTCCTGCATGTATTGCATCTACTTGTAGGCAGCCCGGCCCCCACTGACAGCACCAGTGAGTGGTAGAGCGACAGGAAGGGATCACTCCTTGCACACTCTAGGATTTTCATCCACTCTACGGTACTGGTGGACCTGTACGTGCAGGGGTGCTGCACACAACCTCAATGATGGGACGCAGACACGTGGGTGCGCATAGGACACATTCGCCTGTATGGAGGGCTCCACATTCTCCAAGACTCTGCTATAAGTGGAGACTGAGTGTCCAGTGGGTGGTGGCCATGTGGCCAGCAGGGGCGATTACCTAATAAACAAGCAGGTGGACACCCACCTGGTGTGGGCTATCATCTTGTTCGTTAACACCATTTACGCTTTCACAGTGTAACCAGACGAGAAGGTGACAGTTTGCTGCTAATTTCCCTTCTTCTGAGAAGTTGGTTCCTCGGCCTTGTTTACTATTAGGAGTTTTAGTGAAAAAAGCATTCTTTTCAGCAAGGCTATTTTCCTGTTCTACATGTACAATCCAGTACAAATAGCCGTGGTAGAACAAAAGTGTCTATACACAAAGTATATACAAAGAGTGTGGTGTCTTTGGGGAATAATCTTGATAGTGTGTTGCTGTTAGATTACAATTCCCCTTCCTGCAGAGAATGGACAGGAAAATGATGGCTGAGACCATAGGCTTGTTCTTCTTTGAGCGGTGCTCCATCAACTTACATCGATGGGAGCTGCGCCTGTGCAGATCAGCTCAGAAGCTTTTCAAAGTAGTTATTCCTTTGTGCTCCACGGCTCCTCCTGTTGTGGCTTGTGGCATTGGCGGGCTTCTGGCAGTGCTCTAAAAAGAGGGGGCAGGGCACAAGTGATCTCTGTTCCTTCCAGCTGCCACAGCTTTTGGCAGTTAAAGGAAGTTTCCCTTTGCCTTCAGGCAAATAGCAGTTAAAAAAATTAAGAAGATAGATTAGATAATGAAGAAAAGACTCTACAACAACAATGTTTTTTCTCACGTGCCCTGCAGGGGCTCTACCCCGGGCCAGGCCATGTGTCACACTCCAGAGAAAGGAGGATTTAAAAATGTCTATGGTGTCCCACCTCAATTCCCCTAACCGATGCACACGACAAGTGCTTAATCTGTCTCGGAGAAGCACACAGCCAGCTGATTACCAGCCTCTTGGGCAGAGCTCTGAAAGACCACAAGATGCGACTCCAATTTCTATTAACAAACAAGGTGCGTGAGACACCAGGAAAGATCCGTAGTTCCTCTCCCAGATCCGCTGTTCTGCTGATGTCGAAGCTGGGTTTGGCCCTACCATCCACAGCACCCTCCTCACCCCTGTCACTGAACCCTTTGGTACTGTCTATACTTGCATCCCTGGCAACATTACCGCCTAGGGGGTTTCAGATTCCCACCACACTGTCTTCACCTGCGCCATCGGCACTGACTGGTGTCGTACCCCTCCGGCACTGACATTATGGAAAATTTCACCTGTAGAAACCAAGAAAGCTAAGTTAGTCATCTCCTCTCCTGCTTTCAAGAGAGGTCAGAAGACCTATACATCCTAAAGAAAATCGGACAACCCTAATAAAAAAGGCAAGACAGGTTGGATGAGCAGGATTCTGTTTCAAAAAGGTCTAAGAAGAAGCCAGGCTGCCACCTTTCTACACCCCCACAACCTGACACTGGATCCACCCTCCCACTAGGAACTCAGCACACACCACTTTCTCTTCCTGTTACTCCATCAGAACTCCAAAGGCCTCTCTGGATGGATCTCCTCACTTTTCTCCCCACAATCCTCATTTATTTAATTTTTAAAATTTTATTTTAAAACATTTAATATCTTGTTCCTCCTGCCAAGGCAACTTGGGGCGGCTTACAATACACAGACACACAAAATCCATATAAAATAATATAAAACCATAAAAACAATATGAAAGGGGGGAAAGAGGAAACTTAGGGGAGAAGCATCCTCCCAAAGGAAGAGGGAAGGAGGGAATGCCGTGACATTGAGGATCCCATCCACTCCTCATCACCTCGCTTCTCTTGCCCATCTGGTCTACCTTTACCCTGGAGAGATAAGCCTATCCCACCAGCCTGGCAGTCCCTGTCTCACCAGCCTATATGCAGGGATACCACCAATGGCCCCAATAGCCATATTGGCTATCACTTCGGACCAGCCATACCCATGGGACCCACCATTTCAACTCGTCTACCACTAGCATTATCCTGTCAAAACAGGAACGAACCCAAGTGGATCTACACACTCCACCTCACTGGGCAAGCTGCTAGTCCTGACTCCTTTGCCTGCACTGATATTGTCTACTGTGCATTCCTCTGGCTATATTGTAGGGCTGAAACTCGCAGCTTAAGTCTCACCAGTTCTCAGTGAGAACAGAGGTTTTTCCATCTCATTCCCTAAATGAGATGAGAATGTCCCACCCCCATTCTCACTGAGAACTGGCGAGATTTGAAAGGCTGGGTGGGGGCCAGGAGCCAGGCAGGGGGGACAGGTAGGTGGGACAGGCACAGTGCCAGAGGTGAGCAGGGGGCAAAGACTTTCCCCCTGGCCTCTCCCAGTGTCTGCCCGGACCCCGTGCCTGCCCAGGAAGGGAAACTCTGGGTGAGGTCCTAGGACTTGGAAGGGGGTCGGGGGCATAGTGGGGGCTCAAGGTGGGGTATTTACCCTCCAGAGGGGGTTCTGTGGCACGTGGCCTCTTCCCAGGGTCATAGGGTTTCAAATAAAAAACAAACGGCGCATACTCAGAAGGACCCGTGCCCGATCAGCCCTTCTAGACACTTTCAGCCCTTTACAAAGATGGCATTGGCATCGGCAGCATGCTGCAGGTGCTGTTTTTGAAAAGGGAAGCCTGTTTTGAGCATTTGGCATGCTCCAAAACATACCTCTTTCAGTTATCCAAATGTCTAAGAACAGAAATTCAACAATAAAGAATATATTGTTGTATATACCATGGGATTTATGGGCCAAAGATATCATTTATGTATGGTGAACAGGGACCACTGATCTGTTTGTTCAGAAGAAAAGACCATGAATGATAGTCTTTCTGTTCCACCGTTATAACACAGTTTTTCTTTAAAATATTTAAATAAAAAGAAAAGGTATGAAATTTTAACAATTTCAGAGTTTAATTTTTTCTGGTAGGGACATGAAAATTCCTTCACTTTGAATAACCTATTGTTTCCCTCAAATGTACATTGGCTGATTAGGTGTTTCCATGTGAGAATGAGGCAATGTTTATATTAGTTTGAGGCAATTATTTAATAAATGTGAATGCTAAAACTTCAAAAACTTTATTACTAATAAGTTTTCTAAAATCTTGTCTAATTCTACATCCTACTAGCATATACAACTTTGTGTTTAGCCCCAGGCTATTTGGCCTAAACTTCCATTTTGTATAATTTTGTTCTGTCCCATTGTATAGCAGATAATCTTAAAAGAAATGCAATCTTATTTCAATATTCTCTTTCTCCTCCCTAATGAAAACAAAATAAACCATTGATCTTCTTTTATATGTCATTTACGATTCCCTTACAGCAATTCCTTCCACATCTGCTAAGCAGCTTTCAGCTTGACAAAAAATATTGTCTCCTGATGTCCTTTTATCAAGATATTTGCACACTGCTTTCTTCTGGATGTCGCGTGTCAATGCCACATTAGACTATAATGCCAAATTGTAAGTTGTGCAACTCAGCAAGGTTAAACAACCCAAGAACTAATAATGTAAGAATCTAATGCACAAACTAGAATTTTACTCAGGCTATGAAAGCAATTAGAGAGATTTATTTATTATTACTCCAATAGCTACATTTGAAAATCATAAAACCTTAACTGACCAGCTTCCAATTCACAACAGTAACCAAAATGTTTATGCACAGATTTTGTTGTCTATAATATAAAATGGCTGAGATGGATGTTTGTTTATAGAACCAACGTGCTTAGAAGTGAGAAAAGATGCCTGTCGAGGCAGGATTATTCTCTTGAGATTTTGCCGGTTCCAGTTTAGAACAGCTGAAACCCAACCCAGGGTAGCGAATGGGGTATGAAAAGGTTTTGTGCAACAAGCAAATCTGTGCCAAACAACCCTGCCCTGTCCACCATGGACTCCATTCTGTGTTGGTTTCTCCTTCGCGGGAGACGATGTGCGAGTGCACCCTAAGGCTCAAGCCCTGTGCCATGAGGGAAGAAGATGGGCAAAGGCACCCATGTGGAGGAGTGACTCAGAGGCCAGGCAGGACCTATGAATCCTGCACTACTGCAACTGTTGTCGTATTGATGGACTTGCAGCTTGAGTGGGAAGCACTACAAGGGAGCCAGAGGCTGCTGGTGCTCTCAGCTTTGGGTAGTTATTCCAAGGCCTTGGGGTCACCTGCCACAGCTGCTGATGAGCAGCAACTCACAATTCCACACAGGAGAAAAAACAAAATACCTCACAGATCTGCCAATAAGTTTGTGTAATATTTTGTGGGTTTTTTAAAGATATGAAGTGTCAAAATTGATGGATTTCCCTTGCATGCTGGGAAACTGTTGCATTCAAATGTTTTCATTACTGACACAATTTAGTTAATAGCATATTTCTGTTTACAGAGTCCAAATTTCTTAGTAGGATTAAAAAAAAATAATTTTTAGAACACCTGGGGCTTTGCCTACAGCTTATGCATTGCTTCAGAGGTTCGAGGACTAAACTCTGTGTAATTCAGGAAAAGATGAACTTAAACCCTCCATCATTTGACAGGAAAAAATAAGTACACTTCATGATACCGCTAAGCTGCATAAATCTGCCTGTAATAGCAGATAGCCCACTGACTAACTTTGGGGCTGAGCTGGAAGAAAAGGATGGCTGTGTGTGAGGCACTGTGTATGCACACACGTTTGTACATACAGCACTGATGACTTGAGGAAATACTCATTTCAGGTAGAGCTGAAATGAGTATCCACGAAAATGGGGATACCTGACCGATTTTATGCACCCAAATCCACTCAAAGATTGGGTACTGATCAATATGCGACTTTGATCCAATTCGAGTACCTAATGTCCCAGAATGTCAACTTCCAGTTCCTATTTTTTCAGTTTTCCTTCCTGGTTTACTGATTGGTGACTGGAAAATCAAAAAATTGGCACTGGAAATTACCAATGTTGGGGGTATTTGGGTACCCGATTGGTAATCAAGTAGCCTGTCAAGTACCCGATATAGTACTACAAATGTGGGTATTACCTATAAGTAGCAAATGAGCTACCTGTTTCAGCTCTAAACTCAGCCTATTAAAAAGTAAGAATTTTCAAATGGGTAATTGGCTCTGGTTCTAAAGTTTTTGTTTAGACACTCGGAGGCTCACAGGTGGAAGCAGGGACAGTCCCTTCTAGCATGCTAAAGAATAATCTTTCACAAACATAATCCTATCCCTCCTCCCTGTTTTTAGTTTTCAGATGGCTCCCAGGCACCCAGCTCCCTCCCACCTGCATGTTATCTATCCTTTTTCTTAATCACAGTGCTTAGCCCAAACTTGTTAAAGTGTAAAGGGTGCCCCCTCCCCTCAGCAATGAGTGTCTGCTGTTCCTTCAGCTTGATTGAGGCATTAACCACTCCCTTTGTCTGCTCAACCTGGTACAAGCTTATATTGCTGAAGCCCGGTGTGAGATAATAAAACCTGTTACTTTCTCGGGCAAAAAGGTACTATTGAAGGATATATCCAGAGTGGAGCTTAATCAGTGGGGTGGGCCTGATGCCAAGTCTCTGTTGAAGAACCAAGGAAGGGGCTTTACAGGATTAGAAACTTACCAAGAAGGGAGTTGCTAAACCTGCTTCAATATTCATACATGCCTGGCTGCAGTTGAAAACAAAGGCAGAAACCCTGAAGCCAAGGGGAGGTGGTCATGGGGTAGTGTGTGGACCTGCCACCAAGAGAGCAAGCAGCATGGGAAGGGCAGGATAAATAAATAAATGCCTGTTGGAGTCTTCAAAGCACATGGATCCCGATGATACATAGAGACAGGAAATTCCAACACCAAGCAGTCTCCAGCGTTGTAGTTTAGCTTCCGTTTGTCTCTGGCTACATCGGCTTCTTTAGGAACTGTATTGCCTTTGGCCCCTTCTCTGCTTATGTAATATCCCTCTCCAAGTGGATGTAGATATAGCAGCAACCAAGCAGTATTAACTTCCACATGTATACAGCTGCAGCTCTTCGACTTTTTGTCTGTCTGCACGCATTTGCCACAGAGGCAGATATGGGAAACTGGGAACATGTCATGCTACTTCTGCTTCTCTATTGTATACATTCACAGACAGGTTATTATTCTTGTAGCATACAGCCTCAGCACAATATGGCGGACATGCGCACACACACTCACACACTATGCCAACCCACATGCATGCACTGATTGTAAAACTTGTTCACACCTTCAAAAGCCACGGGAACAAATGGATGGAGATACATAGGCCCTTTTTACATAGACACTCTAACACTGATAAAATAGGTGTTACATTTTATTATGCATGGTACAGGGTAACACTGCAGCCCTGCAACATGAGTCCTTTTCATATGAGATGCCTCCACCCAGTTTTTCTGGGTGGAGATGGGTGGAGGCGTCTGTGTAAACACCACTTGCAGTGGATGTAGGTGCATGCATGCTCCCGTGCAACACCCATCTCCACCCGCCCATGGAGCAACAGTCTCCACTGCCGATTGCTCCATGGGTGGGTGGTGGATGTAGATGGGTGTTGCGCGGGACCATGTACGCACCTACACCCACCGCAAGTGGTGGTTACACAGACGCCTCCACCCAGCAAAACTGGCCCATGTTGCAGGGCTGAAGTGTTGCCCTGTACCATGTATAATAAAATGTAACACCCATTTTATCAGTGTTAGTGTCTGTGTAAAAAGGGCCATATTCTATACACCATATGATGAAATGTCATAGTATATTAGCAAAGTATGTGGGTATGTGAATGTAGATATGTGCAGAGCACTATACATGTGTTGTGATTTGCTTTAGACTGTGTGCTCAAAAACTTCCATTGATTTCAGTGAAAGTGGGATTGTGATTATAAAAAAAAGTCACAAACAAAAATCCACCTTTGTCTGCCTAGAAAGTTCCATTGTATCTACTTCTGTTTATCAGCTTCTCTGGCAAATTGGCAAAACTTGCTTTTTTGCTTAATATGTATCTTGCAAATATTTATTTTAGGTAGTTAATCATGTAAGAAGACAAGACCTGTAAACGCAGTAATGAACGTCAATTGAAACAGGTTTAAAACATCCCTGTACTATTGCGGAGAACAGGAAACTGCCTTTATCTCTGTTCATTTTGACTTTAATCCCAGATTCATCATCTATCATGTTTTTAGATTAATTATAGGGCCACAATCATGGCCCTATAGTTAAGGCGGTAGCAAACTCTCATTGAACAGCACCTATGTTGTTCAATGGGAGGCAGTAGAGCAAAAACTTCTTGTTGGCGACCATTCTAGCTTTCCTCCAGCAACACGTGTTCTGTGATTACAAACAATGAAGGGGAGTCCAGGGGTGGGGTGGGGTGAGGTGAGGTGGGGGTGAAGATGTGGGGGGTCCCCATACCTCACCTGCTTTGGCCTGCTAGTAGTGCTGCAGCAGCAGCAGGACACCAATAGGACTGGGAGATAAAGCTGTTTGTTTACAAACAACTCCTCCCCAAGTGAGTGATCAGAAGGTTGTTGCCTTGTAAAGAAGGTTCTTTGAGATGGCTCCCAAAATTCTCATAACTGAGATGTACATGCTAACCATATTCAAATAATAGACCACATGATGGTCTTGAGCTCCTCTAGTATAGAAAGCACTCGCCCCCTCAGAATGACAGTTCCTTCCAACCCTTTCTAGGAATATAAGAAAATTCCATGCGGGGCTGGAAGGGTGGGTGTTTTGAGAATGTTAGGAGTCATCTTGAAGAACCTTGTTTACAAAGCAGCAACCTTCTGTTCTTCTTTGTGTGGCTCCTCACAGGCTGTTTTTACATGGCTCCACGAGGTGGTGGGTCCTTGGGCGCGCCGGTGCATGGGCACGGCTGCACACACATCCCCAATCACACACACCCCACTCATCCGCACGCATGGCACAACTGCCGTTTTCCCCGGTTGCTCCATGTGTGGGGATGAGATGGGGGTTGAGTGGGGATGCATGTTAGGCGGCCGCACGCACCCCCACTCAGTGTGGGGGCGGGGCGTGCGTCACATCATTCACGCAGGGCTTCCCCACCCATGAACATGCAGAAATCTACGTCTTCATGGGTGGGAGAGGCCCATGTAAAAAGGGCCACATTCTCACAACTGTCTTACTTATGCTATCTTAGGTAGGAATTTAAGATGTAAAGCAATATCTATTCTATCTTGGAAAATCTGCAAATATGGTTCTGAGATTATTATGGCTGCTATTTCTCTAACTCTTCTTAACAAAGTTTTTGCTAACAGGAATTTAAACCCCCACCCCATAACCAGTTATTTGCGCCCCCCATTTGCGCCCCCCATATAATCAATTCACACTGCCCCGGGGGCACAAATGAACTGGTTATGGGTGGGAGGCAGCATGAATTGATTATATGGGGATGGGGACACAAATTTTTATTTATTTTATAAATTATTTTTATCCTGCCTCTCCTGCTCACAGGGCAGCTTGGGGCGACGAACAACAAATTTAAAAAACTGGTTATGGGGTGGGGGGAGCATGAATTGATTATGGGGGCACAACTGAACTGGTTATATATATGTCTCTTTTCATGGCATAATGTGCTTAATAGGCTGGCTGCATTTTGGGTGTCTTGTGTGTTTGATAGCAGCAC
>QEPC01013180.1:875979-896546 GCA_003113815.1 Sphenodon punctatus | reverse complement strand
AGTGTCTAACATTTTATTTGTCTCTCAAATTGTAAGCCCTAGGACAGGGACCGTGTCTATTCCATTACTTTGTAAAGCGCCAGGTACATTGCTGGCGCTATAGAAATGCTTGATAATAATAATAATAATAATAATAATAATAAAATGGGTGTTACATTTTATTATACATGTTGCAGGGCTCCAGGTGTTCTCTATGGGTGCCCTGCAACATACATAATAAAATGTAACACCCATTTTATCAGTGTTAGAGTGTCTATGTGAAAAGGGCCTGAGTAGTCCCACTGACTTTAGTAAGGATTAGTAGTAACATGGTAGATGCACAGGTAAGTAACTTGCTGAATATAGAAGTAGGTGACTTTCCCAGTTTTTCCATTTTATGAAGTCTAGCAGCACCTTGTATAACTTTTCAGTGCAATATACATGCTATTATTACCTCTGCCAAGACACTGAAAATAAATATTAACATCATGAGAAGGAAAATGGCAAGTACAATTTCCATTGTAATGATTTGTTATAACTTTATTCTACTTACTGAAACAATTGAGAAAGCAGAGGCACTGTGGAAAGTATTTCCATGGAGAAATGGCTATAGCTTGTACTTGAACAATAATACAGTCTTCTCTCCACCATTGCTTGTTGTAAACTGATGATAGACAATTTCCTATTAAGTATCTACTAAGAGGAACAAGTAAATAGGTAGTGGTTATTTACCTTCACAAACAAAACTAGACGAGGGGGAAAATTTGTAAAGCTAACTGGTAGCAGAATTTAAAAAGCAAAATAAAACACTTTTTCACTCAGTGTAGAATTAGTTTGTGGAACTTGTTGCCATAAAATATTGAGAAGACCAATGAGACAAAGTGGTTAAAATAATATTTTTTACTGGACCAACTGTTGGTGGAAATAAGCAAGCTTTTGGACCACACAGGACCCTTCCCCCAGGCATAGAGCATAGCCAGTAGAAATATATAAACTGAGCAGGTATATATGAGTGGGCAGGTATATATGAGTGAGAGTGGATAGAACAAAGTGAGAGGAGGGTAAAGAGAGAGATAGATGTGCCAGACAACATGGCAACCACATTTTATCTCGAGAAGGCCAATAGCATAGCTCTGTTTAGATTGAATAAGTTCTTGAAGGATAGGTTCATAAATGGCTATTAGTCAAGTTGTTCAGGGAACATAGGATATGATACCAAACACGCTTCCCCATGGGTTATGGGTGGACATGTATGCAGACTGTGTGTGCAGTTTGTCTGCACAAGCGCCATAGTCCCCATAGTGGGGCTGCACGAGGGGTATGTGCATAGGCGTACACACACATTGTGTGTGCCACATGGGGTTTGGGATCGGCCACATAATTTCTTACTGTTGGGATCTGAGAGTAAATAACGGGGAATGGATCACTCTATTATTACCTGTTCTGTACTTCTGTGGAGTGACTGAAGTCAGCCACTGTTGCTGGGTTCGATGGACAATTAGTCTAACCCAGTACAGCACTTCTTATATTCTTATGTAATGCTGCTCTCCAATTTAAAATTATTAGCTACATTTATCTGAACTATTACACTTTTTTTTGCAAATATAAATGTTCAGTATACAACAGTGTTCACCTGATTGATTGATTTTTCATGCAAAATATGAATGAAGCAAAGACAGCATGACCTTTAACATTTCATTTTTTTCTGAATCTGTATGGAAAAATGATATTATTCCTGTTAATTATATATTTAATATACCACATGGATTAAGATTATGCTGCTGGTTTTCAGGGCCCTGAATAGTATAGGCCCTGGCTATATTTGAGACCTGCTACTGAAGCCTCAGACTAATGAGTATCTGCACTCTGAAACCACCCGCTGTTTGGGGATCCCACCACTGCATCTTGAGTCAGTGGGAGATCGGGCCTTTGCTGTGGCGGGCTCCTTAGTGTGGAACTCCCTTCCTCTGTCTTAGGGTATTTTCAGATGTTACGTTACCACACTCAACCACAGTGAATCCCCCGTGGTGGTGGATGGTCCCATAAAGTCTGGTTGCTTGCCGCCAGATGTTCACCACGGTGAACCACCGGCAGTGAGCAAAAATGTTTTATTTATTTATTTCATTATATTTATATGCCGTCCCCCATGCCTACGGCATCTCAGGGAGGCTTCCAACATAATATAAAACAATTTTTAAACATTAAAAAAATCTATAATATAATTAAAACAAATTTTAAAAACCCACCACAAAAATTAACCACCACCCCCCTCCGAAGGCCTGGGCAAACAGCCAAGTCTTACAGATATGTCGAAAGGCCAACAGGCCCGGGGCCAGGCAAGTCTCCTCTGGGAGAGAGTTCCACAACCGCGGCCCGGCCACCGAGAACGCCCTCTCCATTGTGGCCCCCCGTCTTACACGGGGGACCTCCAGAAAGGTGCCCCGGTGGACCGAAGGGATCGCTCTGAGGTGCGGAGGGTGAGGCGGTCCCTGAGATATGAGGGGCCCAGACCGTGTAGGGATTTGTAAATCAATACTAACACCTTGAATCTGGCTTGGTACGCTATAGGCAGCACTGGTGTTATGTGCTCCTGCCGCCCTGTCCCCGTCAGGAGATGGGCTGCCGCATTCTGCACTAGCTGCAGCCCCCGAACCAGAAACAAGGGAAGCCCCACGTAAAGCGCGTTGCAGTAGTCTAGCCTCGAGGTGATGAAGGCATGGACGAGAGTGGCCAGATTGGGCCCAGAGAGGTATGGTCGAAGCCCCCGTACCAGATACAGCTGGCGAAAGGCAGCTTTCGGGCACCATCTCCAAAAGCGTGGTTAAATGAACCACGGCCTGGAATCGGCAGATGGTAACGTCTGTTGCCGCCGCCGATTCTGGACTGTGGCCCAGACCCCAAGTTGGAATCAGGCGCAGCGGCCGGATTGGCCGCTGCGTCTGCCCGTCTCCAGGAGGGTGGGTAGCTGGGGAAGCGTGGAGGGGCGGGGCTGTGCAGCCGCATGTTGCGCCGCACAGTCCCGCCCCTCCCCCCAGATTCCCTGCCAGAATCAGCCGGCACGTCTATTGGACGTGACGCTTTGATTCCGGTGGGGAATCAAACAGTGATTCCGTGACGGGGCCAATAGGTGCCCTGTCACGTCTGAAATCACCCCTAGTTCCTCCCTCCTTACTTTAAAACACACCTGAAAACTAATTTATTTTCTAGGTGCTTATAGAATCCATTGCAGGTTCCCCTAATATAGTCTGTCCTCCCTTTTGCCTTCCTCTTTGAAATTGTTTAAGTGGATTTATATTGTTTTTATATTTTTATGATCGTAAAACACTCAAAGTGCCATTTAAAAGCAGGAGAGCTTTATAGAAATAAATGTTTTATTATTATTATTATTATTATTATTATATAAAAGGGGGGGCATAGCTCAAGTGGTAAGAGCACGTGCTTTGCATGTATAAGGTCCCAGGTTCAATCCCTGGCATCTCCACTTCAGGATCCCTGCTAGCACGTCTGGGGGAGGCCTCTGCTGGGGGCTTGGAGGGGTCTCAGGTAACACACCAGGATGGCCTCTGCCAGAGACCCTGGAAGAGCCAGATTTGGACCCGAATTTGAAACCCGCACTGCCATGTCAGGTTGTGACAATACTGGGCTAAGATGGTCTGACTCAGTTAGGCAATTTAGTTTAGTTTACAAAGACTGTGATCCTCAGATCCAGATGTTCTCAACCTTTTCTAGGCTCAGGCACACCTATGCTTAAGCGGTGCTTTCATAGCACACCCATGTTTATCTATCACTATACACCACACAGCTAATTAACTGCAGTATAACCTGTAACTAAGTGAAGCACACGCATATGCATTTTCTCAATCTCATGAATGTATCCTTGTCTTTCCAGATGTTCACACACCCACCCCCCGTCTCCCCCCTTTTCCTTTGCATCTCATAGACTGTAAGCCCTTTGGAGTAGGGACTTGTCTATAACTACTGATTGTACAAGTGCCAGGTACACTGCTGGCGCTATATAAGTAAATAATAATAATAGTAATAATAATGCACCTAAATGGAATATAAGACTGAACTCGTCCTGCATGGAACAGAAGACAAAATGAACATAAATTATCCATTTAAAGGACCAGCTCCCTTATGTTCCCTTATGTGCTCCCTAACGGCAGCCAAGGATACCCTCTTTGAAGTTCCATCACTGCATCAAGTCCATACAGTAGGGACTTGCAGGGTCATTCTTGGTGACTGCTCCATAGCTTTGGAACTCTCTTTCACTGGAGGTTTGCCAAAGCCTGAGAATTTTCCGGAGGCAATGTAAGACCTACTTATTTGTCCAGGCTTTTAGTGAGCAGGAATGGTTTTCATTGGAATTTTATATAGTTCAGTACTTTTACTGGTCTTCGTATTTCTCTGTTTTTATCCTGAAAGCAGCCCTGAACCTTTTAGGAAGGATGTGATACAAGCTGGAAAAATAATTGATATATAATTTACACATAATATTAAATAATTATTATTTAATTTAATATCCGTTATAACAGTTGCGGTGTGGCTGTGAAGCAATGTATAATTAATTCCCTAAATTTTCAGGACACACTGGATGCAGCTCACAAGCTGGGGTGGACCCAATCTCTGTGTGACCCATGATGGGCAATCACAGCCCCCACACTTTGGGGGCAGAGTGGCGAACAGGGCAGATGGTCCGCCTCCCCATGGAGAAGCTGGGACAGGCTGCTGTCGGACGTCCTGCCATGTCCTGGGGCAGACTGAGGCACTGGTGGACGCCCACCCACCTCCCTTCTCCAGCCTGGCAATTATCCCACCCCTAGCTGTGACATGGCTGCGCAGGAATGGAGGCAACGCCTGCCGCTCAAAGCCCTGCAGTGGACTTGGCCATGTGGTGGTACAGATGGGGACGAGTCCCATAAACAGCAGCGCACTATCATGCGTTTGGCAGCCTTACCCTGCTGGCTGCTACATGTTGCATCCATGGCCTTTTTCAGAGGATGCAGGGCATAGCAGCCAACTGCCTGTCCCACCATGCTGTGGGGTGAACATCTGGTGGCCGTCGGGTGGATGATGCAGTGCATCACATGATAAGGCTGCCAGATGGGGGGTAAGGCTGTCCAAACCGCAGTAATGGCTCATGTGGCTGTAGCTGCTGACCTCCTGCTGAGGCACCACAATGTGGCCTGGAATACTGCTATGGAACCACAGCTCAAACCACTGTCTTTGGAGTAGTCTTACTGAAGTCAATGGGACTACTCCAAAGTTCTGAAGATTGTGTCTGCTGAATGGCTAATATTGGATTGCACTCATTCTTTTATGAGAAATTAAAACATGTTTCAAATTAGACTAAACAAAATTTGGATATCGCACTATTAGGATGGTTGAAGTGACTTGTTCTGGTTTGTATATATTAGCTCCTTTCACTTTTTTATGCAGTATAAGATAATTGAGGCAACCAAATTAAACAAGTTGCCAGTAAAAAAGAACTACATCTATCTTCCTGGTGTAATATTTTAAAAATTGACAAATCAGCCTATTTAAAATATTTCTTTTAGACTTTTCTTCACTAAAAAGCTCTAACTAATTATAAGTATCCTTACAGTAACACTGTCTAACACAGGAGTCCTCAAGCTTTTTGGTCTCTGGCCCCATTTTGTGATTTAAATGTGATCCTGCAACCTCAATGACAACAAAAATTATGTAACATATATCAAAGGTCAATTGTATTTATAACTCCCTTGGCAGAAGCCTCGACCCCATTGGTAGATTCACAGAAGATTCTATTACACTTTGATCTGTGGGTGAAAATAAGAGATGATAATCCACATTAGCACCCACTCATCTATTAGGTGTTTGCCAGATGTTAGCCCACAGCCCCTTCTTGCTCCCCACTCTTGGTGTCATCCAAGGACATCGCAGACACACCGTGCAGGCCAGTGCGTGCTAGTGCAAGTCCATGTTGCACATCTCATTAACTAAGTTTGCACACAGCCTCACTCGCATCCAGGTCTGCCAGGACCATAGAGTCGTGCCTAACACGGCTGCTAGAGGAGAAATGTGCTCGAGTCTCAACTGACAGGAGGCGGTGAGAGGGGAGAGCAAGGTAGTGAGAGTGAGAGAGCTCTAATGTAAAGGGGGGGCGGGGTCAAAGCCAGAGAAGACTTCTTCCCTGGCTCTCATCCCCCCCTCGCCTTTCCATCAGAAGCAGCGCTTGTGTGCTTGGGTGGCTGCAAGAGGAGGGAGTGAGAGGTGCAGGAAGGACCTTCTCCAGAGACTCCTCTCTCTGTTTGGGAAAGGAACCAAGGGGAGGGAGGGAGGCTCCTCTGGAGGATTAATGGGATTCCTGCACTCCTCGGTTCCTTTCCCAAACGAAGAGAGGAGTGCTGGTGCAGATCTTCTGGATGAGGTTCTTCTTGCACTCCCTGCCTTGCTCTTTCCTCCCAGGGCCAGCCCCAGTGTTTGTGAGGCCATGTGTGAAGTCTTGGTGTAGGGCCTAATTTGCATAATTAGGCCCCACTGAATTATGCAAAAATATAAATGTACATAAAACTTACTCCCTCTGGACAGGAAGGATTCCCATTCTCCACCACTCCAAGCAACCATGGAGAAGCACAGCCTCCCAATGCTTCCCTCCCCAGCCGAGCGTCTACCACCACTCCCCTGGAGTGGTTCCCCTGCAGGAGCAGCCAAGCGGGCAGTGAGGCAGGCACAGAGAGACTGACTGCATCCACTGCCTTACTGGAGGAGGGGGTGAGCTTACACAGTCTGGCCTCCAGGGGCTGTTGCTTCTTGGTGCCGGTGCCGCCTGTGCCTTGTGCACGCATGCGGTGCGACCAGTCCAGAGGTACTGCTATCATACGCACAAGACATCCAAAATGCAGCTAGCTTATTAAGCGCATTATGCCATGAAAAGAGACATATAACCAGTTCAGTTGTGCCTCCATAATCAGTTCATGCTACCCCCCACCCCATAACCAGTTCATTTGCACCCCCGCCCCCATATAATCACTTCACACTGCCCCCACCCATAACCATTTAATTTGTGCCCCCGGGGCAGCGTGAATTGATTATATGGGGGTGCAAATGAACTGGTTATGGGGTGCGGGTTTAAAGACAGTATTCCTGTTAGCAATAACTTCATTAAGAAGAGTTAGTGAAATAGCAGCCATAATAATCTCAGAACCATATTTGCAGATTTATTTTCCAAGACAGAATAGATATTGCTTTACATCCTAAATTCCTACTTAAGATAGTGTATAAATAAGACAGTTGTGAGAACGTGGCCCTTGTTACACGGGCCTCTCCCAGCCATGAACACGCAGATTTCTGTGTGTTCATGGGTGGGGGAGCCCCGTGTGAACGACATGGTGCACACACCCATGGAGAGTGGGGGCACATGCCCATTCACACACCCCTCCCCCACTCATCCCCACGCAAGGAGCAACCAGGGGAAATGGTAGTTACTATGTGGGTGTGGATGAGTGGTGGGTGAGTGGGGATGCGTGTGCAGCTGCGTGCATGCCCTGTCCATGCACTGGCGTGCCCACGGACTCCCCACCCAGTGGAGCCATGTAAAAATATCATGTGAGGAGCCACTCAAAGAAGAACAGAAGGTTGCTACCTTGTAAACAAGGTTCTTTGAGATGGAACTAAACATTCTTACAACACCCACCCTTCCAGCCCTGCATGGAATTCTTTTCTTATATTTCTAGAAAGGGTTGTAAGGAACTGTCATTCTGAGGGGGACAGTCAGTGTTTTTTATACTAGAGGAGCTCGAGACCATCATGTGGTCTATTATTTGAATAGGGTGAGCAATGCATGCACTACTCAGTTGTGAGACTGTTGGGAGCCATCTCGAAGAACCTTCTTTACAAGGTAGCAACCTTCTGATCAGCACATGCGGAGGAGCTGTTTGTAAACAAATCTTATCTCCCAGTCCAATCTGGTGTCGCTGCTGCTGCTGCAGCACTCCTAGGAGAGAGAGGCAGGTGAGGAATGGGGTCTGGAGCCAGGGAGGGGAGGCAGAAGAACTTATTGGGGGAGCTTATTGGGGGAGAAGCTGGCTGCAGCCTGCTGCCCAGCCAGGCAAGTGCAGGGCCCCAGTTGGCAGCAGCACATGTGGCACATGCCTGGGGCCAGCCCTGTCAGGACCCCTCCTGCCACTGGCAAATGTTGCCTCTGGGTTCTGCCACCAGTGCGCCGTCACAGCCAGGTAGGCATGCTGTGCATTTCTACTGGCCCACAGGTCGGTGGTGAAGTGTATGGTGGCACCCCCAGCCCCTGCCAGCTTCTCCCTCACCTGCTCCTTCAAAGCCTTGTACAGGACTGGCACCACCTGACAATTCAGGGTGGTGCGCGATGGCAGCTGAAACTGGGGGGCCAGGAACCCAATCAGCTGCCTAAAGCCCATGTCCTGTACCATGGAGAACGGCTGCCCATTGAGCGCGATCATTTCGCCCAACAGGCCCATGGCTTTCGCTTGAAAGCCATGCAACCCTCCAGCTGCTGATGGACTTGGCAGCTGCCCCCACCCCAGCTCCTCCATGGTGGACTGACGCCACTGGTGAGGCTGCTGCTGTTCTCCCCCCTTAGCAGGAATACCACTCCTGCTGATGGAGGCAACTGTTGGTGCAGGATGTTTGCCTGCTGAAGGAGGCAGACAACTGGCTGCTGCAGTCGGGAACCCACTGGCATCCACTGCCCCTGCCTGCCCGCTTAGCAGCAGAGTGCTGTGGCATGCCTTCAGGTGCCTCGCCATGGCAGTTGTGCCAAGGTTGGTGAGCACCTGCCCACGCTTCACCACCTTATTGCACAAAGTGCGCTGCACCTCCCTGGGATCATCCACCTGCACCAGCTTAAAATGTGCCCAGACAGAGGATTTTTTGCCCCTTCCTGCCTTCTGGCCTGAACTGGGTGATGCACTGCTGCCAGCGCTGCTGGGAGGGGCAGAACTTGGTGGCGACACAGCTCTGGGAGGGACAGCCATCACTTCAGCTCCAGACATCTCCTCTGTGGACTAGTGTCTGCCTCACTGTCCTCAATCACTGTGATATCCTGCAAAGGGGAGTACTGGGACCCTGAGGCTCGACTGCCCACCATGCTGCTGCCACTCTCCCTGTGCCCCCTATAGCTTCTGCTGCTGCTGCTCCTCCTCTCCTTGCTGTCATTGCCCAGGGATTGGGTCCTGTCTCTAGTAGCCAGGGTGGGGTCCACCAGCCCTGGACTGCTGGGGAACACCTCAACAATGGGGGACATTGTTGGCCCTGGAGGAACAATAGAAACACCTGCTCCAGCAGCAGAGACAGCCGCAGCCTCATGTCCTGCAGGTCTTCCAGTGCCCTGCGTGGCAGTGGAGGATGCTGGCAAGCCAAACCACCCCCAGTCTAGTGTCACTGCTGGGACCCTCTGAAGCCTGTCGCCCAAAATCAGACCTGTAGAGTTTGGGGCGCGGTGATGGGTTCTGGCTGCTGCCTGCTGCCACTCTTCTGGTACGGCCCCTACCACCTCTGCCATGTGCCTCATTGCCTGCCTTACAGGCAGCAGACCTGCCTCTCCTGTTTCCCTTCTCCATTTGTCCCCCCCAAATAATGCACACAAAGATTTTATATTTTATTTTTTTATTCAAATTTTTTATCTAATATTATTTATATATATATATATATATATATATATATATATATAAACTAAGTCTAACTGCTGTTAACTATTATAAAACCTATTGAACTAAATGGAATATCTAATAAATAACTACAAAGGCCTAGTCCTACAAACACACTATCATCACGCGGTCATCTGGGGGCGCCCTGTTAGAGGTCCCTCGAGTTTCCCGGGGAGCCACACAAGACAGGGCGTTCTCGGTGGCCGCACTGCACCTTTGGAACTCCCTTGCAGTAGGGGCCTGTCTGGCCCCTGACCTCCCAAGTTTCCACATGAATTGTAAGACCTGGCTGTTCCGCCAGGCGCAGTGGCGACTGGCCCCCCAGGGCGTTTGGTGTTGCTGCTGCTGCTGCAGCACTCCTAGGAGGGCGAGGCAGGTGAGGAATGGGGTCTGGAGCCAGGGAGGCGAGGCAGAAGAACTTATTGGGGGAGCTTATTGGGGGAGAAACTGGCTGCAGCCTGCTGCCCAGCCAGGCAAGTGCGGGGCTCCAGCTGGCTGGGGGCCATGTGCTGGCAGCACATGTGGCACATGCCTGGGGCCGGCCTTGTTCCTCTCACAGCAACTTTTCACTTGAGAGAGTATGATCACTCTTTCCTCTTGCAGCTGCCTGAGCATGTGAGTGCTGCTTCTGATGGAAAGGGAGGTCATGCCCAGGGAAGAAACCTTCTCTGGCTGTGACCCTTCCTTCCATCAGAGCTAGTATAGGGCTGGGGAGAGGGAGAGCACTGAGGGGCACCACCAGTGGTGGCTACTGCTAGCCCACGAAATGCGGGCAGGGGGCTGCTTGTTTATAACATCTACATGCTAAAAAATGTGAGTGGGGATGAATGGGGGCTGCACGGACTAAACACAGACTCCAGCGGGCTATTGTCTCGTTTGAAAACACACTAAATTACTATTTTTTTTAAATTACAGGTACTCATGCAGTATCATAAATGCACACTCTGAAATAGAGAATATTTGTCTTTTGAGAAAGACAACATGTATAGAGAAATGCAACATATTTTCTCAAGTAAGCTATAGTATATAATGCTTTATAGGAATTTATAATAATGTAGCAGAAAATATTGATCTTAAAGCATGCGGATTTTCACCTTAGAAATAGTATGAAGAATTCCTTGCTTTGAAAAGGAATACAGTAAATTAACTAACTTTTACAACCTAACACTGGGACATGAATTCCACTTACCTTGGTTATGAGAATTGGTGTTCTTTATATAATATATAAAAAGGTCCAGAACAAAATTGCATGTTGTCCAGAGCCATCTATTCCTGTTTTTCAAAATTATAATGTGTCTCTAAATATGAAAGTTCCAAAAAGATTATATTTATGAGACTGTTTTTCTCTTTGCTTGACTCTGCACAGAAAAGATCATAAAGTCTTGCATGCAAAGATGTTCACTGAAATTGTATTTTTCCATAAAGTAGATGGAAACTGTACAATATTTCCCCCTTTCACAGACTCTAATTAACAGCCTTTCTTCCCATAGATAATGGTTGGCAGCAGTGCACAGTGCAGAAGTTGTGTGCTGCACTTTTGAACAAAGTCCTGAATTGAGCCATTGTTTCCACTAAGATAGCCTTCATTTTTCACTGGACAGAGAGAGCAGGGTGTAAAAAAGGCACCTTGTGTGCAACTGTTGGCAAGGCTTGGAAGTGAATTAAAATCTCCACAAGGTCTGGGCAGTGCAGCTCTGCTCGGTATTGAGCTCTTTGGAAGCACACTTAGCTCAGACATTCCAATGCAGTGAGGCAGCAGCAGGGATACAACTCGACTCTGCAGTCGAGCGGGGAAAGCCAACTCTTTCAGAGACAGAGAGATTAGGCTCTCTACTGGACTTTCATTCAAAACGTGCGTGACACACAATGGCTCTTGACCAGCTTCTACTCTACAAAGATTTGGAGAATGCTCCGTTATCAGGTGATCTTGAGGCACTGGGTATTACCACTTAGACAACCAACCTATTCTTTATGCCAGAGGTAGGTGCAAAACTTTTACAGGGGAAAAAAGCAAGGGCTGAAAATTACAGCTGGGGACATGTATTGGTTTCTGTGTGCAGGAAATGGTGGGGGGGTGGGGGGGGAGAGAATAGCTCCCCTTTTAGTTTGGTTTTACCGAAAGCCTTTCCTCTTGCCAAGCACTGGAGTTGGTTGATCTTTTAAAATACTTCTTGAATGCCTCTGTAAGTTTGTTTTTCAGAATTTAGGATTCAGGAAATCTCCAGAGACGCTGAGCATTACAATTTAACTCTTTTCTAAAGGGAAGACCTGAGTCTGACTTTACAGTACAGCTATACAAGAGTAGAAGAGAGAGGAAGCAGGGCAGTGATATAGGATCAGGGAATAGGGCTTAAAATGTAAACACTTGGGCAGAAGGGAAGAAGGACCAAATATAGTGCCATGGTATTTCTAACAATGGAAACTGGCCGGAGATCAATGTACATACCACTGTACACAACGATGCAAATGCTCTGAGTGAGTGTAGGATTTTAAGCATATAATATTGCATGTTACTATTCTAAGTCTGGATGGTGAGGCTCATGTATATAACCCTTCACAGCAGTGTAGATGACTATGCAGGCTGTCAGAGGAGAAGAGGGAGGGAGGAATAATCTGTGGACAGGTTCTGCCACATCCTGCCCTGCTGGTGGAGAGTATCGAGGAAGATACCTCTGCTCTTGTGCTTATGTATAGGTGTAATTACCCCCTCCCCTCTGTTCAGGGTGTGTGGAGGAGGAGGAAGATTTCTGTTGATTTGATATTGGGACAATCCTCTTCTCTGCTAGTCTGTAGTTGTATTCCTGTACTCATTATTTGAAGTCGCTGGCTCAGCTCTCATTGATTGTAGTAGTGGGTGAGGATTACACCCTGTGTGGGACTGGTGGTGGGAGTAGGGAGGCGTAGAGTCTCTGGTGAAGGCAAAAAGACTCTGCCTTACAGTGTGGGACACCGCACAGGAAGACAATTAGGGTCTCTGGTGTAGGTACAATCATTCTCATGGTGTGTGACTGCGAGAAGGGGTGGAAAAGGGATTCTTTGTTACTTTGGGGCTAGTAAAAGTAGCTTTTATGCTGCAATGTGTGTAATTGTGAGGAGAATGAGGTGAAGGGATCCTTCAGTCCTGCACCCTGTGACTCTGAGGATCAGGTGGTGTTGTTTTTTTTTTTTTTTAATTTCTTTCACTATCACAAATTATAAAATCATAATATACAATTTCAATCTCATAAAATAAACGGACAGGAAACATTATAAATAGCAATTAAAATTATTTAACAATTAAGATGGTTAAACCTGATTAACATGATTAAAACAAATCATTTTAGACAGTTAAATTATTTTATAACAGATTAAAACCCAAGACTGAGTTTGATTTTGTTGGATAAGAAAGCAAACCTAGCTACTGCATGAATTATTTGATGTTGTTTGCTTCCCAATAAAAGCAACAGTCTATCAGACAGAGGAGACCATTGTTTGCTTGCACAGAGGGGAGAAAGCCATTTTCTTCTAATGTCCTTATAGAAAGGACAATCAAAAAGGTACTGGGGGAAATTCTCCACCCCATGGTTCCCCTCCCCACCAACATGGACATAAACGGTGGTTGTGCGGAATACTATATCAGCCCATAAAAACATTTGTGTGCATCAAGGCAAAACATAGTCTGGCAAAAGCTACTTTAAGTTGTGGTGAGAGAAGATCAAGATAGGGTTCATATTCAAATTGTTTAAAAGATGATAATA
This sequence comes from Sphenodon punctatus, assembly GCA_003113815.1. Classification (NCBI taxonomy): domain Eukaryota; kingdom Metazoa; phylum Chordata; class Lepidosauria; order Sphenodontia; family Sphenodontidae; genus Sphenodon; species Sphenodon punctatus. Next base: position 883,168 of record QEPC01013180.1, on the reverse strand, counting down.
AGCAGGAAAGATTTGATCCACTAACTATTGCCATGTCTCCCTGCATGGAAGTATTGATTCTTCTTTATTTTAACTTGTGCTTAAATTCAGGAGTGATAAAAATATCAGTCTTCATTAAAGCCTAAAATTGTATGTCCTTCATATGAACAAACCAGGGAAAAGGTTTGTCAAACAAGTCCTGTTCCTCATTGAGATTTATTTATTTAAACATATATCCCACCCTATTCCTAGGGTTCAGGGTCAGTTACAATGAATAAAAATATATAAAATATACAGACACAAAACTAATTTTAAAGTGTCCCAACCCCTATCCCTGCCTGCCAAATAAAAAGGTTTTGTATTGCCTCCAGAAAATTCTGACTCAGGATTTGGTGAACTTCTGGGGGAAGGGAGTTCCACAGCCATTGAGAATGCCTCTTGCTGCTCCCTTGATGTGCCAATGGTACACACAAAAACAGTACTCCTGGCTGACTTCAGGGGCTGCAACAGGACATAGGGGAGGAGGGGGTCTTTTGGATATGTGAGGCCCAGGCCATTTAGGTCAAAACTTGAGTTGTGTCCAGAAAGCTATCGGAATGGGATCCAGTGCAGACTGAGGGTGGTTTTAGATGATCCTGCTCACAAGCGGGATCGTTCCGTGCCGGCATCAGGCACCCGCCTTCCTCTCAACGCCATGTCTGATGTTCAGAAGAGCATCAGACACGGCGTGGAGTGTTGCACGTATGCGTGCCCTTCTGCACATGCGCACTCGGGCAAAGAACCCGGAAGTGCGGCGTGAAGCCGGCACAGCGGCGATCCGCCTTGACAGGGGCAGGATTGCCGGGCCGGCTTCACGCGGCAGAGATCCGGCGTTCGCACGCGCCGGGGTTTTAGACGAGCGGCAACAATGGCGGCTGATAAAGGGCTCAGCCGCCATTTGCGTCTCGTCTAAAACCGCCCTGAGAGTCACTGGTCTAAAGTGCTCCCAGCGACTGATCTCCAACAGAAGGTGGGCTGCTTCATTCTGCACCAGCTGCAACTTCTTAACAGTCAATAAGGGCAGCACCATGTAGAGCACATTGCAGTACTCTAGCCTTGAGGTTATGAAGGCATGGATGATGGTGGGTGGCCAGGTCACAGTCTGTCAGAGAGGGGGCGGACTGTAGGTTTCCTAACAGATGAAGTTGGTGAAAAGTGTTTTTGGCCACCACTTCAGCCTGATGTTCCAGGTTCAGTTATAGATCCAGTAACACTCCAAGGCTGCAAGCCTGAGCAACCAAAGGAGGCTGGGCCAAATCAATGGTAGGTGCCCAGGTCACAGGATTGGCTCACCATCATCATTTCAGTTTTGTTTGGATTCAGCTTCACTTGACTCACCCTAATAGTTTTGAGGTCATGAGGCTTTCCCTAGCTTTTCACCCCCATAAATTACTCATTTATGCTTCTCCTCATACCATCTTATCCTATAGGATTTCCTTCCTCTCCTTGTAAGTAAGCTAAGTTCCTGCACCTTTTTTACTTACTGAATTCACAGGTCCATTAGCAGCTATTAGCCAGGTAGGTTTGGGGAATGTAACTTCTTACTGTTGGGAGCTGGGAGTGAATATCAAGGAATGGATTGCCCCATAATAACCTGTTGGGTACTTCGAGCAACTGAGATTGGCCACTGTCGGAGACAGGATGCTAGGCTCAATGGACCATTGGTCTGACCCAGTATGGCACTTCTTATGTTCTTATTCCTTTCTTCCTATGTTCCCCTCCCATATCCCATCAATATCCCTTTCAGTATCCCATCCCATCATGACTTACAGCTGTGGCGAACCATGGGAACAAGAAGCCACACCAGCTGTTCCTTTCTTCCAGGCTATTATGACTCTGGGAGGTGGTCCAGCATCTGCTATCCCCACTCATCCACAGAGGTTCATACCTGGGTTATACCTGGCAGCACTTGGAAACTGGAAATAACCTTTTGCTATGCATTTAATGCTGAATTTATTGAGCAAATCACATACTTTACTGAACACCTATATTGAAAATTGAAAGTGAAAGTAAAAATTGAAAGCAAAAGCAATCAATCTGCATTTTCTCACCACCTAGTTTCTCACATCCACAGCTCACAGTGATATACCGGTAGGTATCAGTGGACAGTTTTATTGGGGTCTTGCCTACTGAGGTGTTGGAAATCCCTTTCGGTTCGCATAAAGCTTCCAGTCAAACATGTGCTTCTTATAGCCCCTCTCTAGCATCTTCTGCATTACCATTAGGGGTGTGCATTTTGTTTTTGTAATTATAATTACAAAAATGAAATTGGCCATTTTGTTATTGTAATTAAAATTATGAAAATGAATTTAATAATTCCAAAATAATAATGAAATTTTGGAATTTGTAATTATTTTATTTTTTCTGACTGTGGGACACATACCTTAGGCTATAATATTTGTGGTTTGTGTCCAAATTTTATTCAGGTGGAATGTACCTATCACCTATGGGAACAAGCCAGCCAAAATTCAGAAGGATTGGATGCAGGGTCAAGATTTTATAAGCATTATGATTTTTAATGCATTTATACTGTATCTTCCTTTCTGCCAATCCAATTTGGATGAAATTTGGTTATTGTATACCCCTAATGTAAGGAAGCATATGTGCCAAGCTTCAGAAAGATTAGACCACAGATTCAGATTCTATAAGCAATTAACATCTTGTGGTTTGCACACATATTTTCAGCTGTACAAACTTTGCTGTCCATCCAATATGGATGGAATTTGGACTCCTTGCACCTCTTATGCAAGGGATCATCCCTGCCAAATTTCAGAAAGATTGGATAAAGGGACATAATTTTATAAACAATTCAGGATTTGTGATTTTAACAGAAATAGTGCAAATACAAGTTCTGAAAATTTTGGGACAAAAACAAAAATTTCAGGACATAAGAGGGACTTCAGATAGCAAGGCAGAGGGAAGGGGGAAGCATCCCATCAATCAAGAGACATGATTGACACATCTGGGCTGACCAACCGGCATCCCAAGCACACCCTGCAGCACTGTGACAGAAGACATATGAGAATCTCTTATTGGTTCTTTCCTAAACAGATGCTTCCAACTTCCTAGTAACAAGCAGGGGGTCTTGGAGTGAGCACAGCACAGAATGAGGATACATGATTGGCATTTCTGCTAGCCAATTGGCATCACGAACCCATCTTGTACCACCAGGGTTGGCCCCAGGGTTTGTGGTGCGGGGCCTAATTTGCCATCATACCTGCGCACATGCCTTAGCCCCACCACTTACTTCTTAGCTTCCCACACTCAGTGCCCCCTCACCAGTTACTTCTAGTCCACAAATCCATCCCCTCAACACTCTCCACAGAGTGCCCCCTCACCTGTCTCTCCCACCCCAACAGGGATGCAGCTGGCTACTTTGCAACTGGCAAGCACCCTGCCTTTGCCTGTGCCTTTCCCACGGTAGTTCCTTTTACATCCTGACTTTTCTCTGCTTGGCTACTGTGCCCCGCAGGCTCAAATAAAAGTACCTGGCCAGTTAACACCTCACCCCCCATTTTCAGTGCATCTCACATCCCCCATTTTGCCTACCAACCCTCAGCTCCCAAAGTGGCTAATTGTTATGCCATACTGCCATTCTCCATGGCCCCACCCTCCCCTCCTTTCCCAGAAGGAGCTTGGAAAGCACAGATTATGAAAAATTAAAGAACTTTTACATGAAAGACCACCTCTCCTTCCATGCGTGACTGTGACCCTGACGGTGGACCTGGAGCACCATCTTGTGGATACCACAGGCCAATCTTGTCCATATGACAAGGGTCTACAGATAGGTGTTCTCGGTTGCTGCCCCAGCACTATGAAACTCCTTTTCCCTGGGAGGTCCACCAGAGCCTGAGTTTGAGCATATTCTGGAGAAAGTGAAAAACTGGGAGGGAGGGACAGCACCTCAGCACAGCAGCAGTAGCCCAGATTGAGAAGGAGCCCTGTCCCAAGACCGCCCCTGGCATGGGATGGCATGTGCCACTGCACCATCAATCCGTGTCCCGGGGCAGCTCGGGGAATCCCAGCAGCGGAAGGTTCACCTTGATGAAAAGCAACTGCTCCACCAACTTGGCCCCCAGTCTCAGGCGGTGCGGGGAGCAAATGNCAACTGCTCCACCAACTTGGCCCCCAGTCTCAGGCAGTGCGGCGAGCAAATGTACCCCACCATCAAGAACACTCGCTCGCTGGAGACACTGGTTGGTGGGCAGGACAAGAGACCCGTGGCCACTTTGAACAGGGCTGGCCACACGTTGGTCTTGCTGACCCAGTAGGCCAAGGGATTGCTGCTGGGTTCTATGCATGGCTTCTCCTCCAGGTAGCTCTCCACTGCTGCTGAGATGCTGTCGTACTCTCTCACGTAACTCTGCCTGGGCACCACCCCCACCACTGACCTCAGCCATGCTGCCTGCCCTGCTGTGCACGAGCCCATGCTCACCAGAGTGCCCTGCACATACGAGCTACTGCTGGCAATAGGGGTGCTGCTGCTGTTCAGTCTGCTGCTGGTGCTGCTACTGCTAGGGCTGGGGGCAGGGATAGACCCCACTGGCTGAAAGGGGTGGCTGCTCCCACTCCCACCACCCCCAGGGGTGTCCTCCTGCTGCTGCTGCCGCTGTGCACTCTCAAGAGCCCTCCGCCTGCTGGATCCTCTTCACCAACACACCCTTCCAGTGATCGTAGAGCTATGTCTGGCATGTCACGCTGCCCTTGACCCTGGGGTCCAGCATGGTTGCCAAAATGCATTCCTCCCCCTTCAGGAGCTCATTGAACCATGCCTTCAGCCCTGTCTTCAGCTGCCGCACCAGGTCAACCACCTCAGCTGCCAGCTTCTTACCCTGAGCCCCTGGATAATCTCATCCAGTCTCCTGTGCAGACTCTGGACCAGAGTGGTCACCTGACTGATGGTGGCCATGGAGGAGCTGATGGTCTCCATCATGGCCAGGAACGGTCTTAACACAAAGACTGGGTGAGCCAGGATCTCCCATTCAGCCCCATTGCTCCCTGGAGGTGCCCCGCTGTCCATCACCAGTTGAACCTGATGCAAGGCTGCTTTCTGCTCAAGAAGTCGCTCAAGCATCAGGAACATTAAATTCCACCATGTGGAGACATCCTGGACCAGCTGGTGCACTGCCTGCTTTGCCCAGAGGAGGTCGCTGCCCTTCACGCTCCAGTTAAAGAAACTGGCCAGCTTCCTCTCCTGCTTGATCAGGGAGCTAAGGGTCCTGGCCCCAATCCCCTTCTCCCCCAAGCTTAGAGCATCCCTGACCACCACGTGAAGGGTGTGTGCAGTGCAAGGGATGCTGGTGAAGCCCCCCATACAAACTGCCCTCAATATATTGGCTGCGTTGTCCATCATCATGCACCCCTTGGTGAAGGACGCAGCTGGCGTGACCCACTCCCTCACCATGGCAGTCAGGGCTGTCTCAATGTTCCGAGATGTGTAGGAGCCGTCCATGACTTCCACCTGAAGCAGGGCCCACCTATAACCTGCTTCGAGACCCCTCCTGCCACTCTCAAATGCTGCCTCCAGGTCCTGCCACCAGTGCGCCATCACTGCCAGGTAGGCATCCTGCGTGTTCCTGCTCGAGTACAGGTTTGTGGTGAAGTGGATGGTGGCACCCCCAGCCCCTGCCAGCTGCTCCCTCATCTGCTCCTTTAAAGCCCGGTACAAGACTGGCACCACCTGCCAACTCTGGATGGTGCATGAGGGCAGCTTAAACTGGGGGGGGCCAGGAAGCCAATCAGGCACCTAAACCCCATGTCCCTGACCACCGAGAAGGGCTGCCCATCAAGCACAATCATTTCCCCCAACATGCGCGTGGCTTTCAGTTGAAAGCCACCTCCTGCAGCTGCCGATGGACTTGGCAGCTGCCCCCACCCCAACTCCCCCCTGGTGCACTGACGCTGCTGCTGTTCCCCCCAACAGCAATATCGCTCCTGCTGCTCGAGGATGCTTGCCTGCTGATGGAGGCAGACGACTGGCCGCTGCAGTCGAGAAACTGCTGGCGTCCACTGCCCCTGCCTGCCCGCTTAACAGCACAGCACTGTGGCATCCCTTCAGGCGCCTCGCCATAGCAGTTGTGCCAAGGTTGGTGAGCACCTGCCCACGCTTCATCACCTTCTGGCACAAAGTGCATTGCACCTCCCTGGGATCATCCGCCCACACCAACTTAAAATGCGCCCAGATGGAGGATTTTTTCCCCCTCCTGCCTTCTGCCAGGTGACACACCATTGACAGCGCTGCTGGGAGGGGCAGAACATGGTGGCAACACAGCTCTCGGAGGGACAGCCATCACCTCAGCACCAGACATCTCCTCCACAGGACTAGAATCTACCTTGCTATCCCCAATCTGAGATATGTCCTACTAGGACCCTGAGGCTGATCGACTGCCCATGCTGCTGCCACTCTCCCTGTGCGTACTATAGCTGCTGCTGCTACTGATGTTCCTCTTCCTGCTGCCATTGCTCGGGGATCAGGCCCTGCTTCTAGCAGCCGGGGTGGGATCCACCAGCCCTGGGCTGCTGGGGATCACTCCTTGCTGGGATCACTCCTTGCTCCCTGGACTGCTGGGGATCACTCCTTGCTGGCCTCCCTTGCTCTCACCTGTCCCCCCTTATCGCAATCCAAAACTCTGCTGCCAAGGTCATTCACTCTGCCCGTCGCTTCGACCATGTGCAGCCTCTCCTCTTCTCTCTTCACTGACTCCTCCTTCCTGAACATATCCTGTTTAAACTCCTGGTATTCACTTTCAAAACACTCCACAACCAAGCTCCCCCTTACCTCTCAGACTTAATCTCCCTACGTACTCCTGCATGTGCTCTCCGCTCCTCCTCTGTTCCCTCACTCACTCCCCCTCGTTTTTCCTCTCACCTAACTGCCTTCGACCCTTCTCCCTTGCTGCCCCCCATGCCTGGAACTCCCTCCCTACCCACATCCGCCTTACCCCCTCCATCCGCTCCTTCAAATCCCTCCTCAAGACCCACTTTTTCCTCGCTGCCTTTCCCAATGCCTGCTAGTCATTCCCCATATACTTACTGTCTGCCCTCCTCTGCAGACTGCTGCAACCAACCTATTGTAACCAAGCCAAGCACACGCACCTGAGACTTCGCATCCGCCTGAATGTTTGTTTGTCTTCTCCCCTGTCTCTCCCACTGTCCCCTCTCCCTGTCTCCC
>QEPC01013180.1:798216-863332 GCA_003113815.1 Sphenodon punctatus | reverse complement strand
GAGTGAGGTGATCAAATTTGCAGACGACACCAAGTTATTCAAGGTAGTTAAAACACGAGCAGACTGTGAGGAACTGCAACGGGATCTTACGACACTGGGTGCCTGGGCATCTAAATGGCAAATGAGATTTAATGTGGACAAGCGCAAAGTGATGCATGTAGGGAAAAAAAATCCAATCCATGCGTTCACAATGCTGGGTACTAAGCTAGGAGTTACCACTCAGGAAAAGGATCTGGGAGTGGTTGTGGACAATACAATGAAATCCACAGCGCAGTGCGCAGCAGCTGTCAAAAAGCGAACAGAATGTTAGGAATTCTTCGGAAGGGGATAGAGAATAAAACTGAGGATGTCCTAATGCTTCTATACAAATCAGTGGTGTGACCGCACCTCGAATATTGTGTGCAGTTCTGGTCGCCCCATCTCAAAAAAGACATAGCTGAACTAGAAAAGGTGCAGATAAGGGCAACAAAAATGATCAAGGGCATGGAAGGGCTCCTGTATGAGGAGAGGCTTGGTAGGTTGGGGCTGTTCAGCTTGGAGAAGAGACAACTGAGAGGAGATATGATAGAGGTCTATAAAATCATGCGTGGTGTGGAACTAATAAACAAGGGGCAGTTACTTACCCTCTCAGCTAGTACTAGAACTAGGGAATCTACTGCCAGAGGCTGTGGTAAGGGCCAGTACTATAGCTGAGTTTAAAAGGGTTTGGACAAGTTTCTGGAAGATAGGTCTATTAGCCAGACAGGATCAGGGAACATGACGGGCCCTGGGAGAAAACAACAGGGAATGGTGTGACCAGTTGGGTGTTTCTCCCAAGCCTCCGTGATTGGCCACTGTCGGAGACAGGATGCTGGGCTAGATGGACCATTGGTCTGACCCAGTATGGCACTTCTTATGTTCTTAACAGATTTCCAGAGGGAGTGAATTTCTAAACCAAGCTCTATCCCTCAAAAACATCCTGCCTCCAGTTACCAAGAGTGCAAATCTGAAAGCAGGTCTTAGGTGATCTTTGCTGCTGTGTTAATACCTGGAGTGAGAAGTGTTCCCTAAGATTCTCATATACATTGCAAGCCTGAAGTTATTTGACACCAGAACTCTTAGCAAATCCAATGGGAGTTCTGGGAATGCAGGATGTTCAGGATTGGGCTCTGCAGGAAGATGGACATGCTACTTTCTAGCTTTGATATTCAACCCTCATTTTTTGGCATGACTCATTAGACAAAATAAGTTCTGAGCTATGGAGTACCTTTTAGTTTTCCATTTTTACTTTATGCTCTTAATAAAAGTAATACAGTATATTGATTTAGTAGCATAGTTGCCTTTGCAATTTAAAAAAAAATTATACAGGTTTTCTATAAAGTTTTATAAATCATGAAGTTGAATTTAAAATAGTTTTAAAAAAATATTTCTGAAGTTCATCTTTAATTTTATATTAGTTTATATAGCCATTTCTGCTATTCCTTACAAATGTCATGTTTAGGTATTTTTAGGATTAACATATTGTGTACCAAATCTAGAGTCAGATGAAAGGTATACGTGAAAGTTATTTTAAAAGTATATACGTTGGGATAAGGTTCTAATTAGTGTGCACAAGTGCTGCATAACTTGCATCTAATAATAGTATGTTTTGTAAAAACAGAGGACTCTCCAATTGCATGTGATCTTTCCTAGCGTTGTAGGGTCCTGCTGTCTGTTGTTTCAGACAGTGCTCTGATGTGGGACCTTTACTCCCATAGTATTTTTCTCCAGCTGTGCTACTGTGTACAGCAAGAATGCTACTGCTGAAGTGAACTCTGGCGTTTTCAATACAGTACATCTTTATTCTAATGTTTTTGTACCACATTCCTTTGTATCAAATAGAAAAATCAGTTGCTTGGTTTAGCTACATTTCCTTGCAGCGCAAGTAGGTTCAAGTGTCAACATCTTTTCTCCCTGCAGAGCAAAAGAAGGGGGCAGACAACACATTTGGGTTGAAATGGCCACAACTCTTTATTAACTAACTTTAACCAGGTCCAGTATTTTAACCGTTCCAGGGCAGACACCGCTGTCCAATACAGTAACCATCCAAGACCCCCTTTTGATTGGGATCCCCGCGGTAGGGATGACCAGTGCCCAAGCTAGGGATCGGTGCTGTTCTACTCAGCAGATGCAGCTGGCCAACCCCCACCCCTGGGGACTTGAGGTGCAGCTGTGGATAGAGATGTGAAGGCCCGGAAAAAACCCTGTTTCTTTCTGTTTTTTTCTGAGGCCTTTTTTGTTTTTTTCTGAAAAATTGGAAAAATTGAAAATATTTGGGAAAAATAAAAAACACCTCATGAAATATGTTTTTGGAATGATGAATAAAATGTTTGACAAGGTGTTCTTGTATTGCTACCCTTTACTCCCCCCAAAATGTCTTCTAAGTAATAACTATGTAATAGGAAGACTTTTATAGGAAGAGTTCAGCAGCTTGTAGCTCCATTTGTAACAAAAATTAAAAACATTTTAAAGTAAAAATTAGTAAATTTGTCATTATTGTCTGAATAAAGTATACTTTTAAATTTAATAAATATACCAAACATGATAATTTCATGAGCAAACAAAGTTATACATTTTATGTTCTTAAAGTAGCAAAGTGAATTTAGATCTGTAAAGGGTGCTAAGAAAAGAAGTTTTGAATATATTTCGATTTTCCCAAAAATTTCCCCCCTTTTTTTTTTTTCAGAAAAACCCCCGATTTTTTTCCATGGCTTCAAAATGTCTGGAAATTTTACATATCTAGCTGTGGGTCACTTATCCCCTGATCAGCCACCCTGCAACTCCCACCTCTTAAGGAGGTGCCTCGATTTAATACGGAGTCCAATTTCCAGCCACTCTCAGAAAGGCTATGCCAACCATGGACCTCTACCTATAACCCTATAATTGAACTTCTCATTGAACACACCCCACAGTTACCAAATGTAAATCAAAGGGTGATGGCAATATGGGGAAGGTGAAACAATCTCGCTTACAGGCCCAGCCAATTAGCCCAATAAGGAAAAATACCTTCCCATCCCCCAAATTGGTGACCAGCTGAACCCATAGTGCCAGTCCAAGAGGATGGGTGGGTGTTCAGTGCCTGACCACCCCTTCCATGCCCTCTTATAGAGTGGGGAAAAAATCGCGCTCTCCTCTGTGACCCCGTGCTGCCCTCTTTCTCCAAGACAGACAGGGGCAAGGGCCCGCCCCCCCAGGGCCCTCCCCACACAGGTGTGTGGTTGGGGAGGGAAATTCTGCTTGGATATGAAGTGTGTGTGTAGTGGAACTTGTTATGTAAACCAAATGCTCCTTGGTCATCCCTGTCCTTGTTGTCCTAGATTCCAATGAAGCTGTTACCTGGTGGGAATTCCTTTGGTGTCAGCTCTCACCCGTCTGCCTCTCTGGTTTTGGTTCTTCTGTTTTTGGATTCCATTTGCTTATCAAATTGGAGAGAAGAAAGTTACCCTGCATTTTTACTAGACTAGCTTGTCTTCTTAAGAAAATATTATGCTGCTTTGCCTTTCTTTGGTTATTTTTAATTTTCACATATTTTAAGAAGTGTTTATAGCTGCCTTAAGATTTTCATTCAGAATAGAGAATGAAGATTAGCAGATATTTTCCGTAATCTGTAAAGACTATAGTGTTTTCATGTTTGTATTTCTAAAAAGAATTGCCTAAAATTTGTAGATGTTTGTTAATTAATGTTCATTTAATGGTGACTTTCAAATAAGTTAGAAATTTCTTGTATGTTTTCTTCCTGCCCAAAACTGTGTGGAGGGAAATTCAGTGATACTGATACATATTGGTTTTGAAAGGTTGGCAAATGCCCATTCCATGGAACCAAAGGAGGCACTAGACTAGGACATGCAAAGAAGTGGCAGGGGAATAGAGAACTACATGCAGGACATGAAATTGCTGATTGAACTCCAAGAGCCAAAATAATAATAATAATAATAAAATAAATTAATTAATTAATAATAATAATTATTATTATTAGCAAACATTTATATAGCAGCAGCAGCGTACCTGGCACTTTACAAAGTAATAAAATAGACACAGTCTTATAATAATAATAATAATAATAATAATATAATATAATAAATCAGTTGCCAGACTTTATCCTGATATTAATGTGAAGTAAAAGACAAATACTGAATTTCAGTATCATTCTAAACTGTACTATGACTTAAACAAGTACAGACAAGAATTAAAAACTGCAGGGTTTAATAGCTCTGAGAAATAGAGACAGTCCAATATGGTATCACAAGGTTTACATTCCCCACTCTAAAACGATAGTTAAATGGTTAAAAAAAATCAGGGGCTACTGACTGAACTCAGGAGGAGGGAGCAGAGATGAATGCATGTACAGATCCATGATCTGGACCCTCCTCTTTCTGAGTGGCTCTTTCTGAGTGGCACTCTTGCCCCCAACTTCTGTGTGCGCTTGTGCTAATTTTCGAAGTGGCCCTTGGTTGGCCTTTTTTACACGGCTGCCGCCGCGGGCCCAGTGGGTAGAGAGGGGTGGGTGGTGAGCACACCCACTGCACACCCATTGGGGCCAAGCAGGGAAAAGTTTACATGGACATCACTGCGGTGGGTTCTGGGAAGTCTGGGGAGGGGCTGGCACACACTCACCGGGCACACACACACACCCAGGGCAACACCGAGTAAACACCCATAATGTTTACATGGACTGCCCATATGCTGATCAGAAGGAAAACCAAGCGCAGCACAGTGATGTTACAACGTGGCTGAGTGAGGGCAAACGAAGCCATGGCACAGAGCAGCGCCCCAAAACTGCCAGACTCCAAGCAGGTGTGGGAGGAGGGAGCTGGAACGTCAAGAGATACAAAGAAGCGGCCCCTGTCAAGCCCTGAGCCACAGGCTAGAAATCCGGGCGCCATGGACCCCTCAAAACCCAGACCACAGTGCATGCAGGGAAACCCAGGGGGATGAGGGAGAAAGGGGACCCCAACACGGCCGGGAAGGGCAGGCGAGCCCCAAAACGGGTAAGGACCACACTAACCCCCCCCCCCCGGCAAGGATCACCATCTACAAACCCCCCCAAACCCCAAAATAACATGCCAGGAATAGAACAGCTGAGATGACAGTGCCAAGCACTAAAGCGCATGGAGCCAGGATCGGCGGGTACAGAGAGGAGAAGTGCTTCCCAACAGACACACATGAGCTGCAACGCAGCAGCTGGCCAGTAAGCACGGGCAGGGATGCACAGGGCTCAGGATGAGTGCCACACCACAGCAGGGACAGCAGGGGGGACATGGGAACCCAAATGGCAGAGGGGGCATGACCTGGATGGCAGGGTACCAAGGGGCCAGGCCAAAGAGGACCTACTGATACAAAGCACAGACATGGGGAGGGGGGGGAACACAGAGCAATGGACCTATGCCCTGCCAGCCAACCACTCCACACCAACCACACAGAGGGGTACAACAGAGGGAAGGCGAACACAGACACCAGGGGAAACCAAGCAAACCAAACTTTATTTATAAACCAGCTAGAGCAACAGGCTTACATAAAACAACAAACACCAACACTGAGTGGCTACAAGGTGGGGTGGTGGGGCATATCCGAGCCCTCAGTAGGGAGCGCACAGGGAGGCGGAGCGCACCCAGAAGGCCGCCCCGACTCATGGTCAGCCCTCTGTGGCTGCAAGAGTAGGAATGGGGGACTGATAGGGGATGGTAGACACAATGCACCATGGGGTCAGAACCAGAGCGAGGCCAGGCCAGTAGGAATGGACAGTAGTGCACGGACAGAAGGAAGGACCATGCCCCATTCAGCAATCAAAACTGCCCGAGAGTGGGTGGGTTGGAGACAGTCAGGGACTGACCACAGTGACGTGGCACGGACGGCGATGACAGTGGGCACCTGGAGCCATGTACAACCACACAGCCCCAATGCACGACTGGTTGTGCGCAAGGCTGCTATGGGAGACAGCAGAGTCAGGGGAACACAGCTAGGGAGAGCAACAACAGGGCAGGAAATGACAGACTACGGAAGGAGAACACACTAGAGAGTCAAGAGCCCATACCATGTAACATCCCACCCGGAAGAGCTAGAAACCACCTCCCATATGTCTGCGCAAGGGTGCACGGGCCACCCCAACAGAACAGCACAGTGCCCATCCACATACCCCATGGCCCCACCATCCGTGTACCCCAACCCCCAGGTCAGTTGCAGGGGGTGAAAGGCAGGATCCTGCAGCACAGTAACACCCAGCTAATATGAACCACGAGCTGCAAGAGCCTGCAAGGTGCACGGACAGTGCACATCGCCAGAGCTCGGAGTTAAACACACACACACACCCAGTACGGATGGCCATAACAGCAGCAATCATCCTGCTCTAACAACGCTCTGAGTCCCTCAAGACCTAACCCCCACAAACCATACCCAAGACTCTGGCACCAGCATCTAGAACAGCCGGTGGAACGGACCCACAGACACAGCAGGAGAACAGGCAGCTAAACAAGGCCAACATTTATTGGCACAGGGACCGTACACCAGCCAGGGAGAGCAGATGCCAGGGACAGGGGGGTAGCACTCCAGCGTGCACGGAAGGAGCAGTACTACTGATTGACGGAGTTCGAGGGGTTGGCAGGCAGACCTGGCTGGAAAGAGTCAGTAGGTATACCCACAGACTGTGCCGCAGTAGACAGATGGGGAGGCAGATGAGTCACGCAGGTGAACGGAAGCCAGCAGCACAGCCAAGGGGGAGCAATAGTGCCGGTCCATCACAAGGAAGGGGTTGCAGCAACGGTGGGATCACAGTGCTGGCGCTGGGCGATCTGAGAACGTGGGCCCTTGGACAAGACCATCCCAGGTGAAGAGGCTCTGACGGTATCCATGGGCACACATATGGACATCCACCATAAAGCGGGACAGGAGGGGGTGTCCTGTGGCAGCAGCTGCTCCGACATCCGAACAGCTCAGCACAGCTTTTCGGGCAGCCCTCTCCAGCACTGTGCGCCACCTGGTCAGGAAGGGCCCACCGGCGTCGGGTGGAAGCAAGCCAAGCTCCCCAAGGCGGTCCTGGCAAGCAAATTGAGGGCATGCAAAGCCACAGGCATGCAAGAGAACATGTACATAGCTGCTCACTACATACGGCTCATTAGCCTGGAGGGCCAGATCGAATTCCTGATGACTGGCCACCTAGTGAACAGCAGCAAGCTCCCGAGGTCCCCATGACAGCACAACGGCGGATGGGGTCCCACAGTTGGGTCGACATAGGGCGTGAATCTGAACTCCTTAGCATGCCTCTGGCACTCCAGACCCCCAAAGGGGTGCCCCAACAGCCACATGTAATGGGACAGGAGATTGAAGCCATCACCCACGGAAAGGAGAATGCCCACCAACAGCTGGACAGCGTTGCTGTGCCACAGGGTTCCCAGCAGCATGGTGGCACACACCGGCCACTTCTCCCCGGCCCAAGGATCGAAAAGATGGCCTGTTCCATGGTTGGACATGGCCTGCACAAGGGCTGCGAGCTGGAGAGCAACCGAAGTGGATAGTGAGCTGCAATGTCTGAGCTTGGATGGGGCTGGAGCTGCCAGCTATCTGGAGGGTGACCTTGACCAGCTGATAGCGGCTGGACTCGGCAGGTCTGGGAACCTCAGTTCCACACACAGGGTGGACCCATCCCTGCTCGATAAGAGGCAGGGAGGCAGCACAGGGCCCGGGGGAGGAAGGGATGGCAAACCATCAAGGGGCTGCCATAGCTGTACACAGCACAGCGGGACGACTGCTTACCCGACAATAGCTGTCCTGGAGAATGGGGGACACATGCTGCATACCACACGCCCACCATATGGTGCAGGGGCTTGGACAGCAAGGGGGGACCCGGTAGGGGTGTGCGGTGCACAAGGGTAGCATCATGGGAACCCCAGACAGGTGTGCATGCTGCACCCAGAGTGCTGCACCAACCGCTGAGGTCCTGCTATCTATCACCCATCTACATAAGGGAGCCGGGACAACTGCTAGGGCATGGTGGTTGTTGTTATTATTTATTTATTATAATAAGCATTCATATAGCGCCAGCGATGTACCTGGCTCTTTACAGAGAATAAGATAGATACAGTTCCTGCCTGAGAGCTTACAATCTAAAAGACAGGAGGAAGAGAGACAGGGAAGGGGGAACAGAGGGAGAGACAAGGGATGCAACAATCATGAGGATGCGAGAACTCAGGTACACGTTCTTGGCTTGGTTACAGTTCAATGGGAGTTTGCAGATAATAATCCTGGGTGTGGATGATTAGTAGGAGTTAGGAAGGGCAGAATGGAAAAGTTGGGTTTTGAGGAGGGACTTGAAGGTAAGAAGGGAGGGGGCAAGGTAGATGTGGGCAGGGAGGGAGTTCCAGGTGTGTGGGGCAGCCAGGCGGTTGGGGGAGCAGGAGAGGTGGGGGAGGGTGGGGGAGGGAATGGAGGAGGAACGGAGTGCTTGAACAGGGGTTTGGAGGGAGATTAGGGCCGAGAGGTAGGGGGGAGCGAGGTTGTGAAGGGCTTTGTAGGTGAAGACAAGGAGCTTGTGCAGAATACGCTCAGGAAGGGGGAGCCAGTGGGGAGAGGAGAGGAGTGGCTGCACATGGTCAAGGCGACGGGCTAGGTGGATGATCCTGGCAGCAGAGTTGTGGAGGGAGAAGCGACAGGATTTGGCCATGGAGTCAATGTAGGGTTTGAAGGTAAGGTGCGAGTCGAAGATGAAGGCCAAGCTACGGACTTGGAGGACAGGGAGGATGGAGACCCCGTCAATGGCAATTGACAGGGAAGAGGGAGAGGAAGGATTGGGAGGGAAGATAAGGAGGTCAGTTTTCACCATGTTCCATTTGAGTTGGCGTGTAGACATCCAGGCGGAGATATCAGAGAGACAGTTGGTGAAATGAGCTTGAATAGAGGGGGAGCGGGATGGAGTTGAGAGAGAGAGTTGAGTGTTGGCAGCGTATAGGTGGTATTGGAAACTGTGGGAGGCAATGAGTTTGCCTAGGGAATGGGTGTAAATAGAGAAGTGGAGAGGGCCAAGGACAGAGCCTTAAGGAATCCCGACCGAGAGGGGTAGGGAAGAGGAGGGGGAGGAGTTAGGAAGAAAGACACTGAAGGAGCGGTCAGAAAGGTACGAGGAGAATCAGTCGAGGACAGAGTCCTGGAATCCCAGGGAGTGAAACGATTCAAGCAGGAGCAAGTGGTCAATAGTGTCGAAGGCAGCAGAGAGATCAAGGAGGACAAGAATAGAGAAAAGGCGGTTGGATTTAGCCACAAGAAGGTCGTTGGTGATCTTAGTCAGAGCGGTTTCAGTGGAGTGAAGGGGGCAGAGACCAGATTGTTGGTGTGTTGGTTGTGGAGAGTAGAGAGTGCAGCAAGAGCGATCGAGGGAGCGAAGCGGGGGCGTGTGGAGAGTGAGAGAGGCGCGTAAGGATGTGTGACCATGGGGCGTGTGAAGGAGTGGTGTTGAGTGTGTTGAGTGCTCCCTGCAGGTGAGAGGGTCTGTGTGAGGGGTGACAGCACAGGGCAGCTAGCTGGTTCAGGGGTACCTGAGCACAGGGTTGGTTTTTGGGTTGGGGACTGGTGGGCAGTCACTGGGTGTGTAACTGAGTTCACAGGAAGTGGTCATGGTGGTGGGAGCACGATGCCCATTGTGGGCACCTTGCATATGCGAACTTCCCTGATTGCCATCATGGCCACATGTTTCAGTCTCCTGGCACAGGTGTTCAAGCAATTGGCCAACCTCCTGTGCTCAGCCCCCCGCTGGTATACCCATGGCCCATGTTGCCAGAAAGCAGCCAACCTGTGCCGCGTGGCAACAGTGCAATGGGCGTGGAGGATCAAGGCCAGGTGCCAAGGGATGGCAGCATCGCACCACATCCGCCTCATCCTCTTCAGGTTGCCCCTCAACGCGTATGGCTGTTGGGTGATCCTACCCACAGGATGCAGTCACGGAGCAATGACTGGTGGAAGAACATACTGGCGACCTGGAACGATGAGGAGTGGACCAACCACTTCCAGATGACCCGCTTCCTGCTGACCTGGATCGTTGAGATCCTCGGCCCCCACCTCCACAGGAACGTTACCAACATGCACTTCCCCTTAACCCCAGGGATGTGGGTGGCGATGGCAGTGTGGCGCCTAGCAACCCCCGATTCCTGCTGGAGCCTGGGTGGGTAGTTTGGTGTGGGGACAGCGATGGTCAACAGGGCACTCCACAATGTCTGCAACCTCATAGTCGAACTGCTCCTGGAGTGGGTCATCCAGCTCCGGGACCTGGAGGTGGTGATCTGGGGCTTTGAGGCGATGGGCTTCCCTCATTGCATTGGTGTTATTGATAGCATTCACCTCCTGATCTTTCACACACCCCAACGCCAAGACCAATTACCTGAACAGGAAGCAAACATTCTCTGTGAACCTGCAGGCAGTCATCGGCCACCGATGCCTACTCATTGATGTGTACACAGGTCACTTGGAGAGGAGCCACGATGCTTGGATCCTGCGCTCCTCCCCCTTTTATGCTAGGATGTTCAATGGGGTAATAACCCCGAACATGTTCAGGATAATCAAGGGTATATCCATCGCTCCGGTTGTTATAGGGGATCCTGCCTACCCTCTGATCCCATGACTGATGAGGTCCTATCCTGTTGCCTGCACCCCCTCGGGTATTCTTCTACAAGTGCCTGGCCTCTGCGAGGTGTGTTGTGGAGAGGACCGTTAGCCTGCTCAAAATGAAGTGGCACCTCCTGCTTAACCGGAGCCATTTCGACCTACAGCACACTCCCATCCTTGTCCTGGCAGCCTGTGTACTCCATAACATCTGTGAGACTGGTGGGGCAGCCTTGGACTATCCCCCTCATGTACAGAGACAGAGCTCAGTGCCCCTGTTCCAGCATGTTCAGGGTAGGGCCTTCAGGCAGATTTCGGAGGAGAACCATGATGCCCTATGCAGGCACATAGTAGCCCAAATGGCCAAAGACTGACTATGGCCTGTAGGTGGCCCCCTTCCAACAATCCAGTATCACTGTAAACTGTGCACCAATACATAGTGCTGTCTACCCCTGTTCCTGCCTCTGTCTTGTTTGATTGCTGACATGGGGACCCCCCATGGTCCGTTGGCAGGTGTGGTGCCGGAGTGGGTTCCGGATCCCCCATGCCATGGCAGGGCTGCTCATTGTTGCACCTTACTACCTTGTGTACTGGACATCTTGTTGAACCTCCTGTGAGATAACCCCTGTACTGAAGCCCAATTGGCCATGGTGTTGTGTGTGTGTGCTCTCGCACACCATTCCAGTCGCACAATGAATGTGTGGTATGGCACCGTTTTGGTGCGCCCTGACCTGTCCTGGAGGAGATGGATGGCTGTTGTGTGCAGGGTGGTTTTAGCCCTGAGTCCCCTGGTCGTCCTTCACCATTTCCACCACCTGTTGGTGGGGATGGGATGGTGATGGCGTGATGTCTCATGCTGTCACCTGACATCCCTGTTACTGTACACCTCTCCATCCCCTCCATGCCAGTTTCTGGGTCTCTTCAGGGTGCATTTCCATCCCGTCCTGTGGCCGGCAGTCCTGGCCCCTTGATCCGTGCCGTCAGGGTTGCACCGGGTTGCACCAGGGCACGCATGTGAGCTTCTGGGCTTACCTGCCCTGCAGTTATTAGCCCCTGGTTCCCTGGCATTTGCCACCACTGTGGCTTGCTGCTGGCTCCCTACTGTCACTTGCATCCTGCTGTACAGACTCGAGGACAGACAGGTATGTTAGGTTAAGGGTATTTATTTTGGGACTATTTACAGGGGGTGCGGGTCAGTTATTGCAGGGTCTTCCCCGTCCCTTCTAGGATAGTTCTCTGTGGGCCTTGGCAGCCTCTGGTCACTGTGACCGTCGGCTGCTTGGCCTGGGCTCTTCTTCCTCCACTGGCCGCTCCACTGCTGGGTGTGGTGTCGGCTCCTGTGGATGTGACACTTAGCATTAAAGGTGACGGGTGCCCATTCCCTGTTCCCACTGTTCTGCTGCTCCCGTACCTGGCCTCCCTGTGTCTATCACCACCTCCCGTGCTACCTTACAGCCCTTCCTCATGGCTGGGTGGGTACCGTGTCCTGTGTTCCCCCCTCCCACCATGTCGGTTGGCCACCAACTGTTCTCCAGTGCTTAACTGTGTATGTGGGGCAGACAGCCTTGGCGGTTGGGTCGCTGGGGGTGCAGGGATGATCTGGGGTGGCAGGGGGCCCAGGAGGGGGGTCNATCTGGGGTGGCAGGGGGCCCAGGAGGGGGGTCGTGGAGGGTGCTGGAGGGGAACCAGGAGTGGGGTGGACTGGCCGCCCTCCCCCCTTGGTTTTGTAGGGGGGCAATGGGGGAGAGGGGCCAATGTGGCCTAGGCCAGGGTAGAGTTGCTGCTGGGGAAACCAGGTTTGGCAGACGAACTGGTGAGGGGGCACTTGCACCTGTGGGAGGGCGCCATGGTGGTGGTGTGCTGCCTGCCCTCCTACCACAACTGGTGGGCCCATGTCATACTGGGGGACGCCCCACAAGGCCACCAAGGTGTCCTCTATCAACCGGAAGGTCCTTGCGGTGGTTCCCTCCAGTGTGACATGGGCTCTCTCCCTCTCCTGCCTGTCTAGGCACTGCTTGTGAAGGAGGGAGGTAGCTTGGTGCCTGTCCCACAGGTGCTCTGTCTGGGACCGGTTAAGCATTGCTGCTATTTGTTCCCGGTCCCTTTCCCCCTCCCCTAGCTGTACCTCCCTTTTTAGGGCCTGCTTCCGGCTCTGCGCATCTGCCAATTGCCTGGTCTCCACCAGTAGTTCCCTCCTTAGGTCCTCCCCCCTCTGCTGGTTGTGGGCCCACATCTCCTGGTTCCTCTCTGCACTCCCGACGGTGGCACCCCTGGATGGACTGGGCTGCTCATCTGTGAATAGCAAGGGTACCTGTGTTTGGCTTGGGGATGGGGACCTGCCCCCCCCGTTCATCTGTTCTGGTGCCCGGGGCTGTGCTGGCATATCTCCCACCCTGGTTGCTCCCCCTATGGCCTTGACTCTGTTGGCATTCTCTATGAGCGGAGTGAGGGCTAGTGGGTTAGAGGGAGGGCTGGGCATCTCCCCGAATATACACTTCTCCTAACACCTCCCTGTCCTTTGCCAATACATACACTTCCCCCCTACCCTTGCCTGCTCCTCAGCCTTGTCTATGCATACATATCACCCATTTCTCTGCATTGTCCTCCATAAACACTCCCCAACACCTGGCATCCCTCTTCCAATAAAAACACATCTCCCACTGCCCAACTGTCCCTACTCTTATCTGCATGTACACATCCTACATCCATCAACCTTGTTTCCCCCATATACAGCCTCCCAGTACAGCGGTCCCCCTCCTGTCCCCAGCTTCAGTGAAAGACAAGGGCAAAGTGTGGGTGCTTGGAGCCCAAATCGTAAGCAAGCACAATATGCGAGACTGTACAATGTCTTTATTGCTTACATGGCATGGAAGTTAAGGCGGGAAACTTTACTTACAATTTCCATGCTTTTTGGAACATAATTGAATTTGCAAGGGCTTAACTTGGCTCTTAAACTGAAGGTATTTTTTCAGTATATAATTTCCCTATTTTTTAAAAAGTGGAATGCTTAAAATGACCCCACTGCCCTAGCTCTCTGCACCCCCTCCAAATGATCCCCCCTCCCTGATTCCTGTACCACCTATAGCCTAATGATTCCCCTGCCCTGACTCCCTGCATGGCCCCAAATTACACCCTTGCCCTACATTCCTACACTATCTATGACCCCAAATGAACCTCCTGTCCTTGCTCCCTGAATCCCCCATGACCCCAAATGATCCCCCACCCTGACTCCATACATCCCCATGTGTCCTAAATGGTGCCCCCCACCCTGGCTCACCACCTCACTCCAAGTGACCCCCCTATGCCACCTCCCTAGCCCCCCCACTTCAAGTGACCCCTGTGCCATTTCTCCAGCCCCCTGCTCCAAGTGACCCTCTGGTGGCAGCTCCCCACCCACATGTCAAGTGACCCCACCCCCACGACAGCTTCCCAGCACCTCTCAGGCCTTCTAATTAACTAACCCCTGGGGAGCTAACCAGGAAATGTGGTAGGGAAGGGTCATACGGGGAAGAGTAGCAGGAGACACTTATAACTGCATGTGTGATGTTATGAACTCTCCACGGGGGTGGGGGGTGGGTCACTAACAATTCCTAACTTTGTAACTTTAAAACTACCAGATGGATTTTGAAAAACAAAAAAGGCACACATCAGAAAGCACCCTAACACCAAAACACTGTACAAAATTTTTCTTAAACTACACTTTCAAGCCAATACAAAAAGCATCTGAAAGAGGCAGAAAAACCAATTTTAACTCCAATATTCAAACCCCTGTAACATTTTTGTTTTTCATTTGCATTACATGAACTTGGTACATATTTTATCCCTTAAATAAGTGATTCTCTCTGTTAAATGTCAGACAAATAGGATAAATGGTGCTGATTTCATAAGCAATAGAACATTAATGCATTAAAGCGAAGGATGCAAGCTGGCCTTAACTAGAGAGCGCTCCCTCCATTGTATAATTAAGAGAAAAACTGCTAAGATTTGCACATTTAGTCCATAACATGAGAAGATCTCATAATTTTCTTGGTTTTTGTTATTGGACTCTCAGGCAGCGTTTCAGGCAGTGCTTACACCAGGACTATTTTAGGTTTAATTACCTCTCAAACAGGTTTTTAGTGGATTTCTTTCCGTTTTAGTTTGATGTAATAGCACGCTCTAATAATTAGGGGATGTCAAAACAAGAAATCCTACTGGCACTTTGTTGACCTTCAGCATCTATATAGAGTGAATTCAGAAAAACTGTCTCCTCCAGATATCTCTGATCTCATATGTGACCTCATATGTAACATAAAACAGGGACCCCGTGGCTCATTAGGATATACAAGGCAGTGTTATAGAAGTTTATTGTTTTTTATAATCTCAATGTACAAAGCACCAGTGACCATATCTAGTTTATGTTATTGGCAAACAATACATATTTTAAATTGTACTACTCAAAATTAATGATACGGTCATTTAATCTCTGCAGCTTTATATTATACAGTTGATAGTATACATCCTGTTCTTATACAGGCTTTTAAAAACAGTTTGCCATGCATGTCAATAAATGAAGGACAATTACACAATTGGATATGTATGCTATTAATATATGAAGCATGAAACATTAGTGTGCATTTAATTTGTCTGGGGGCACTTTGGGCTTAACTATCTAATCTCTATAGTGGGTATTTTTAAACAAGACCCCTCCATGCAGGACCCCCCCATCATCTACGTAGCAAACGGCTCATTTGAATTGGTGCGTGGGGAAGTGCGCTCCTGTGGACCACGCCCTGGCCAACCATAGCCATGTATGGAGCACTCCGGGGAAATCAAGTGCCCTGTGCGGACCAGGGTAGCTGCCTCCATGGACCAGGTGAAGCTCCCTCCATGCTCTTCCCATGCGTGGACACCATGCAGCTGTCCCACGCTATGCAGCAGCCATGGACCCCCCCCCCCCTGCTGCTCTCGTTTAAAAACACCCTTATTTATAGCGTCTCTGCTGGTATTCTGGGAGGCAACATGTATCAAATCAGCCCAGGAAAGCATGAGTGGTTGCTCCACGAGAGGCTCATAGGGTCTGGCTTGGGTGGTCCTGCAGTGGAGACGGGGCTACTGGATCGCTAATACAGTATTCCAGGGACAACAACCTCTACCCAGTGCTAAACATGAAGCATTAGATTTCAGGGGGATGAGATTCACCTCGGCTACCACAAGTCCTTGCTGTGGGGTCATCCTGACAGTGTGGCAGTTCAGATGTATGCCCAGCCCAGCCCACATGAGAGAGAAGAAGAGTACTTTGGTTGGTGAGAACTTTGCCTCCACCACTCCCCTGACATTTGCTGAAATGACATTCCTGATTTACAGAGTGGCTGGGAAAGGAGAGAAATGATGAGAAGGAAGAGGAGGGAAAGGACTCTTCTTGCCCTGCTACCCAAACACTGCCTGTACATCCGATGCTGCCCATAGTCAACATTAGAATCTTAGGGTGCTTGCACATGAGACAGGAAGGGGGGGTGGGGTGGGGGGTAGCTGCTGTGAGCCAAAGCCACGGTAGGGGGATCGCGTGAAGCTCCACTTGCGTGCGTGGGGTATTTAATGTCATTAGCCCTGTGAGTGAAATTATGGTAGAAATGAGTTTATGACGTTAAAAACCCCATGCACACAAGCAGAACATTACGTGACATTGGCTTAGGGTGCATTCACACAGTCACAGAGCATACCCCATGCTGCTGTCCCTAATGGGTGGGGGGTGTTGTGCAAAGGGGATTTGCAACCCAAGGCCAAACCCTCTTCTCACACCATCCTCCCCACAGAAGAAAGCAGCATGAACTGTGCTTCATAACTGCTTTCCTCTATTTGGGTAGAATTAGGTGGATGCACCCTTAGCTTTAGCTTAGTTGGTGCCTACATTCAAGCTTGCAGCAAACTTGGATTTAAGTTCAAGTTCTGGTTATCTTAGTTCACTGTCTTTTAGCCTGAGTTAACTAGTGTGGAGCATTTAATATTATGTATAAAATACTGTGGGACGTTATCCCAGGTTTGATAATTCTTGTTGGCAAATGCCAGAGTGAACTACATGATACAATTCCAGAATACAGCATGGCTAGTGTGAGTTAGAGCAATCTGAGCTCAGCATTACACTTAAATGAATTTTGTGTGGCATGGTGACAACAAATCCAGCTGAAGTAATTTGAGATTACTCTGTAGTGTAGACACAACCACCAAAGCAATGTCCTGAATGTTCCTGCTTAGAAAATCAGGGTACATCACCAGTAAGTATATTTTTGCAAAAAAACCTGCAGCCCCTTTTTGCATTAGAACAAGTAGTTTCATTATGTTCTATTTTGGCAGGTTTTACAAAATGGTTAACAGGACACTGAGCCTTAGCGGAAGGGCAGGGTATACATATTTCAGTCAGTCTAAAAGCTTATTGTACTTGTTTACTCACATTAAGGCAGTTCTGAAATGGAATTGTCACATATTTTAATTGAAACAAATTAATGTAATTTCTGTTTCAATAATATTAAACATTGGTGTATCAACTGCAAATTGAACAGGCATTAAAACATTTTTAATGTAACAGTATTGGGGCGGGTGTGTGTGTTCATACTCAATTGTTTGCTTTGCAGCAAAAGCGATATGGCTTGTGTGTGTATTCCACATCAGAACAGATTTCAGTGTGAATAATTACAGGATTACATTAAAGGGTTGGACTAACTTGAACTATTAAACAAATTTAAACAAATGATAGATGCTGAATAAGGACAGAAGTTTCAACCCAGAGCATGCCCATCTTGGAACTTTGCCTCTGAAATTTGATGGACATGAAGATCTCTACTTTTAAACGTGCTTAACTCCAGGAAAATCTCTCGGTGCATCATGTTAGCTCGCAACAAGCGTAGTCAGACTTAAGTGTGTGTGCAGATCTGATGACAGAATGGCTGTTAGAATCTAAAATCCAATTTTATCAGTCAGTTTTGCCATCTGTAGTAACTCATCAACTTTGTTTATATTTTTAAAGCAGATTGTGCCAGCTCAAGAGTACAGGTCATTGGTTACTTATAGCTAATTTGTTTAACTTGTAGTTATCAGATATTTTGAATATTTAGATTAATACTGGTTCACTAAGGGGTGAGAGCATTTTTCTTTTGGATAACCAGGTCCGCAAGATCTAGGAAATGTGTTATTGATTTTGATTGCTCAGCTGGAGTTTTTCCTCCCCCTCGTAAAACACAAAATAAAACCTTGTAGGCTGTGAAATTTTATACTTTAAATTAATTAATTAATTAAAATATTTATATCCCACTTCTTCTGCTCCCAGCAGCTTGAGGTGGCTAACAGTAAAAACACAGAATACAAAAATATACCAGTAAAAATAGATTAAAACACTATATTAAAATTCAACTAAAACGGGGGGGAATAATCAGCCCCCACCACACTAACCCATTCCACCCACCATCACCCATCTTCCTCACCAAATGCCTGGTGGAACAACCAGGTCTTGCATCTTCATCGAAAGGAAGGGAGGTTTGGAGCCAACTGAGCCTCTGCCTGGACTTTCACAGCCTAGGTGCGGCTTCTGAGAACGCTCTCTCCAGAGTTGCCCCCCGGGATACCCGGAAGACCTCCAAGAAGGCACCCCTGGCCAACCGCAGGGGCCACTTCAGGGCCTGGGGAATGAGGCGGTCCTGCAGGTAGACAGGGCCCAAGCCGTTTAAGGCTTTATAGGTAAAAACCAAGACCTTGAGTCGGGCTTGGAAAACTATAGGTAACCAGTGCAGGGAATGGAACATTGGTGTAATGTGCTCACAGCGACCTGTCCCCATAAGGAGACTAAATCACATTAGTACGTAATTAAACAAAAATATGCATTTTGTACATTGATGAATGTTAACTATAGAATTTTAAAAAAATATATGTTGCTGCTACTATCAAAATTATATCCTGCCTACATGTTCTAAAGAAACTTTAATGGTTAAATGATGTTAAATGACAAAAATATTGGATTTAGGAAAGAGGTCATAAGTTGGCTATTTTCTTCCACTTCACTGGGCCACTGTAGTTCCTTTTAAATGTGAAAACAAGTAATATTGTGATGTCATCTGTCTGGGATACAAATTGTCTGTCATTCTTTCCTTTTGGAAAGGAAAACAAAGGAGCTAATACTATTAATGTGCTAAAAAGTCTTGCAAACAATTGAGTTGAATTTGGCAATATTAATAAATTAGTTGACACCTAGAATTTAGTTGGATTAAATTTAGAGTGTAATCCAAGTGGCGGTGTATGCCGCTCACTGGTGCAATACCCGGCCAGGTGATGGGCGTACATGTGTGTGCGTGCGCCCTGTGCGTGCAGCAAGCCGCTTGGTACAATGGCGCGACCATGCCAATACAACTCCCCCGAACCCACAGACCCTGTAGCCCGGAGAATGGAGCAGGCATGGCTCCTGCTCCATCTCCTGGGCTGCGGGGTATGTGGACTTGGGGGTGGGGGGTCATATCTGCAGGGATGCGCTGTTGTGCTGAGTGACTTGCTGTGCGTGGGTCGCGCATGTGCACACATGCGCCGGCGTAAGTAAACTGCACCTGGCGTAGGCGCACATTGCACGGGGGTGTTGGATTGCACCCTTACTCTTCATCCAACTTCAGTTATAGCATATTAGTAGCCAGTTTTTTTAAATGAGAAGCTAGTTAGAGACTTGAAAACTGGATTTCCAAACTTGTGGTTGATGTTGGCTGTAGCTCACTGGTTCTGAAGAGGGCAACCAGTAAATTCAAATCAGTAAACAATCAATTTTCAGCTTTGTATAGCATTACGTCCTGTTTATATGATTCCAGGTAGAAGGTCAGTGGCATATTCTTTTAGCTTTGAATGTTGATAAGCCGTCAGTCATTAAAACACTCACTGGTTTCTCAGCCCAGTAGTACTTTTGTTTTAATGGCAAGTTTGTTCACCCTGAGTAAACTTTGTTTTCCAGAGGAAAGTCCCCAAGAACCTTAGCTGTAGCGGATTAAGTAATTCCTCCAGCATGCTTTTTAGAGAGAGGTAGTCTGGAGAGGAGTGGGTATATCAACCAATACCAGAAGCCAGACTCTGAACAAAGAAGGATAATGCTAGTTGGAAAACCCTTTTTTGTGCACTCAAGCTTCAGCTACACTAGTTTACTTTTTAGTTGAATTAATTTAGACACTAGACCAAAATAGCCTATTAAACTTAATTGACATCACAAAAAGAAAAGGAAAAACAAATCCTTTTCTTTTAAGCCAGGCTGTAAAAATTTTGGTTGCATGCACCTTAGCTGGTTCTTCAGGACTTTTGGCTACTGATCATCGACTAAAATATATTTCATTTTCAGTTCCAATGTCTCTCTGTGTTAAACTTTGCAGTGCAGATGTAATCTAATAAAACCTCTCCTGGGTCTACTTTGTGGATCTACAGAACTCAACTTGCTTCCAGTCCTGCACAAAAACCTCTAAAAAGCGAATTCCTATCTGTCTAGCATTCTTCCAGCTATCCAGGACCGTGTCTGCATTAGTGGTGTAGTTAATGATTATACCCATGATAAAATTTATTCTTGGTTTTATTCATTTTTCTTGGGTTAAATTTGTAACTAGTTATTTAGTAAGTTTTGGCATTCCAGTGTATGATCAAGGCAATAGAGACTTTCAGCCTAATCCTCAAAGTGCACACTGGCACAAGACTCCACCGAAGCCTCATTCACTTCTGTTGAATCTTGTGCCAGTGATTTGAGGACTAGGATTTTTCACATTTTTAAAATTGTCTATCTGTTGAGGATTTGGATATGGGTAAGGTTTCAAGTCCTTCAGTAGCCAAATGTCTGACAGGCCTTTGAAAGGTGTGAGACTTTTTAAAATGAAACACACAACTAGAATAATAAAGGAGAAGGCTTGAACTGAAAATGAAATTTATTTCTGTAACATGCATAATTTCCTACAGTTTTATTTTATGATTTATAGGTGCCAAATAGGCCACCTCTTCATAGTATCTATCTGCCATGTACCTTGCTCTGGTTTTCTAACGTGAAAGGGTACCTCAGTTGTTTCTATAGTACACATAATAGCTTTAGTCATATTCCATTTATCTGTAGTCATATTCTAGTTATCTTTATGTCCAAATTTTCCCTAGCATCTCTACTGAACTACAAGACCTAAATCATAATCATGCTTTTAACCCATGCCTACGTTAGTGATGATGCCACTGGTATATGCCTTCCTCTAGGTCTTTAGTTAAGAATGCCCTCAGTGCTATATTAATCCGCATATAACAGCTACTCTCCTTTTTCCATTTGGATCTTCCTGCTGACATTCCTGCTTCCTGAAACTGAGGATGCATTTGATTTTCTTTAACCCATGTGACAGGAGCTTTATTTTTTCATAATTGCTACTCTCCTTGCTGCAGTGTTTACCCTTTGTGTGAATTGGTCTCAAAACTGACCTGCACCAGGCTTCAGGTATCTTATCTTGCCATACAATTTTAACCAGTCTGCTTACCCAGTTTATGTTTGCCTCTCACCTCCAGACTTTCACTATGCCTATGGTTAGTTCAAAAGGCCCTGTTGCTGCTTGGATCTTCATTTTCTGGACAGCATTTCCCACTTCTTTCTTTCATTATATCAGGATCTAATGCCTAATTAATTATACTGTGAATGTTACAGAGATGGGTAAAAGAGAATCTTAAAATTCATGGACTAATAAATGCAGTATTTAGTCTCCTTACTATAATCATTAGAGTGATTCTCATTACTGGGGAGAGGAATTGCTGGGAAAGCTGTGCTGGTGTGCCCCACCTGTCTGTGTGCTGACTGATGTTTCCTCCATCTCCCGCAGATACAAGAAGGTGCTAGGGGCTGCAGTGGCTGCTGAAGGGCAGTGCCTAAGGGTGCTGACCATTGTACGGCCATTTGGTTAAGGTGTGGGGCAAACATTGTGGGGAGTGGAGACTACTGATCATGCTTTTAAGGGGTAGGGAGGACGTTTTGGGAGAGTGGAGTGCGTTTGGATCCTCTGTGTGGTTATTGGATCTTGTTGGGAAGATGGGAGATTTATAAGCTGACCCCTCTGTGAGAGGGAGGGGTTGGTTGCAGGGGGGGGGGGTTTAAGGGTTATGCGCTGACCCCTCTTGGAGGGATGGTTGACTGCAGGGTGGGTTAAGGTTTATGTGCTGACCCTTCTGTGAGAGGGGAGGTTTGGGGGGAAGGGTTTTCTATGGGAGGGTGGAAGAGAAGACTGTAATTTTAACCTGTCTTTAACCACCCTTGGTGATCATTTATGCATGTTTCAGGGCTGCATAGGGCACCAATACAGCCCTGCAACATGCATAAAGAACCACCTAGGGTGGTTAAAGGGTGGTTAGTGTCATGTCTGTTTTCACCCTAATTGTTTTTTTTAAATTTCTTTTGTATTTTTTTATGATGAATTTTCTGTTGTAGCCATTATGAGTCCTTTGTGAGAAGAGTGGGATATAAAGCTAATAATAATAATAATAATAATTATAACAACAACAACAATCTAAAATTGGTTACAACAAAGGAATTAATAAAAAAGACATAATTTGAGATTTGTGACCATTTTCAATATAAACCAAAAATCACGATATATAATTTCCTGTGATACGAGGAGAGAAACACTTCTAAATAAGAAAGGCCACCCACTGCAGAGTCACCCTGTAGTCTTAGTATAAACCTTTGTGATAGGTTAGATGTGTTGAGACGAGGGGAAATAGAAATAGCCTACAAATCTGTATTTAAAGGTTGTACGCTGTTCAGCCAAAGGGCTTGTTATGTGTAACATCATATCCCTCCATCTAAGCGTGAATGAATTGTTTCTGGTTTGTCACGAGAGCAGCTTTCAGTTTTATGGTTCTTGGTTTTCCATTTTTATGAAGCAATTAACTATCTTAGTTCAGCTATGTTTTCACATGACTGGGTTATTGGCAATCACTGCAGCAAAAGCAAACACCTGAGTAAAGTCCTCCAATAACTTGCCAACTGCAGGGTGTGGTTTTTGCATGCAGTAATAACCTATAACCGGATAAGCTGAATATACTAAAGGTGCAGTGGTTACTAATTCAGTTTTTATATAAAAGACGTGTTGGGTAGATATTGTACAATATCTTTGACATGTAGTGAAAACAAATGAGATGGGAGTGAGCCGAATCCTCTGGCTGCCCTGGGGAGGGCCACTGCAGTTGCCTCACTTTGGGCTGGCAGGGGTATCTGAGGGGGGAGGCTGCCATCACAAGTCCCTCCATGCCACTGTTTGTTGTGCGGAGACAGGGTCACGAATACTGGCAAATTAATGGTGATGAGAGACAAATGTGAAGATTTTCACATATTGCTTAATTACTGTACAATCTTTACACAAATGCAAAGCTGTCTTGGAGGGATGTGGATATGGTTCCCTGTGCTTGTGTTAGAATATTTGTAAAGCTTAAAGGTGCATCCATTCTAGTTGAATAGTTAGTATTCTGGCCCCTACAGAGCCACTGTGTGGGATGGACCTTATTTTACCAGTTAGGTAAAATTGTGAGAGAATGTCATAATAATAACATTTAGAAACATCTTACTCTAGTAACTTATTTAATATGTCCTTTAGCTAAACAATAAATTAAACAAATAGCAATACAATCTGAGTCTCCAGACGGCTGTAAAAATATCTTTTCTCTGTATTTCAGTTCTCTTAATTTTCAATGGAAAGTGTTCTACTAAGAAACCTACTAATGATGTCACCGAGATATTTTCAATACTATTTTTCTACTTCAGTTTAATTGCGTTACTAATGTTTATCTTTACACATTTTAACGTGATTCCTACAACAGTTGTATGTGTGGAAACATTTTAACAAACTTCATTTACTTATGGAAAGATGGTCAATGACGCATCATGATGATAGACCTGTAAGCCAGAAAACACTGTACAACAGAACTAAAATATTCATTTTCAGTTTTATAGTGTTTTTCTGCTTGAATGTTCTAGCAACAACAGATTTCTCACAGATGACTTCATAGTGTGTGAATGAGTCAGATGGCAGGGTGGGCTTCCTCCAGAGACTGATGTAACTGACAAAGCCAAAAGTAAGCACAGTTTTAGTTTGCTGACTAAATATTATTTTTGGTCATTTAAGTGGCACTGCTGTTAATACTACAGGACTTGAAAACACTTATGGTGAAATCCTGGTTTCATTGAAGTCAGTGGGAATTTTGCCTTTGACTTCAGTAGAGCTAGGACTTCAGTCTTAGACATGAAAAAATGCGGTATTATGTGAGATCACTTAAAATATTTTAAGGGGTACTTGAGTTAATGCTGCAGAAATGACATACATTCTTCAATTGGGTTATTAATTTTTCTCCAGGCAACATTTTGTTTTGCCTGCTGAGTCTTTTACCAGGAATGATGAAAATTCAACTGCAGACTAGATGGCAGATGTTTATAAAAGAGGGGGGAAACAGTTTGCAGAGACTGACTGGTACCATTTAAAAAGGTTAAACCAAGATCAGTTTACAAAGAAGATATATTTTGAGAATGTGTCCATGTGTTTTTTTCTGCTCAGAGGCATTAATTTTTCATTACATCTTTCCAAACCATTAAAATTGTATTGATTTAGGATGACCTATGGTATATTTTTTCCCCCTCAAAAAATGAACAAAGTAGTTTGGAATATAATCGGAGGGCCAAATACTGCCAGAGTTAAATTGAATAATGCTTTACTACAGCCATGATCCCTCCATGGGAGCTCTCTGGAGTAGGTGGTTTGAGGACTGCATCCAACACGAGTTTAGATGCTGCTCTCACTTTGCTTGCAGCAGGCGAACTAATATGTCATAGGTTCATGATTGTATAGGGTGGATCTAATTTGTTCCCAGCATTTAAAACCTGCTGGAAGCAATTTTTGTGTTCACCACTGAGGGCTGCTGGTTAGTGGGAGATAGTATATGATAGCCGAGTGCGGATTTCTCTGGGGGATATTTCCCTGAGAGGGACAAGCCTTCTTTAAAATTTAGAGAAGGAGGGACTCGTGGGAGTGTTTTTCCCGTTTGTAACTCCTAGGGGATGTCTTGATAAGATCCTGCAAGATATCACTTTTTATGAGTAGGACCAATTAAAGTCCAAACAGTGGGGAGAGTACTGTTTTGCACTTATGCATACACAAGTGTGGCTGAGCGCTTGTTATGATTTAGTGAAGGGTAAACCAGTGTTTAAGGTCTGCTACAGAATGGGGGGAAATCTTGGGATCCAGCGCTGCTATTAAATTCTCGCCAAGGACAAGTTGGTAATGGACAGGACAGCAAGCCCAGGCCTCCCCTATTGCAAAGTGGGAGTCCAACGGGTTCCATTACCCGTTTGATGGACAATTCGATTGGAGTGGGCTTTTAGCTGCCTGGGAACGATTATTCTCATGCTCCAGTAGCTATGTGCCCTCTGAGTGAGGCGAGATTGGTTCAGAACCTTGTTCCAAAGCCGTTTAAGTAATTGTAGGGGAACTAGGGAATGTATTTTATTTTATTTTTATAGTAAATTGTATTTGTGTTACTGTATGCGAATTAGTTGGCCCGCTATGCTAGACCAATTATTATTCTTTTTAATTGTATTTGGAGAGGCTTTGTCGGGAACATAGATTCTGACAAAGAGCTGCCATTTTACTTTTACTTTTGCTCACAGTTTACAATTTTGTGTTTTTGTACTGATTATTTAACTTGTATTTTGTTATGGCCTTTGGCTTCAGCAATAAAACTATTACTACTACATCCAACACAAGTAGTCCTAATGGTTTTAATAGGAGGAATTGCATGGTGTAAGTAATGGTGACAGATTGTTCTTTGCATTTAACTGTTATATTGTGTATACCTCTTACATTCTTGCTGCTGTTTCATCAGACTGCTTTAAATAACTAGGCATTATGGTTATTTAAAATCTGGATCTAAAAGGTCTGTTTCTGTCACAAGAACAAAAGAAGTGCCATACTGGACTAGACCAATGGTCCATTGAGCCCAGCACCTGTCTCTGACAGTAGCCAATTTTGGTCGCTTGGAAGAAGTACCCAACAGGCCACAATTGGGCGATCCATTTCCTGTTGTTTACTCCCAGCTCCCGACAGTAAGAGGTTACATACCTCTGGCTAATAGCTGCTAATGGACGTATCCTCCAGAAACTTGTCCAATTCTGTTTTAAACCCAGCTATACTACTGGCCTTGACCACATCTTCTGGCAACAAACTACAACTTAATTGTGCGTTGAGTGAAAAAATACTTTCTTTTATTTGTTTTAAATCTGCTACTTGCTAGTTTCATGGAGTGTCCCCTAGTTCTATTACTATTTGAGAGGGTGAATAACCATTACCTATTTACTTGTTCCACACCACTCATCATTTTATAAACTTCTATCATATCCACTCTGATGTCTCTTCCAGGCTGAAGAGCCCCAACATGTCTATCCTTTCTTCGTAGGGGAGCCATTCCATACCCTTTATCATTTTTGTTTACCTTCTCTATTTCAACTATAGCTTTTTTGAGATGGGGTGACCAGAACTGCATACAATACTCAAGGTGTGGTCACACCATAGATTTATATAGTGGCATTATGATATTTTCAGTTTTATTTTCTATCCCTTTTTTATTAATTTCTAACATTCTGTTTGCTTTTTTGACTGTGGCTGCACCTTGACCTGAGGATTTCAGTTTATTGTCCACAATGACTCCAAAGTCCTTTTCCTGAGCGGTAACTCCTAATTTAGAACCCAGCATTGTGTACATATAGTCTGGATTATTTTTCCCTATGTAAATTACTTTGCACTTGTCCACATTAAATTTCATCTGCCATTTAGATATTCAGTCACCCAGTCTCACAAGATCCTCCTGCAATTCTTCATAGGGTAATTTCAGACGTGACGAGATCACAGTCAGTCACCCTGAATCACAGTGGATTCAGGGTGGTGGCTGTGATCCCGTGCAGGTCTGTTTGAGCCCCGCCAGATGTTCACCACAGTGAATCTCTGGTGGAGGTCAAAGCTAACCACGGTTCTGAGGATGGTGCCGGCCCCATCTTCAGAACTGTGGTTAGTTTGGCCATGATCCGGGACAGGGCTGGGAATGGTCACGGGTAACAGCTGTTATCCAGCCCCGTCCCACAATCAGGTGCCAACCACGGGATCGGGCGCAGCGGCCTTATTGGCTGATGCACCCACCCATTTCCCTGTGGGCAGATGGCCGAGGAGGGGCGGGGGGCGGGGCAGAGGAGCCGCATGTCGTGCCGCTCAGCCTCGCCCCCTCCGAGATTCCCCACAGTGACCAGGCTGGCACGTCTGATGGACGGCTGGTTTGATCATGGACCAGGAACTGAGACGGATCCCGGTCCAGGGTTCAGCATGGTGGGCTGAAAGGCCCATCATGTCTGAAATTACCCATAGTCCACTTGTGTTTTAACTACCTTGAATAACTTTGTGTCATCTGCAAATTTGAACTCTTCACTCTGCTCCCTTTCCCTGATCATTAATGAATACATTAAACACCACCGGTCCCAGTACAGATCCCTGAGGCACTCCACTACTTTCTTCCCTCCACTGTGAAAACTGACCAATTAGTCCTACTCTTTGTTTCCTATCCTTTAACCAATTACCAGTCCACAGTAGGACACTACCTCCTATCCCATGACTTTTTACTTTCCTCAAGTGTCTCTCATGAGGGACCTTATCAAACACTTCCTGAAAATCCAGGTATACTGTATCAACTGGCTCCCCCTTACCCACATGCTTATTTACACCCTCACAACCTCCTTGTGCAACTGGGAGTGTATGGTTCATCTGCCATATGAACTGCTTGTGAATGCATTCTCTAATTCCACACTAGGCATCGTAGGTTGCTTTCTCATGTCACTTGGGGAGGGGGGAGAATTCCGTGAGGGCGATCACGGCTGTATTCTCACAGGAATTAGTGCTTGCAGAAATGTGCTATTCCGCTTTTATGCCGTGAGAACACCTGTAATTGTAAAAGCTACATCAGGGGACCCAGTTATGTGTGAGTATTCTTGCGGCATAAAAGCAGCATAGCGCATTCCTGCGTGCACTAATTCCCATGAGGATACAGCCACGATTGTCCTCACGGAAGTTTCCCCCGAAAGTGGGCTGTTGAGAAAGTGGGCTGTTGTTTCTCTCCTGCCCTCATCCTTTGAATTGTTTGCACTCTGGAGTCTCTGCTAAATGAATGTGTCCCTGTCATTTTAAGCTGTGAAGTTTTGTTTTCAGGGCTTCAGAAACCTGATGGGTGGGAGACTCTTCCATTATTCACTAAATTGGTTAATTCTACCATGTCCAAAATCTAAGTTGCTGTTTATTTTCTTAACCTGACATTTGGCTTCCAGGCAGATGTCCAGCCGTCTTTAAAGAGGGGAAAAAATAATGGTCTCTTAAGATAGACCTTTAACCTTAGTGGCTATATAGCTGTACAGACAACTGCAATACTTTAAGGCTTTTCAGAAGTCTCCTTTATCCTGGCTAAATGGAAAAATGTACTGTTACCATGGTGGGCTATCAGTATTGGAACTCTGCAAAGAACATCTTGATGTGTCTATACTCTAAAGATGGCTTTTTTATTAATTAAGGGCATCAGCGGTATACTTCTCGTATGACATCAAGTTTACGATTTGGCCTCTTTTTTACATTTTCTACACAAACTCCACACTTGATAGTAAGTATCCTGAGTACCTTGACTTACACGGCTGCTTCTGAGGGAGATTATTGTATCCACCACTATTTGCTAAATAGTCCATATTTTGTAAGCATTGAATTGTATCCTCTTCCCCCCTCACTCAGAATCTTTTTCCTGTAACTAAGTTACTAACTAATCTAGTTTCCTGTAACTAAGTTAAGCACATGCACCTGTAACTTCTCAACCTCATGAATGCATCCGTCTCTCTCCTGTTGTTCACCTCTCCCTCTCTCTTAGATTGTAAGCCGCTTGGGGTAGGGACCTGTCAATAACTATGTAGCAGGGTCCTACTTCACCATGGGTGACTTCACTCATATGCAGGATTAGGCCCAAGGAAGAATATCACTCAAGAGCTTCACATCAGCACAGTTTATTTGTAGCACTGTCCATAGCTGGGCATCAAGCTCTGGCCAATCAACAATATATATATCCAGCCCACATCCTACTCCTCTCCCACTGCCCCTCAATCCATACTCACTCCCCTGCCCAGAGCTCCCTCGAGCTCTGCTGCTGCCTCTCAATTGACACCTGCAGCCCCTGTTTCCCTAACCTTGCCTCCCAGCTGTGCTGCTGCCCCTCAATCCACATCCCCCATTCTTCCAGCCCTGAGCTCCTCCCCAGCTGCCCTACTTCTCCTCAGTCCCCATCCACAGGCCCTGTAGCTCTCCCTCTGCCCTCCAGTCCGCACCTACAGCTGCTGTTCCTCCAGCCCTGCTCCCCAGCTGTACCACTGTCCCTCAATCCCCACCCACAGCCCCTGCTCCCCCAACCCTGAGCTCCTCACAGCTCTCCTGCTGCCCCTCAATCCCCACCTGTAGCCTTGCTCTCCTAGTCCTAAACTCCCTCCCCAGCTCTGCTGATGTCCCTCAGTCTGCACTGGGCTCCCCACAGTGCTCCCACTGCTCCTGCTCTCCCCAGCTCTGACGGACTCCCCCCCAGCTCGGCCACTGCCCCCTCACCCTCTCCATTCCGCAGCTTCAGTGTTGCCCCCAACCTGCAGAGGAAGAGGACTGGGACTGAAAGACTAATGCAAAGTGTGGGGGCATCGAGCCTAAGTTGAAATCCTGCCTTTACTTGCAACTTCCATGCTTTTTAGTGCATGATTGAATTTGCAAGAGCATTAACTATCATTATAAACATGAGGTTTTTTATTATCTAATTCTTTTAAAACCATAATGTAAAAGACAAATGAAAGCGAACTAACAAGAAAGTGAACAAGAAAGTACAGTAATCAGGTACTCCAAATAATACTGTGAACCTACTCAGACTTTTAGTTATATGGTACCTTGGGTTGTAAGACCTGTTAATCTTTTCGCCTATACAAGACTACCCACCCGCCACAAATAACTCAAGGAAGGGCAATATATTGAGTAGCAAACTTCTTATGTCTTTGTAGTTGAAGCAGCAGTTAGCAGGGCCTAATGGAATTCTGTAAATATGGCAATAGTTACATGGGGAAAGATGATCCTTGTGATGAAACGCCATAGGGGGCGCTATACACCGAAGCCACCCGCCTCACTGGGTTAGGTCTAAAGAGCGCTGCCACCACCGGGAACCAGGAAACTAGAGGGATTCACACCTTCCTGGATGTGCGAACTCCCAGCACAGCTCTGGCCCTTCGCCCACAGCTCCTCTGGTACCCCTCTTGTTGAGGTCAGTCACCCTAGAGTTGCTCTCCGTAGGCAGAGCTGCTGAAAACTCTGTCTTGTCAGAACTCCCCTTCATGGGTAAAGATCCTTCTAACCTTTAAAGGTACCAGAGCCTTTTTCTTTCCAGCCTCTGGTCTTTTCACTCAGGCACAGATATACCCATTTTACAAAACAAAAGAGATACTTTATTGGCCAAAAGCAGAGAAACAGGTTTGGCAACAAGGCTAAGGTAAAAGGCTTTGGATAAAGAGAGAAGCAAACTTAAAATAGAGTCTCAGATCTTGGAGATCGAATGTCTCCTGGTTTGGGTAGCCACCTACTAGGACTAAGGGTAGAAAGGCCGTTGCTGGTACTCACAGACTCCTTTTCATCACCTGTGCAGGTAGAAACAAGTGAGGCACATGTCTTAGCTGGCTCTCTGCCAGCAGCGTGTTGCAGTTTCGGAAGAGAAAGTCAGAGAGAGAGACAGAGAGAGAGAGAGGAAGGGGTGTGTCCTGGCTTTTTAAGCTCTACCCCTCCTCCCCTTTGGGAATCACCCCCAGGTAGGGGTTTCTCCAATCTCGGTGAACTGCCTGAGCCCTCTGACCTCTGATGTCACCTAGGGGAGACATCATGGTGTTCACCCTGAGATACTGATCCCCGACTGGCTTGTGGAGCATGCCTAGAAGACTCGTCCTGTGACCTTGCGTTTGTCTAGGCCTGGGGGTGTGTGGGCTGTGTGTGGTTGATAGGGTGTAACCAAGTGTTTGTCTAGGGGACTCTGGTATGGAAACGGGCATTTTGCCACAATCCTAAAGAACTACTCTGCTTGGCCTGTGTGGGAGCAAACAGGGGAGTCATTGAATCATACAGCCCGCTCAGCTGCCCAGTGCAGCTTTTTCTAATAGCTCTGAGACAAACCATGCATTTTTCCAAATGCACAGTTCTAGTTTTCTACTGATGCCTTACTCACTGACTTCAGTGTGATTTTTGCCTGAGTAAAGCTGCAGCGGGTGCAGAATGCGGCAGCTCGGCTCCTTTCTAGAACGAGTCTCCAGGAGCACATTACACCTGTGCGCTGAAGTCTGCACTGGCTGCCCATAGCATTCCAGGCACAAGTCAAGGTGCTGGATTTGACCTTTTAAAGCCCTAAACAGTCTGGGTCCCATATATCTAAGAGACTGCCTGTCCTACCATACGGTTGGCCCTTGCAGGTTTCATCAGTTACCCATGTCTTTAGGAGGGGATGCGCAGGAGGGCATTCTCGGTTGCTGCCCCTGTTTTATGGAATTCCCTTCCCCAGGAAGTTGCTTGAGCCCAAACCTCTGCATCTTCTGGAGGCAGTGCAAAACTTTTTTATTTGGAAGAGAATTTGGCATGCAGGGAGGAGGGTTGGATGAGTTATTGTGTAGGGTTGTGGGGATGGTGGAAACTTGAGGGGAATGAGTGAATGTTTTACTGCGTGAATTTTTATTTGTTTTATGATTGTAAGCTGGCCTGAACCCTTGTGGGAAGGGCGTTGTATACATTTGAAAAAATAAAATAAATAATAAAGAATTCAAGCTTGTGCCCTGATTATTGTTTTGTGGAATTCTCTTTTGTTTATCAAGGCTGCATTAATTATTGTTGTTGTTTATATTTTAAATGTATACCTTGCCCTTTCCAAGAGATTCAGGGTGAATTACAACAAAATATCAAAACAAATATAAATATAAATAAACCCATAATACTACCAACCCGCAAATCTCCTCCCGGTACAAATTAAGCAATGAAACAATTAGCCACACCCCTTCTCCCTGCCACCCATCCCACTCCTTTGCCTCTGATCCAAGGGAACCCCCGCTCCCCATCTCGTTCTACCTCCACAATGCAAATAATGATATAAATGATTGAGGGCCTTGAGGGGGTGGGTATCAGCAGGTTCCAGCCCCTAAAGACCCAGGCCCACATGGGAATTAGTGTATGTCCCCAGCATATATATAACTTCTTACATACAGTCCACAGCCAGGCAACAACCCTCTGGCTTTTCCACCCAGATCCAGCCCTCACCTCTTGGCTACTTTGTCTCTGGGTGTTTTTAAATGAGATGCTACCACGCATGTCCATCCATTATCCACTCATCTGAATGCCCGTGTGAAGGTGATGTGGGAGGATGCATGTTCCCTTGACGCACGCAGCACCCACTCATGGCCGAGCATGGAGCACTGCTGAAAAATCCAAAGTGTGCTGTGTGGGGGAAGTAAAAGAAAGTGTGTGAGGACAGGCACCCATGCATCCCCATCCCATATGAACTGGCGCACCCCCACCCCCATGCCAGCAGACAGGTCCATGGCCGGCTGCCCAGCGGTCCCGCCCACAGCCCTGCCAGGAACTCGCTGGGGAACTCTAAAAGCACATGAGTGTGAAATACAACATTGTGTTGTCTCAAAGCACAACAAGGCCCCCTCATGATGCACGAGAGAAGAGTCCATGCCATGGAGGACAACAGCTTCCTGTGCGTTCTGCCCAATATGTGCCTCTGTTGTTGCCCAGGACTGCCAGCAGCTGCAGCAGCTCCTAGGCTCATGTGGAGGAAGGGTTTTTTAGCTGCTGCAGCTTCATATTTCCATGATGTCTATAGCTGTGTGTCATGGCAGAGGGTGAGCAGTTGGATGGGTTTTGGGGTGGGGGGAGGTGGGAACGGCTGCCAGTATGAGTTGCTTGCAGGGCCGGTCCATAGTAGCAGGAGTGCATGGAGGCTGCCTGAGTGGGCGCGGTGGCTACCCTGGGAGCTGCCTGTTAGAATCCCTTTCCACTCATTCCACGTGCGTGGCTGCTCTGCAACTGTACCACGTAGCGGCCATGGACCCCCCCACCCTCAACTCAAGCCTTGCTCGTTTAGAAACACCCTCTGAAGCAGAGCTTCCACTCAGCTCCTGCTTCCCCAAGGTCTCTCTTCAGCTCAGTCCTTTTGGCGATGAGCCGATCCAGCCACGCCCAAGCCCAGCTGGTCCCACTTAGCTAGGTTTTCTCCCTCCTGGGCATCAGTGCCTGCACCCTTTTAGCACCTGCTCACCCACTGGCACTAACCACTCTTAAAGAGCCAGGTACCCAAACAGTCTGGTCCCTGTTACATTGATAAAAACCCATCCCAACCACTCAGTTGCCTCGTTGCAGGGTCATGGCATTTCCACCCACTCCCAATCAGACTCGCCCACATTCCCAAACTACCTTTTCCCACCCCATAAAAACGTTAAAAATAAGAAAATTAATGCTAATCAATGGGGCATAGAAAATTATGAGTGAAATCTTCCGAACCTCAGGAATCACTGTTGTATGGCATGTAGTCTGCTTGCAGACCCTACAGTCTCTCTATACCTGGGTAGGAAAAAAAAAGACGAGTTGTGGCTCAGCGGATGGAATACGACTGAGGGTCTTAGAGCTTCTCACTCTTCCCTCTCTCCCAACTCAACTAGCTGCAGTTCAAATGTAGTTCTAAATGCTTTTTTGATTAAACATGAAATTATTAAATAAATAAATAAAATAAAACAGCATTAGAGAACATTTCAAATTTTAAATCCTTTGACAAACAATTATGTTAAGCAAATATATGCTAAAATGCAATATATATTTAACAATGCAAATATGCTGCTAAATTGGCTGAGGTGTCCATATAGTTTATTACTTAAAACATTTTGTGAAAGAGCACTAAAGTTTGCCAAATTGTTTTCAGTAGCCATTTACCTTTGTTGCCTGACCTTTCTTTCCAGGGTGATTTGCCAATGCTGCAAGCATTTCCCCACAGGTTTACTTTCCTGTGCTGATGAATGGAGCGCATTAAATTTCTGATATAACTTAAGCCTCTTAAAATAAACTTTGTAGTTTTTAATGGATTTCATAGCTAATTTAATGGTATTAGATAAATGTCATTTTCCATTGCCTAGTTTTGCAGGCTATCTTATCTACCTTTGTTTCTGTTCAGAAATAATTATTGGAAGTCATGTTTGAGGAGTTTTTGACAGAAAGTATTGGTATGTTCTAATTCACTTTATTGTTACATAGTTAGAGTATTTACTAATAAAAGCAGTACTAAGATCTCTACTAAGATCCAGATTTTGGTTGCTCATTATCAGATGTGTAAGTCGAAGTTTACGCAGGAAGTTACTCCAGTCCAGTCTGTAGAGGTGGTAGCCAGTATCCTGGTGCTTTTATTCACTAAAGCACAAGATGGGAAGTGTTTAATTGTTTTTGCCATAGTTAAGTTGTTTTTAGAACTAACAATTATGGTAGCATTCATGAATGTACTCTGTGCACAAACAATTCGCTTTGTCTTTTTTTTTTCATTTCTGATTTAGTAAGACTGAAGGAAATAATGAATACAGAACAGTAGCTTACATTTTGTTAAGGCTGCCTTGAATTTTCTCTTGCAGAAAGGAGAGATGACACCTGTAGTCTGGGATGTTTTGATACATGGAAGAAATCCACAGGGAGACAGGGAGGCGAACACAACATATTAATAACTTTGGAACACAGCAGTAGCCCTTGCTTAACTCCCCACTGACAGCTGCACTGGGGGCCAAAGGAGGAGCAGGGGGAAGGTGTCAACCTAGTGCTGTTACGTGATCCTTCAAGAAAGGCACTAAATTTGCCAGCTCCTCAATGTGATGTAAGCAGAGGAACATCCTCCTGTTCCTTTGGATGCTTAGAGTAGGTGGCACTAACTGCCTGCACCCTCCTTGTACCCCTTCTAGGCATCACGTTAATTAACACTGCACCAAATAATCCACACTCCCAGCTCTCTCGGTGGAGCAACCACCCACACTGCCCGGGCCTCAAGAAAATGGGGTCCATGTAATCCCTTCGGTCCTTCCCCAAAAGGAAACAGAGCAATAAGAGGAAGAGGAATTTGTTTTCCACCCTGTCCTTAGACTGCAGTTTCCCTGGAGTCTTCTTCCCCTTAGTCACATTTGCACGTGTGGTTTTGTTTGTCCCAACAATGTCACCTGTTGGAAATAGCTGCCGGGAAGAAAGAGGTCACCAAGAGAAATGCCCCGAGGCTGAACCTAACACTGTGGAACTCTGTGGAATTCGGCCACCTGCCTGCTCAGATCCCAACAATCATTTATTGACTTGGCAGGGCTATAAACTACTTCTTGCTGCTCTCCTACCTTGTGAAAGTGTATCATCGCATTGGTAGGAAGCAGAGGGGTGCATGGACCATTGGCAACAAACCTCTGCCCCAAACCACAGAGCAGCCTTTTCGTGCAAGGCCAGAGATTTTCTTTACTTACTATTGTTTCCATCTTGTATGTACCTGTACAAAAACATTGTTTCAAGGTGGCTGTGGTTTAGGTGTAGCATGGTAACCAGTAAGGATTAATGCAGAAAGTTTCACAGCGTTGATTCCTGTGGTTATTTTCCATTAGTATGCTCTAGGAAAATTATAATAGAATTACTTCAGTGTCTTTTGAAGAAGGGAATGATATTGTTTGGGCATAGGGCTCTACCCTATGATGGATGCTTTTCTCCTAAAGGTTTTTTCTACTTTAATACATCTTTTGCTTAAACTGAGGCGAATGTATTAACAGAGAGACTCCAGGGTTTGTGCATTCAACTGAAACTCTGTCTTTTAATATCTGCTAGATTTCAAGTTGATTGTATTCTCTCAGCATTGTGTAAAAAGACCTGATGCTTTCATACTTGCCATTTCATATTATAATTGTGCTTAGGCATCTTATGCCAAGGATATTGTTAATCATGTGTTGTTGTTTTTTCTTGCAGGAAACTCACTAATTGGATCTGCTACAGCTTTGGGATGGATCATCTGTTCAAATGTGCTCTTTTTTCCTAAAACCTTTTGCAACAGGCAGCATGCTATGTATTACCAAAGTGTTAACAATGGGAAGAAAATGGCTGTATCCCACTAAGAAACTGCGTTAAGAAAATCCGTATTTTATGCTAGTAATCCACAGCTAGGAATACTTTGTGGCTTTTTAGTAACACTTTTTTGTTTTTTTAATCATGCTTTTTACAGTGTGTCTGCATTGATAACTTAGAAGTGAATTTTTTACACTGAAGCTATGGTACGATGATCAGTAAGGAAAAACAGAACAGTATCTAAAGCCTGTGTGTCAAAATGACCTCTGAAAAAATGACCGCTTCTGTACTATTGTCTGTAGCACAGAGTAAAGTGATATCTTCTCAGTCAGCTGGAGATGAAAATAGTGAAAATGCTTTGGACACCAGCGTTATTAAAAGACATATTGCTAATCAAGGAAGGCAGACTACACATGCTCTCTCGTATATGCACAGATTTGAAGAACAACATCTCCAGGGCCCACTGCCGAAAACTCTTTCTTTGGCAAATGAGGAAAAAACATCTGACAATAAAAGTAACAAAAACTTCTGGGACAGAAGCACATGCATCCCTGGTCCAGTGGAGTTCCTTAACATAAACTGTAACATTGTACAGAAAAACTGCAAGAGCAAAGTTCTTCATAATGAGCTATGTAAATCATGTGACCCTTTAGCAGAGGAAGACATGTGCTTGGAAACTGGAATTCCTGCTTCACTGGAAAGAGCCATGTTTGCTGAAATTCAGTTAAAAATGGATAGACCTTCAGTACAGATGAAGCCCTTAAGAAGCCAGCCATTGCTAAAAAGTGACACAGAAGCTGCTGATAATGTAGCAGTTTTTCATTTTTGCTGTGGTAGTGAAAGAAACATATCAAAAACTTTGTGTACGCTGCACAACAGTTTCATTTTGGGTGATTGTTTACAGCCAGTAGATGAGGATAATGATTGCACCAATGATTCCACAGCCTGCACTTGTAAGCTAATGGAATTTTCAAATATTTGTGGGAATAAAAACGGACAAAAACTTTGTGATAATTGTGATACTTCAAGGGATAACTATTTGCATTTTGAAAGAGCAGTACCAAAGGCTAAAGTGGCATGCTCAGGTGACAGTTTCTGTGGTAATAATTTTACTGGAAGAATGCCTTCAAAGCCCTTTCTGAGCCATTTTGAAAACTGCAGTGATTCCTGTGAAGAAGAGATGCAGGAGGATTTTTTTAGAAACAAAAAGGAACGTTCCACTTTACTAATCAGAAGGTTTTGCAAAAATGA
Organism: Sphenodon punctatus; assembly: GCA_003113815.1. Lineage (NCBI taxonomy): Eukaryota > Metazoa > Chordata > Lepidosauria > Sphenodontia > Sphenodontidae > Sphenodon > Sphenodon punctatus. The sequence goes on along the minus strand of QEPC01013180.1, from coordinate 826,298 downwards.
TAAGGAGGTTAAGAAATCGGTCTATACTGGAACAAGGGCAATTGTTAGAACTTTACCTTCAGGACATATAGGAAATGTTGCTTGGAATTATGTTGATCAGAAGAGATACAACAATGATTTAAAATACTGTAGGATTACAACGGAATGTCTAAGAATAGTTCAAAGCTTAAAAAGACAAGAATTGAGTCTCCATCTTGTTAAATCCATATGGCATGAGGTAAGCTTTCTTTCCCTAAACCTATTGTTCTGAAGCTGATGGACTTCGTTCAGTAAAACGTTTGTTTACTTTATTTGCAACACTCTAGAAGAGTGTCAGAAACTACATGATATAAAACCTTGTTGATAGGATGTAATACAGCTACAATTGCTATTAAGTAGGAAGAACATTAGAGATGTATTTGATGTAATATACATTGGCACTGGTTAGTGATTTATAACTTGAGTTTCCCATTTATTAGTGTTCCTTTATAAGCCTTAAAATCATTTTGGTCTAAAACATGGCACAGGATTTTTCTATTCAGGGAATTGATTTTTATTTTTTATTTTTTTAAAAAAAAAAGTTTATAGGTTCTTCTAAACTAAAGCAATGATGTTCCTAATGTTTCAAAATAGAATGCTAGTATTTTAAAAATCTATATATGAATACCAAAATGATCCAGATTCTGAATTGATGTAGTAGAGTAGAGTAAAAAAGCCCAACACAAATGGTATTAAAATGAATATTATGGTATGCTTTCAAATGTCTTAACAAATGATCTAAAGTTATCACCTTAATGATCAATGTGTTTATACATGCAAATGCCAACATTTAAAAAAATTATGTTGACTGTTGCCCATTATGGGTGTTATATTCATTTGTGCAAGTGTGTTACATACACATAAATTGTGCACCAAAGGGCCCCATTAGACATAAGTTAATGCCAAGTCCCCATGCACATGGGACATTGGATGGAATCCAATGAGATGATAGCCCACATTAGCGTTCCTGCATGCCCGTCTGTTAGGCGACTGCCACATGGCCTCCATGTCGTCACCACAGTGTCGCTACTCATGGCGGAGTCCAGGGATATCACAGGCCTATAGTGTGGGCCAATCAGGGTGCCCATGTGTCTGCGTTTTGTCAATTAGGTTTGCCCACAGCCTCATCGGCATCCAGATCCACTAGCACATATAGTCCCGACTGGCACACCCGACCAGCTGAGAGGTGTGAATTGTAGTAATCATTCTCCCCTGTCACCACCTCTTAGTTGAGAGGTGTGCTAGAAATCTCCCTCTCTGCAACCCTGGAAACCTACCACATGTGACCCCAGTTGGGAGCCAGCCCCGCCCCTGTGCTGCACCTAGTGCCCCATCCCCTGTCATGGGGGCCAATCACAGCCCCAATCCAGGAAGGCTCACAGCGGGTCAGAACATATGTATTAACCCTAGCCCGTATTGTCCCAGATTGACCACGGTGGGGGGACAGTAGCCTGGGCTGTGACTTCAGCACTTTGCTGCGTAACTACCTGGGCTAGCTGCTGACACGCCCGGGGTCAGCCAGGGCAAATATCTGTGGGCCCAAGCACAAACATGACAGTTGGTGTTTTTAAATGTGATGGTACCATGGGTGGCCACGCTTTAATCCGTGGTGCCGTAACATCTGATCCCGCCTGCCAGATATTACTCCGGGCGGCATCAGGGCTGTCCTCAGACTGTGGTCTCCTCGCCAAGGCACAGCATGGGCTAAATGCTGGCCATGGCCCAGGTAAGCCATCCTCGGACTGAAGTAGGGCAGACTGTCATGTGTGATGGCCCGCTCTACCTGACTCTGGTCCGGGGCTGGAGCATTTCCAGGGAGGAGCAGCGGCTTCATAGGTGCATGAAGCGCTCGACAGCACAGCGGGCGGGGCCATGTCTGCACATTGCCCCTCCCTCTCCTGATGCCCTCCAGGCCCATGATGCCCTCCCAGACCTCGGACAAGTCTCTTCAGTGGCCGGGCCAGATCCTGCCCAGGGTGAGGGCCATCATCCTGGGGGATCAAAGCATGGGAGCACCATGCGCCATCACATATAAAAACACCCAGTGACCCACAGGCCACAGTGGGACAAATCTGGCCAGAACATCCGTTGTTTTTCTTTGGCCTCAAGTTGAGTCAGCATCTAATGCCACAGATGTTAGATATTAGACATTAAGATCATACTTTCGAACCTTATTACACCAAACTTTCGAATTAACTCTGTTTTTATTAGTTAGTTAGTTTATTACTTTTTTATGCTGCCCCTTCCTGCTTCTGCAGCTGGGGCGGCGTTCAACAATAAAAAATAATAAGTAATATAAAATTCAATATAAAATAACACAAAAACATTAAAACTTGGCAAAAAGACAAAGAATGCCCCTCCAATCCCCACCCTCCCCATCACCTGTCTCCCTCACCAAAGGCCCAACAGAACAGCCAGGTCTTACACTATCTATGAAAAGAGGGGAGGTCTATCAGGAGGGAGTTCCACAGCCGTGGTGTGGCCACTGAGAATGCCCTCGTCATAGTCTACACCCAGGAAATCCGGGGGCCCTCAAGAAGGGTGCTCCTTGTTGACCGCAGAGGTTGATCCAGGACTTGGGAGGGTGAGGCGTTCCTGCAGATAGGTGGGGCCCAGGCTCTTTAGGGCTTTAAAGGTCAAAACCAACAGTTTGAATTGGGCTCAGCTGGATGTGACTTAGTGGACGCATTAATCATGGCATTACTCTTTATTATTTATTTTTATTTCTGGCATTTTTATCCCGCCCCTCTCGCCCAAAGGCAACTCGAGGCAGCATGGCATTTGCTATGTTCATTTCACTGGCCTATGTGAATGATGAGGAATTTCATGCTAGGACAGTTCTCTCAAGGGCATCAGTTGTGATAGCAAGTGCATGCTTCATTTGTGCTTCTTCTACAATTTGACTAATCAGCTGTCAGGTCAGCATTCACTTTGAATAGCTTTGATTCTGGCAGAATCTCAAAAGCAACAGTATTAAACCACAGCAAGTGTATCTAGAAGGAGGAATGCCGGAACCAGTAACAGAATTAACAACACAAAATCGTAAGTAATTGGAGCACATTTTATATATTTTTATATATTTTTACTGTATCGAAAAAGCATTTGTTCAAGTGCACAGTGGAGTTGTGCACACGTTTGACAAAGTGCTGCACTAGATATTAATGAGTTACAAAATCTCAATTTTTCCAAGTGCGAAAGTGGGTTGCGTACATAAAAAACAAGCATGAAGTGCTGTGTTAGTGGGTGCTAAAGCCTCATTCTCAACAAGAGTTGTCATGTGATGCATATCCACAATCAGCTGGCTGCTGTATGTGTGAGCATAGAACGCGCCTCTGTACTGGAATATGCTTGTGATAAGTCAGACCACTCTTCAGTGCTGACCACATTGGTGTGAGGGTAGCTGTGCTGAGTTCTGGGTGGTGACTTTCATGAGCAAATGAAAGTGAGCAGTGGGCAATGATGCGTCTCATTGAGAGAGATTTTGCAACTCACTAATGTCTAGTGCAACACTTTGTCAAACAGCTTACACGTGCACAACTCCCTTGTGCACCTGGACAAAGGTTTTTTAGATACAGTTGATATTACCAGATAACATGGATATCCTATCCCTGGTCAGAAATGGTGTGTATAAGTAGCACATGGGCTTTCCCAGGTCAATCTATTAAGCAAAACTAACAGCTAATCTTGGCAATAGGAGCGTCAGATTAGAATTTTTGGTGCTCCCAAAGAGATACCTTTTCTCTCTCTTCGCTGCTGGTAGACATTTGTCTCCACTTTCTTGGAAATCTCTCCAGAAATTTTTCATGTTATAATTATAATTCTGCATATATTATTTTTCATTTTACTTTTCCTAAAAAAATAAGAGGTTGAAGAAAAATATTATTGCAGTGCTTTAATATAATAAAGATTATACATATATATAATCTCTAACTTTATGTTAGAGCTACCATTTAGCCTTGATACAGCAAAACACTTAAGTCCCATAGGCAGCTTATGTGCTTAAAGTTAATTTGGGCTAGACATATAATAAAATAATTCAAAAGTCACATAATGTGGGAAATCTTTCTTTTTAAGATACAAAACTCAAGTTCCAAGTATACTTTTTCTGCCTATATAGAAAAATATAGGCTCCGTTGTGAGGCATAAGCTCCGTTGTGAGAACTAGTAGGCTTTGGCCCTTTTCACATGACCCCCGGGAGGAGCCATGGTGCAGGGGGGACGGGTAGAGGCTGCAGCGGGTGTGCAGCGCGTGTGGCTTGTTGCACGGGGACCCACCCATCTCCACTGATCTCCACGCACGGATTCGCTTCCATTTTCTCCAGTGCTTCCATGCGTGGGGGATCAGTGGAGATGGGTGGAGCGTGAACGCACCCCCACCCATCCCCACCGGCAGTCGCACAGACGCCCTTTCCCCTCGCCCACCCAGTCACCCACATGGGTGGGTGGGCATCTCGTGGGAAAAGGACCATTGTTTCTCAGTGTAAAACCACCATCAAAGTGACATTGGAGCCAATCCCAATGCCCCGCAGAGTACACACGTATGGAGCATACGACGCGTGTGCAAACCATGCGGCTGTGTATGCAAGCCTGTGGCATTGGATCGATCCCACCATCAGTGGGATCAGAAAAGTAACAACTGTTTTTGTTTTTATTGTTAAAAAACAATTGCTAAGAATAAATAATTTCATAGTTTCTTCTACCTCGAAGGTTTGTGATTTATGGGGAATGTTGTAAAAAATGCCTTTGGAAGAGACTTCCTCTGTCTAAAATAGTGTTTATACTGTTACCGTTAAGGTGTAGTGTTCTTTTCTACATTTGCTTAACTGTCTGACAGAAGCTGTTGTTTCTCTTGTTCCCCCTTCATTGAGTAGGATATGCACACACCATGTATAATTCAAATTATCCAAATTTCCTCATCCCTTTCTTAGATTGGTTGTATCAGTAACTCAAATAACAATCAAATGTAAACTTCAGCTTTTTTCCTTATGCTTTGTGGTTGTTGGGATTTTCTCTGTGGGAACTTATCTTTCTAAGATCATGTTTCCATTACGCAAAGACTTCATATCCTTTTACATCTTTGTATCACAAATTTGGAAATATTCACCAATATGACTCAGGGTAAAAACAGATGTGTGGGCTGTGCAGCTGCTCCTTGGTCCAGCCCAGGAAGCTGCAGACAACACGGCCTGGGCTGGGGAGGGGCGGGGCACAGAACTAACATGCCCGTGGCCCGAGAGCTGCCCCACCGCCTGCATGCCGGCGGTAGCGTGGGGAGCTAAACAGACATGCGGGAAGCCTGCCCCTGCTTTGATGGATAGCCATGGCAACCGGCCATGGTGGCCCCTGCCTCGAGGTGGGACTGGCAGGACTTAACACATGTTTTAGTCTGCGTTGGTCCTCATGGGTGGGCCTTAGCCTGTGCTGCATTCTCAGAAAAACTCTGAGGACACAACCTTGGCTAGCTCCCTACCTGCCCCAGGGCAGTTCCAGGGAAACATCTGGTGAAATGTAAACAGATGTACCTGTGGGTCCTGGACCAAAGCAGGCCACCATCATGTGTGTTTTTACCCTCACAAGTAATTATCATGCATTTTAATGCAAAGTTCAAGCGCCTGTCATTAGGATGTTTTAACAGGGGAGTAATGAATCTTAATGCAGGATCTTGGAGTAATTATTTATTTATTTTTGGCACTTGATATCCTGCACAACCTCCTGCCTCGGACAGCTCATGGAAGCTAACAAAATTAAAGGCATATAAATAACATTATAATATAGTGTCCATTTGCTTTGATGCCCGGGTTCATGGGGGATGGGTGGAGCTGCATGGGCGTGTTCTGTCTGAAAACGGCCTTTGTAACTCACCAAGAAATTGTGATTTGAAATCTTTATTCAACTTTTTTTTTACATAAAGTAGCCCATGATGGAGAAGGTTAGCTTTTAAATATTATTTAAACTCATAAATTTGACCATAATCAATTTCTCATTTCTTATGTATTAGAAACTAGAATTCATAAGAAAAATGCATCAAATTCTTTGTTCTATCCATTTCCATGTATGCTCAAGAGCAGTCTTTACCTTAATTATTCATTTGAATAATAAACTTCCATTGATTTAGTGGTTGAGGATTACCCTGTTAACCTCTAATCCACAAAGGAATCTAATGGCATAAGCCCCAGTAACATAGGTTGTGTTCAGACGTTATGGGGCCGATTGACCCCGTACCGAAAACAACCAATTCATCCCCCGCTGGGATGACCCCGTCACGCCGTATCAGACGTGCTGGGGATCCCGGCGGGGAATCTGGGAGGGGGCGGGGCCGCGTGGTGCAATGTGCGGCCGCATGGCCCCGCCCCCTCCACGCTCCCCGCTGCCCGCCCTCTGGGGAGACGGGTGGGCGGCGGGGCCAATGCGGCTGCAGCGGCTGGCTGAATTCGCCACGGCCCGGGATCCTGCCGGTGATCCCGGGCTGTGGCGCCCGACCAGACGTGATTTTTTTTTTGGGTCCCCGCCGGGGATCACTTTCACCACGCTTCCCGGGAAATACCCCCGGGGAGCCCGGGAAGCATGGTTGAAATTGACCCCATGTGCCGATTGAGCGTGGCGAACATCTGGCGGCCGCCACAGACGTTCAAGGCACAGTGACCACAGGTGGGTATTCACCGTGGTTCACTGTGATCTCGTAACGTCTGAAATCACCCATAGGTGGGGATTGTGTCAAAAGAGTGCTTTGAAGATTGGAGTGTTATCTGTAAAAGAAGTCTGTATATGGACTCATTTTACTGTATTTTATGGCTTTTATGATGTAAACCACCCCAGGATGCCTGAGGCATAAGGGGTGGAGCAAAAATATATAACATAAATAAATAAATAATAAATACAAATAACGTGTTCTCAGTTTTTCCTAATGAATGCAGTTATTTTTATTTTGACCTGTAGCATCCAACTTTAACTGCACACAAAAATACTGTAATAGCACAGGGCATGTGCAACTTCCTAAAGTGTGAGACAACAGTGTCTAAAAGAAAGAGGAATTTATTTATTTTTAAAATTGAGACTAGGTGACTAATAATTAGGAAGACATAATAACATTCTCTTGATGCCTAGCTTTACTGTGATGACTTGCTAGTTGGGAGAAAAGAAACAAAGATTAATGGAATTCCTTGAAAAATTCACCCAAGTGATTATTTAAAAAAAAAAAAAAAAAAGTTTAGAAAAGTAATTAAACTTTGCTAACTTCTTAATCTTCAAAGGAGTAGTGGTAAATGAAATACATTCTTTCTTGTCTACTGTACTGACAGAGAACAAATCCTATATCAGTACGCTGAAGCCTAGAAGAAGAATGTAAAATTAGTTATGTTACTGTAGGTGCTGCCTTTTCCCTCTTCTGACTCAGATGGCTTGGCTGACAGAAGGAAAAGAAAGCCCTTTAAGTTCTCTTTCATGTAGAACTTCAGTTTATAGGTGTGTGAGAAAAAAACTTATAAGGCAAAGACTAAGCAATATGAAAGTCCAGAAGAATGATTAAATTACATTTCTCCAAATCTCTACTTCCTTAATGCATAATCACCAAATAGAGAGATGTAAATGATGAAAATTTTAACCGATCCCTTTTTCCACCAGTCAAATATTTATTTAAGTGGCAATAAAGATCTGGGATCTGCATTATCGATGTGTAATAAAAATTTGTCTGGGAAACAACATTAAATTAAATTCTACTCCATAACATGATCATGTCTTTAAAAGCCAAACCTTTGCTAAGCTTAAGACGTCCTCAAACCAGTGCTACATCTACTGCAGTGCTGCACATATGGATTTGACGAAGGTTACAAATACTATAGCTGGCACTGAAGCATGCTGTAGCAACTAAGGGTAAAAATAGATGTGACAACAGCCCTCTGTGGCCCACTTTGGACTGGACCTCACCTGCACATCTGTGCAGGCACTGTCAGATGTTGGCCTGGGATTGCCCCGGGCTGTGTTGGCGGCTAGCCTGGGCTTTGACCTGGGAAAATCTTCGAGGTTACATCCTGAGCTAAGGCCCGCATGACTGGACAAAAGCAGACCACAGCAGGCTATCACATTTGTTTGCAATGGCAGATATGGCCTTGTTCGGAGACTGCTGTCTGTCTGTCTGTCATTGGCTGCTTCTCATGGCGGGGGGTGGGGCCAGCCAGCCACGTGTTCTTGTTTCTCCTTGCCCTCCCCTGGGTCCCAGTCATGGGTACATTTGTTCTTCGGCCCAACTCAGCATGTCCTGTGTCTGCCACAGCTTCCCACCTTGGGCTGGGTTTCTGCCGCAGTAACATTCGTTTTTACCTTAACAATATGGAGACCAAAAACTAATGTGCCTGTTACTGCTATCTTCCCTCCATAAGTTATGAGATAATAGAGTTTCTCAACTGTGGAATTCACCCTTCTATGGTTTATTGTTCGGATTGCAGCGCCCAGAAGCCCCCAGCAGGCATTGCAGCGCCCAGAAAGCCCCTCCAGGTGAGCAGGGCCCCACCCCATAGCCACAAGCCAAAGGTGCACGCCCGCGCCCAGCGGGCGGCAGCCCTTGGGCGGCGACAAAAGGGCGCTGGCCGTTTTGTGGCCGTTGTGCGGCCGGAGCGAGGACAGCGAGGGGCCACCCCCCTGACAGCACGCACACGACACCTGCAGGCCTGGACTCCCCCCGATACTGAACAGGTAATACCTATGATGCCTCCCTATACCTCCCTCACCTCCTCGCCCTCTCTCACCTCCCTCCTTCTAGCCTCTCTCACGCACCCCCTCCTTCTCCCTCTCCCTTCACCAGCAGCCTTTCTCCAGCCAACCTACCCCTTATCCTCACCCACGCCCATCCCCCCTCCCCACCCTCATCCCCCCTTACCCATTCCCCCTAGGCCCAAACCCGCGACACCCAGGTGTTCCACAGACCATTGTGGCCAATACGAGGCCGGTGCACGACTCCCACCCCGCAAACCCGGCCGTTCCCCATCCCCCAACCTCATCCGCATCCCCTGCCTTCCCAAACACCAATTGCCTTTTTCCTGCTCCCTCTGGAACTGCCGCTCGTCCGTGGCTAAAGCTCCCTTCATCCACGATCTCTTCCTCTCTCGCCCCTTTCAACTCCTGGCTCTTACGGAAACCTGGATCACGCCCTCCAACTCTGTTACCCCGGCTGCTCTATCCTCCGGGGGCCTGTCGTTCTCTCACCGCCCCCGCCCTGAGGGCCTGGGTGGTGGTGTGGGCTTGCTCCTTGCTAAGCACTGCCAATTCAAAACCCTCTCCCCTCCCCCCTCCTCCTCCTTCCCTTCCTTTGAGGCCCACTCTGTGCGCTTATACTCCCCTCTACACCTTCGGGTTGCTGTCATCTACCGCCCCCCGGGTTCCCTCTCCTCTTTCCTCCCGGACTTTGAATCCTGGCTCACCTTCTTCCTCTCCGATGATATCCCCACTCTTATCCTTGGTGATTTCAACATTCACGTTGACACGCCCTCCGCCCCCTCTGTTTCCCGCTTTCTCTCTCTCGCTTCCTCCTTTAATCTCCGACTCTGGACCGACTCCCCCACTCATACTGACGGCCATTCCCTCGACCTCGTCTTCACTCGAAACTGTTCTCTAACTGACCTCTCCTTTGACCCCTTCCCTAGTTCTGATCACTTCCTCGGCTCCTTCAGCCTTTCCCACCGACCCCCCTCCGCCTCCCCCTCTATGCGCCCCTTCCGCAATATGCAGGCCCTTACTCCCTCGGAGTTTGCCGCACATCTTTCCCCCCTTCTCCCCCCCGTTTTCGCCTCCTCCTCCCCTGACTCTGCTGTCTCTGCTCTCAACGCTTCTCTCTCCTCGACCCTTGACTCTCTTGCCCCCCCCTCTGCTCGCCCCGTCCGCCCCCTCGACCCCCGCCCCTGGCTTACCCCTGCCATCCGCTACCTCCGCTCCTGCGCCCGGGCTGCCGAACGCCTCTGGCGCAAATCCCGCTCCCTCCCTGACTTCCTCCATTACAAATTCTCCCTCTCCTCCCTCTCCTCGGCTATCTCCCTAGCTAGGCAGCGCTATTATGCCTCTAGGATCGAATCTTTCTCCCGCGACCCTCGCCGCCTTTTCTCTACTTTCGACTCCCTTCTCAAACCCCCCTGCCCTCCTCCGCCCTCTTCCCTTGCTGCTCAGGATCTTGCGTCGTTCTTCACCTCCAAGATTGACAAGATCCGTCGGGATATTGCCTCCCTCCGCCCCCCGCCCCCCTCCCTCCTCGCATCCTTCCCTCCTGCCTCTCTCCAGGAAATCTCTGCTCTTCTCTCTTCATCCAACCCCTCCACCTGCCCCCTTGACCCGATCCCCTCCCGCCTCCTGACCTCTATTGCTCCCACTGTCGCTCCCCCCCTTCTGCATGTTGTCAATCTCTCCCTTTCCACAGGCTCCTTCCCCTCTGCCTTCAAACATGCCACTGTCTCCCCCATCCTCAAAAAGCCTACCCTGGACCCTTTCGATCCCTCTAGTTACCGGCCGGTCTCCCTCCTTCCCTTTGCTTCGAAGCTCCTGGAACGTGTCGTCTACTCCCGCTGCCTGAACCTCCTCTCTGCCAACTCCTCCCTGGACCCTCTCCAGTCCGGCTTCCGCCCCCTCCACTCTACTGAAACTGCCCTGGCCAAGATCACCAATGATCTACTTGTCGCTAAATCGAAGCGCCACTACTCCGTTCTTGTCCTCCTTGACCTCTCTGCTGCCTTTGACACTGTCGACCACTCGCTCCTCTTGGACTCGCTTTACTCTTTGGGCTTCCGTGGCTCTGTCTTTGACTGGTTCTCCTCCTACCTCTCTGACCGCTCCTTTAATGTCTCCCTCCCCGAGTCGACCTCCCCCTCCCTTCCCCTCTCGGTTGGGGTTCCCCAAGGTTCTGTCCTTGGCCCTCTCCTCTTCTCTATCTACACCCGGTCCCTTGGTGAAATTATTGCCTCCCACGGGTTCCAATACCATCTCTATGCTGATGACACCCAACTCTATCTCTCTACCCCCTCTCTCTCCTCCTCTGTCCGCTCACGCCTCGTCGACTGCCTCTCTGATATCTCCGCCTGGATGTCCCGACGCCAACTCAAACTGAACATGGCCAAGACTGAACTCCTCATTTTTCCTCCATCCCCCTCCTCTCCCTCTGACCTGACCGTCTGCATTGATGGGGTCACCATCCGTCCTGTTCTCCGTGCCCGCAGCTTGGGCTTCATTTTTGACACGCACCTCTCCTTTAAACCTTACATTGACTCTGTGGCCAAATCCTGCCGATTCGCTCTCCTCAACATTGCCCGCATTCGCCCCTTTCTATCTGTCTCCTCGGCCAAAATCCTTGTTCATGCCATGGTTATCTCTCGCCTCGACTACTGCAACCTCCTCCTTGCTGGCCTCCCTCGCTCCCACCTGTCCCCCCTTGTGGCGATCCAAAACTCTGCCGCCAAGGTCATTCACTCTGCCCGTCGCTTCGACCATGTGACGCCTCTCCTCCTCTCCCTTCACTGGCTCCCCCTTCCTGAACGTATCCTGTTCAAACTCCTGGTTTTCACGTTCAAATCGCTCCATGACCAAGCTCCCCCTTACCTCTCGGACCTAATCGCCCTACGCGCTCCTGCGCGCGCTCTCCGCTCTTCCGCTGTCCCCTCCCTCGCTCTCCCTCGCTTCTCCTGCTCGCCCAACCGCCTTCGTCCCTTCTCCCTCGCTGCCCCGCATGCCTGGAACTCCCTCCCTGCCGACATCCGCCTCGCCTCCTCCCTCCGCTCCTTCAAATCCCTCCTCAAGACCCACCTTTTCCATGCTGCCTTTCCCAATGCCCTCTAGTCTTTCCCCTTGCTCTTACTGTCAGCCCTCCTCTGCTGACTGCTGCTACCGACCACCTTGTAACCAAGCCAAGTACACGCACCTGAGACTTCGCATCCGCCTGAATGTTTGTTTGTCTTCTCCCATGTCTCTCCCGCTGTCCCCTCTCCTTGTCTCCCCCTCCTTGTCTTTTAGATTGTAAGCCACAGGTAGGGACCGCAGCTGATTATATGTTCTGTACAGCGCCAGGTTGTTACTGGCGCTTTATAAATGTTTAATAATAATAATAATAATAATAATTTCTGCCGCATCACCACTAGGAGGCGTTAGAAAGCTTCCAAAGTGCTTGCTTGAGCCTTTCCCGCCGAAACTCCTCAGTTTTACTTTTGCCTCACACTAGGCAGGAGGCTTTCTTCTCACTCTGGGGAAAATAAAAAAAAATAAAAAAGAAGAAAAAGGACAGACTGAAGGCTATCTCCACAAGCTCTGTGCTGCTGGATGAGGCTAGCGTTACACTCGGGGCGCAGCCCGGTTCACCCTTTTCCCTTCAGCTGGGCCGACGGTGAACAGACCCGCGCAGGTGTTACTGAGGGGGCCCTCTGACATGGCGGAGACAGAAAAGACTCGCAGGGCCTCAGCCCGCTCACAGCCAGTGCCTCAGCAGCGGGACCCAGTTGAGTCAGCGGGGCAGGAGGAAGCGGCTGCCCAGAGAGAGCTCTCACCTGAGCATGAGGTACAGGCATGGGGCCCCCCATCTGTCGCAGAACTCCAGCAGCGACAGCTTGAAACCATGCAGCAAATGCTGCAGACCCTGACAGAGCTGCAGTCTGGAGCAGCCGTGTCTAAAGGGAAAAGGAGGAGGAGGAAGAGTGAGGCCTACTCCTCTCAGAGCAGCCCCCCCAGACAGGGGTTCAAAGGCAAGTCCAAGAGGGCTGGTAAGGGCAAGCATAGAAGCCCCCGGGTTCATCATGCCCTCCCTCCATTCACGATCTCCTGCGCTCTTTCTCGGATCAGGAGGGGGAAGGAGGGAGACAGGCCCGGCCCTCAGGAGTGGAGTCATCTTGCTCCAGCTCTTCCTCCCCGCCCCATGCCAAACGCAGTAGAAAAAGGGCTTTCACTCAAAGGGAGACACCCAGGCCCTCAGACTCCGATTCTGAGGTGGAGACACTGGTCTCGGGTGAGCACAGGGGCCCCGTTCAGTAGAGGAGGGGCTCCCTGTCCCATTGCTTGAAGGATTTGGATAGGGAACTCTCTTTTCCCCAAGCCCTTAAGATGTTGCGCAGAGCAGAGAGAGTGCTCCGCATTAAACAGAAGCAGCGCAAGAGTAAGGAGTCTTGAGTCCTCTTCTGGCTCTGATGGAAACTACCTCCCCAAGCTGGGCTCGGCTACTAGAGTGTCCCAACTCGATTACAAATTTGAACACCTCATAAGGGATCAATGGAGACAGCCTACCAAGCTTGTCAGGCTCTCTAGAGCCCAGCTAGAGCTTTATGAATTCCATAGAGCCTGCTCCTCTTGTCTTTCGGGTCCCCAAGATTGACACAGCAGCTGCTTCTCTACCTAGACAATCAGTGTTCCTCTCTGAGGGTGATGTCATGCCAAAGGATCCTACTGACAAGGGCATTGAGACTGGCCTTAGGAGAAGCTTTGAGTGCCTCTCCAACCTGCTGCGAATGCCAGCCACAGCCTCTTACGCCTCAAGAGCCATTCTCAAATGGTTTCACATTAGCAAAGATAAGGAAGTGTCTGAGGCTGAAGCAGACAAGCTAACTGAAAATATCACCATGGCGCAATCCTTTTTGGTTGATTCTTCCCTGGACTCTGTCCTCTGGGCGGCCAGGGGCATGGCAGCTAACGTGGCTGCCAGAAGGCGCCTTTGGCTCCGTTCCTGGAGAGTGGATGGGGATGCTCATAATCTCTTCGTGAACAGCCAGTTCAAAGGTGCAAAGCTCTTCGGCTCGGTGCTCGATAGGGTGATCAGACAGGCCTCAAGTAAGGAAAAGAAAACATCTCTTACCCAGCTTCAGTCAAGTAAATCCTTCTTCCGCTCATCCCAAGCAAGAGGAGCCAGAGATAAGGGGTTTTGGCCCCGGTCCTTCCAGCCCACATCATACGGTAGGAGGGGACCTCCTCGGCAAAGCAACATGATTCCTGACACCCTTTCCCCGGTAGATCTTGTCTATCGCTCTGAGGGGCAGGTTACAGATTTTTTTCAGAAAGGTGGCTGAATTCCAATTCCGACAGATGGGTAAGGGACACAGTGTCAAAGGGCTACTCCATAGAATTCACACGGTCCCCCAGGGAGTCCTTTCGACCATCTCTGAGGTCCAGGAACTCCAAGAAGCATTCAGCCATGCTAGCAGAGATCCAGAGGCTCCTGGATTTGCAGGCTATTGAATCCGTCCCGCTATCCAAAAGATTTACAGGACTTTATTTGAAAGGAATAAATGAGGTGGCGTGCCTTAATTTACCCCAAACGGAATCGGAGGTTGCCAATTAACAAGCCAAAGTATATAGATACAACTCAGTTTTATTGGATAGACACTTAACATCTGGACATGGCAGTGTTCTCAGTTGCAAACCCCAGTAACCAAAGATATCTTACGTGTCAGAGGCACAGTCCGAGACGCAGGCTGGTTCAGAGGAGAAGGGGAGGGGACCCAGCAGGCAGCTGAGTAGGAGTCTCTCTGGATCTTTGAGAGCGTCATTTAGGATCAAAGACCCGCACGGCTCACTGCGATGCTAGTGGCCACTGGTGCTAATGACAAGTGACAAGGAGCTGGGCTCACTCTTTTATAATTTTTATTTATTAGGAATTCATGTTGCAGGGTCTCCTCTGCCAGGTGCAGAGAATAAGCTGACTATTCATTATGCTATCACTTGGAGCACAGCCACCAAGCTATTTTGGAGTTTTGGGGGGAGTTTTAGGGAGTTACTGTTTATTCGTAGGGGAGGGTACCTCCCTTTCTTACAAACTCCCTTTGTTTGCTCTCAGGCCTCTTTCTGTGTTCTCAGAGATAGTGGCTATCTGGGGTTTGTATTGTGGCCTTGGAAATACATTTTCTGCTTAAAAAGTGATTTTGACAACTTTATTCTCATGGACCTAGTTGGATAGTGTCAGCCTGAGGCCTGCTGCTGAATTAGCTGAACTGAGTTGTCCAAACCTCATCCTGCTTGTGTCTCTGAACATGGCCAATATTGCCTAATTAATACATAACATATTCAATATTTTTTTTTGTTCAGATGAAGACGGGTGATCACAGGGGTATACTGGACCTAAAGAGACTGAACAAGTTCCTAAGGTACCAACGCTTCAAGATGGAAACGGTAGCCTCCATCTGCATGGCAATTCACCCCAGCCACTGGCTAGCCTCCTTGGACCTGAAGGACGCTTACTTACACCTGCCCATCCTCCCAGCCCACAGGAAGTGGCTCCGTTTTTTTTACCATGACCTTCACTGGCAGTACCGTGTCCTACTTGTTCGGTCTCTCCACTGCTCCCTGGACTTTCACCAAAGTGTTGATCCCCCTGGTCGCTAACTTGACACTCCGGAGGATAACAGTCTTCCCATACCTGGACGATCTGCTGATACGCACTTGCTCAGAGGTAGAAGCTACGTCCCACGTTCAGGCCACTTTTGCTTACCTGCAGTATCACGGCTTTGTGATCAGCTGGAACAAGAGCCACTTGTCCCCAACGCAGTGAATGCACCATCTCAGAGGTTCGGCAATACCCATCTGGATCTCTTTGCTTCCCAGGCCAATGACAAGCTCCCTCTCTTCCTGTGCAGGAACTTTTGCAGGACAGCACTAGGGACCGATGCCTTGTTATATGAGTGGCCCTCGGAGATTCTGTATGCCTTCCTTCCACTTCCGCTCCTGAGCCAAACGATAGTCAAATGCAGGCAAGGCAACCACAGGTTAATCCTCATTGCTCCATTTTGGCCCCGCAGGCCATGGTTCGCGGATCTCTTGGAGCTGTCAGGAGGCCGATTCTGGAGGCTTCCGCAGGTCCCGGATCTGCTCAGACAGGGCCCCTTGGTCCACGACAGCCCGACCTTCCTCAGACTAACCGTCTAACCCTTGAATCTCGGGCCTTAAGGACTTTAGGGTATACAGATTCCATTATTCACACTCTCACAGCGGACGAGAGAGATTCGACCAGGAGAATTTATCAATCTTCATGGAAATCCTTCATCCAGTGGTGTAGAAATCAGGACTGTTCATCTGAGTCACCAAGTATATTACAGGTTCTGCAATTTCTTCAAAGGGGCTTGGATATCGGGCTGAGGTCATCCACTCTGACGCGTCAGCTGGCTGCCATTGACTCTACGCTATCTTCTTTAGGGAACAACAGGCTGTCATCCCATCCACACATTCGTAGATTTTTAAGAGGGGTGTGGCAGTTGACACCACCAGTGGTTCATAGATTTCCCATCTGGAATCTGAATATCGTCCTCCGTGTGATCACGCAGCTGACCTTTGAGCCCCTCGTGGAGGTCTCCCTTTATTTTCTCTCCATAAAAGTGGCTTTCCTCATAGCCATTACTTCAGCAAGGCGAGTTTCCAAGCTGGGGGCGTTATCCATGGACCCCACCCTCTGTATATTCAACAGAGAGTCGGTTACTCTTCGCCTTGATCCTTCTTTCATACCCAAAGTTAGTTCTCATTTTCACCTTGCACAGGAGCTGGTGCTCCCCTCCTTTTGCCCCAAACCTCGTCATCCTCTCAAAGGGATATGGCACACTCTTGATGTTCCCAGGGCTCTTAAGATCTACCTCCACAGGACCGAGCCCTTCAGGCGATCCTCAGCCCTTTTCATTTACTACTCCCCTAGATCTAGGGGGAAGAAGTCATCTAAGACTAATGTCTCCAACTGGGTGGCGAGGTGTATCAGAGAAGCGTACAAGGCTTCCAACCTTCTGCCTCCCTCGGGGGTAGTGGCTCACTCTACTCGTGGAATGGCCTCTTCCTGGGCCTTTAGGTCTAGGGCTCCCTACTCAGAGATATGCAAAGCGGCGGCGTGGAGGTCAATCCATACCTTCACGCGCCACTATAAATTGGACCTTTTTGATTCGGCTGAGACGGCCTTTGGCCGCAGGGATCTTCAGGGCGTCCTGTCGTCTGATCCTGCATAACCCTCTTGGGTTCTGCTAATAGGGGATCAGCCTTAGGTTCTTCCCCCCCAATTGTTTTTTCCATTCTGTCTAGTTTACACTGCTATATCCCTCCCAGTGTTCCGACCATCCGAACAATAAACCATAGAATGAACAATTGGGTCTCTTACCTGAAATTGTTCTTCTGTGGTTTATATGGGAGAATGGTCAGCCCTCCTAGACTGAGCCTAAGGCAACCAGTTCAGGGACCCTGTCACTCCAGAGGGTGACTCATTGGGAGGCCCGCCTTTTTTCGTTTGGTGGATCCTCCCCCTTTTCAGTCATATGCCCTTTAAGGGCGGCACCTTTTGCTTTAGGGGCGCACCTTATATATTATAGGCCATTTAGGGGTGGACCTTACATATTATAGGCCCATTAGGGGCAGAGCCTAGTTCCCTAGGTTAGGGAGGCCGTTAACAAGCTAATTCCTGTTACTGTTCTGTAAGTCTCTGTTTATATAGTTCCTGAAGTATTCGGCTTCTTACAACTGAGGAGTTTCGGCGGGAAAGGCTCAAGCAAGCACTTTGGAAGCTTTCTAACGCCTCCTAGTTGTGATGTTGCAGAAATTCCCAGTGTTCTGACCATCCTCCCATATAAACCACAGAAGAACAATTCCCAGGTAAGAGACCCAATTGTTCCTTTTTTCTGAGACCGCTATCCTATTTCATAATCTGTTTGAGGTAAGATTCTTCCTTGATATGCTTAAGGTATGCTACATATTTGAGTAAATTTGAATAAAGTTAAATAGGCAAATTCATATAAAATTTAACCTTAATCTACATAAATGTACATATACATATTTGAACATGCAAATCTATAGCGTCAGTCTTATTTTTGCTAGTGTGAACTAAGGGGATGTCTGTGAGTGAGTAGTCTTGTCAGAATCTCCTCAGTGGGGTTTGTCCTGGAGCTAGGCAGTGGGCAGAGTTGGTTGTCTCTCTCTGCTGGAAGAGGAGATGGAAAGGGGAGTCTTGCAGGATCAAGCTGTCGTGATAGGTGAGGGGGTTCTCTCCTCGTTGGGGCAGGGAATGGGGGTGGTGAGTGTCTCCCAGGACTGAGCTTGTAGGGTAAGGATGTGGGCCCCTCTTCATGGTTTAACAAGGAATCAGGTGGGAAGCAGGGTGCTGCAGTCTCTCCATGGTATGGTGGGTGGGTTCACTGTGAGGTCACTTTATCTCATCCAGCTGAGCCTACTCTTCCTGTACCCAGAACCCTAAGTTCTGAAGCCCTGCTCTTTTCTCTACTTCCGGGGACCCTGCAGTGGCCCTCATTTTCACTAGGGCAGGGTATAGGGCCCAAACTCCCTCCCAGTGGGGGTGGGGGGGCTCAAATACAACTATTCCTTGCTCCCCCCAGATGGTGCCCCCTAGGGGGCAGAGCCATGGGGGAGGAAGTGAGGCTTATTGTCACCCTGGGCCCCACTGGCTCTAAGGCCAGCCCTCCCTGTACCATCACCATCTCCTCCCACTATCTGCCAGGGATCCATGTTGGAGATGGGGCAGTTGAGCAAGCATGGCACTGGGTTGTAGATTTGGGCCAGGAAGTGGATGCTCCACTAGTTTGAGGATTGGGTGTTGGAGCGGTGTGGGAGTGGGCAGATAGTGGGTGTGCTACTGGGCTAAGGGCTTAGATGAGGGAGTAAATATGGTGCCAAATTGGGAATCCAGATGGCAGAGCAGGCGATGGCAGAGCAGGCATGCTACCAGCCTGGGTATCTGTTGACCTCTTGGGAAGAACTGGCCATTTATCTGCTTTTGCTGCTACTCTAGTTAGCTCTTTCAAAACAGTGCCACGGTTACATCATAATGCATGTCATTGCTGCTCCTCCTATTTATATCCGAGTGCTTCTCCTAGAAGGGACTATACTCAGTCAGAAGGAATTTTTAAATGAGATGTGTCCACGCATGGCCTCCCCACCTTCCATGCATCCAACTGTTTGTGGGGCGTGGGGAGGTACACTCCTGTGACCTATGCAGTGGCTACTCATGGCCCCACAGGGAAGCACTCCTGAAAAATCCAGAGTGCCCTATGCGGGCCAGGGTGGCTGCTTCCGTGGCTGGGGCATAGGAGTCGCTTATTTGAAGCACTCTCCACACAGCCACGGATGCACGCACACCCCGCGGCACTTGTTTAAAAGCACCCAGAAAGTGGAGCAGCTGCTTTGATTATGTGTGTTATGAGTCTAGTGCAGTAAAAATCCACTTGCCTGTTTGTCTCTGGCAAGTGAATTTTTAAAGCTCTCTGTCTGCTCTCCCACTGCAAGTTCCAGCCTGATGAACAGTCTTTTATGCCTGGCTAGTGGAGTATTTACATATTTTTTACTGTGCTGACTAGCATAAATACACAAGTGTAGTATAACCAACATACTTTAAAGAGGCAGCATCAGTGAGAGTATAGAAAGGGGCTGGTGTTCTTCCCTTCCACACCCCTTGCCCTGTATTGGAGAGAGAAAGGATGGCCAAATAATACAGGGCATCTAGCAACCATTTTGTGTCCCTGTTGAGAGTAATGACTAGGGTTGCCAGATTATCCCTATTTTAAAGGGATGTCCCTTAATTTAGAATTTCAGAGCTCGAGGGAATGGAATGGACATGCTTGATTTACATTATTTCAAACACAAAAGCTCCATAGAATAAAATAAGCATCCTGTCAGGACCTGGCGTATGGCTGGGGTGCTCAGTCCACTGATGGGCTGCTAGGGGGCACTGCCTGGAGCCTCCTCTGAGTTGTAGTCAAAGGCTGGGCTGGGTTCAGAAGCCGGGAAGGTCAGTCCAAGGATGTGACAGGCTTCAGGGGCAATCCAAGGGCATTCTCAGAGTCCAGTCAGGTTTCTAGAGGTCAGCATGATCATCAAGCCAGGGGGGGGGTGGAGTTGGCAGATCAGGAGTCCAAGGCCAAAGCAGGGTCAGAGCCGGGAGGTCAATCGGAATGCAGTGGTCTAGGCATGAGCCACTGGAGCAGCAGCCTCCTGGTTGCTCAGACACCCACTACTTCCTGACATGCTCTTTTATATCCCTTGTCAGCCAATGGGAGCAGGGAACATGTTGCTTAGCCCACCGGAGGTTGTGTCTCACAGCTTGGTAGAACAGCTGCCAGGTGTAGCTCAACTGTGGCACAAAGGACTGGATAGCTGTGCCGAAGACCTACGTTTGAATCCTGTGGGACCTGACACATCCCTTACTTCAGAAAACTGCAGCTTCACATTGTCCCTTATTTTTGAAAATTTGATATGGCAACCCTAGTAATGATTTACAGGTGGAGAACCTGTTTAGCGGTATTATGGAAAAAAACAGATTCTCTAATCACAGAGAGTGTGTGATCACGAGTACTTAAAACATATTTACAGGCCTCCAAGGAGTCACCATTCCCAGGCTGAGAACCTGGTTAGTAGTGAGTGGGTGTGTCTATTCACCCAGTGATTTCCCCTTTGAACTTTATTTTGCACAGAGTAGAATATTCCCCACCCCCAACCCATGGCAGTACATATGCTGGAAATACAGCATTTCTGCTCTGTTTTAGACCTTTTGTGCTTACAGCAGGTGCTGAAAGACACTAATTTAGCAAGAAATTTGTTATAAATACATTTATAGTTTTCCTGTCTTTATATGATTTATTTATACCTTGGAAATGAGTTCCTTTATGTGTTTTTATACTTTAAAATAGCAAGCCTCTGCATTCTACATGATGAATGATAATATGGTGTAAAGCAAATAAACAAAAACACTTGCCGAAGATTTTGTTTCACTTGCATGGGAAATTAATTTTCTTCCCAACAGCTCCTCTGACTTGCTTTTCCTATATGCAAGTATCATGTACCATCTGAGTATAATGATTGCTGTGGTAGTTTCTAAGTTTAATATAAATATATAGAAGTTTTAAAATATTAAATATCAGTCATATTTAATATTTTAAATTAAATTGGTTTAAATTAAATCAAAGAAACTGTTTTATTTTGTAAAATAAAATAAGCAACAATGAAATAGTTAAGTGTAAGCTTTAAAATATAATGCATTTGGAAGGAAAGGAAGTTAAGATTCAGCAGCAGCAGCATAGCAGTAGAGCCAAATAGGCACATCATAATGTTTTCCAGTTGGTAAATGCTGTAAAAATTAAATTGGCCTAAAGAAAGCTGTATACTTCTGTTTGTGTTAGTGAGGGTTACTCAATTTTTATGGCTTAAATACAGAAATTTTATACTCCATCTGCATAAAGTAATTATTAATCCACTGTGTGGTAACTTTTAAGTCTAAATCTACTAGAAGCGGGTAGCAGTTTAGTGGTCTCATAGGTCCAAAAAACTGAGGCCAAACTGTGAACAGAAGGTTTTAGCTGTGTGCACATTTATGTATTTGGAGCCAATATGGGAGACTTGGCAGAAGTAATATGATATGTCTTAATTTTTTCCAGCTCTTTTATCCTTCCCCTAGGTGGTTCCTTAACTGTCAAAGAAACACAGAGTTATATTTCAGAAAATTATTTTAGATCATTGTAAACCAGATCCTTTTAACTGACCTTTTTGCTTTGAAAACTTTTTAAATTTAAAAGTAATTTCATTTGACTTCAAGTTCAAGTAGAATGGATAAACTATCTATTTGAATTGCATTTGGACCACGTGAAGACTGGGAAATAAGAAATGGCTGTTCCAAAGAGAACTCTTTGCAAAACTAGCCTGTGTCTTTCATAACACTCATTACAGCCAATAAAACGGTGGCATGCCAGAGAGGAAAGAGTGGTGATTAGTTCAGTGTTACCTGAATTGCTAACTCTGGCAGTTAGGAGAGGGCAGCAGTGGGCATAAACATAGCTTGCTCTAGAAGACAGCCAATTTCCTTTGATTTTTGCCTTGGACTATGACTGTTTATACATTTTGATCTACCCCCTACCTAAGCAATGAAGCCTGCAACCCCCCAGTAATATTTGTATTTACATAGCACCTTTCATACCAGAAAATTACAAAGCCCATTACAAATTACTGGTGAGATCCTGTTCCGTGGTGAAATCGCATGGAATTGTAGCGGAGCCAGGATTTCATTATGTATAATCTATGCATGCAGCCTTATTAAAATACAGTAATCTCTAAGGGGGAGGACAGAAGTCAGTGGATGCACTTCATGCTCTCGGGTATTGGGAAAAAGCATATGTGGCCCTTTTCACACAGACACTCTAACATTGATAAAACGGGTGTTACATTTTATTATACATGTTGCAGGGCTGCAGGTGTGCTCGGTGGGTGCCCTGCAACATGTATAATAAAACGTAACACCCATTTTATCAATGTTAGAGTGTCTGTGTGAAAAGGGCCAATGAAAATCATTCTTAAGTGCAACATTAACTCCAGTGTCCAGGAAAAGCAGAAATGTCCTTAGTTTTTAAGGTGTCTTACATAAGACTCCGTAGTCCGTAGTACTCAGTTTCTCTACTGAAGAACGTTTTTAGACAAGTGTCTACCTACCCATTGTAATTGCAGGGCTGCATAGGGCACCAGTGTGGCCCTGCAACATGCATGATGCGTGGGTAATGAATGGGTGGAGAGGTGCTTGTCCCAAAACACCTTTAAATGGACAAGTTAATCATACCAGAATATGAGTGTGTGTGTCTAAAGAGTCTATATATTTCCAGTTCTAAGGCAACTCTGGGTTTTAAGGAGGGTGGGATGGGTTAATTTAGGATGGGTTGGTTGTGTTTATTTTAGCAGATTTTGGCCCTTTTCAAACAGGCTGTGGTGGGTGGGTGGATGGGTGTGCCCCCGCGATGCGCAGAGGTGGGTGTGCGCCCATTCCCACGGGTGCACACCCATCTCCATGCATGGAGCAACTGGCATTGGAGCCTGTTGCTCTGTGCGTGGGTGGTGGATGGAGGTGGGTGAAGTACAGGAGTGTGCACGCACCCCCACCTATCACGGGCGCCGTTCCTATGGGCACCCACCCATCCCCACTGCGCCTGCTGTAGTGTTTGCACGAGCACCCCGCCCACCGCACATGTGGGCGTCAGTGTGAAAAGGCTCTATGGTATGGGTGTTTTTTAATCTTTTTATTTTTGAATTCTATTAATTTTTAATTGTACTTATTATTTTACTTTTCTTGTAAGCCACCTCGAGTTTCCTTTGGAGAGAGGGGCGGGGTAGAAATTATTATATAACTATACAATTTAAAAAAAAAATCTATTCCCTTCCACAAGGCAGTAGTAAGTATCAAGCTTCAGGGGGATAAAGTTAACAAAATTGAAAAAACAGTAATAACTGGACATATTGTAGAACAATTAATATGCAGGACAATGGTGGTATGATAAACAGGCTGAGAGGCTAGGAAAGCTAGTGGTATTAACATGCTGAGTAAACTGACCACACAAGTACAACAGGCAAGACAGAAGAATGACTCAGGATGGCATGGCAGTACAGAGCATTAATCAAGAATGCTGAAAATGAAATAGGTCTGGAAACATGAAAATTCAGTGTCTGAATTCATCAACCACACTGCTTCCTTAGCCAGTAAAGTCCTAATAATTTCATCAGAAAGTTTTCTGCCATTGAAGTAATTCAGAGAACAGAAAACAGATTGGTTACATTTTGCATAAAATACTGTCCTCTTTCTTAAAATTTAAAAAGTACAACAGTACACAATCATTTTGAAATTATGTATAAGTTTAGTGTCTTTCTTCTTTTGAGATGTATTCAGTCAATCCTTTTGTTTCAGTAGTATCACAAGTGTTGTAACATTAGACTAACATAATTTGTTGTGCAAATCAAGCTCAGAATCAGATACCAAGACAAAATCAAAGACATTGCCTCTTAGAGCAATCGTTATTAACATACTGCTCAACCCCCAGTTTACTTGGTCCCTGCTGTTGCCCATCCCAACTACCAGCTGCCAGTCAAGCGCTCATCCTGCTGACCACTTCCAACTACAATAGAATCTTCCAGCTCCATTTTCCCACTTATTTTGCCCCCTTTCTTTCTTCCAGTTCAATTGTGTTGGCTAGTGCATCGAAGGGTTTTGTAACTGTGGCCACTTCCTATCTCCTGCTCTGTGGGTGAGAGAATCAGGATTGAGAATCAGGTGCAGAATAACATGTGAGCAATGAACCTGGATCCAAGGCTGGTGCAGATGAGGGAAAGAGCTGCCTTTATAAGAATTGTTGTTGCTTTGAAGAATCGATAGCATGCAGTCTAGCCTCTGCTAGCTACAGTGGCTCTTTGACCTTTTACCCTTTCACCCATTATTGGTGTGGTAAGATGGATATTAAATGTATCATCTTGCCTCCCATGAAAACTATCGGTAAAATAGAAATGATGGCCGTGCGGCAGCGGCCTAACATGACCCGGTCAACCAAACAGACATGCCCGCAGCCGGGTTGCTGGGGAGGGTGGGTACACACCTAATGTGTGTCCGGCCTGCCCCACCCCTGCACTATACCAACACCCAGCCCCCCCACCATGATGTCCAGTCATGGCAGACCTGACTGGCCTGGGAACAGATGTGATAGCCCACTTTGACCCAGTCAGGTGGGCCTTAGCCTGGGCTGTGACTTCGGAGGTTTTCCAAGATGAGAGCCCAGGCTAGCAACCAACACAGCCAGGGGCAATCATGCTCCATGTCTGGCGGTGCCTGCACAGATGTGCAGGTGAGGTCTGGTCCACAGCAGGCTACAGTGGGCTTTTTTCATGTCTGTTTTTACCCTATGTCTCTATTGGCTCTTTTAGACGAGCGGCGCTCCGTTTTCCGTCGGCGGCGTGCATATTTTGAAACCTCCGCCTGGTCTAATTAGACCAGGCGGAGGTTTCAAAATATGTGCACCGCCGACGTGAAACGGAGCGCCGCTCGTCTAAAAGCGGCCTATGATTCTGTGGTATTTGTGTACATCGATGGATCAGAACCTTTTGGGGCTCAGGACCGATTTGTTCACCCTCAAGGCGTGTTGCTGTCCACTACTGTAATAGTATTCTATGTCACAAATGTTATAATGCTGTATAGTGTTTTCAAAATCTGCTTGTGACTGCTTGATGCTTTCTGGCCATTCAGTTTTGGGTTGTAGCCTACAGTTTGAAAAACCCAGGTCGGTTTTGAAGTTCTCTCTGTAATCTGCTTTACAATCCAAAATACTGATTACCAGAGGTGTAGCTATGTTGGAATGGGTTCTGGTGCATCAGGAAGCGTGGACCCCCTACCTAGGCTCATCGATCCTGGTACAGCTACAGATTTACAACGAAGAAATGCCATCTGAGTGTAGAACCTCGCTTTGCTTTACTAGTAAATATTTGAAGAGATGATGTCCTGTCTACAGCTAAATTTAGATACCAGAGGGTTGTAGCATTCAGTTCTGCATATTTTTAATTGATGAATTATATACAAGTGTTTATGTTCTACAACAAGGATAAAAATCAAATATATATAAAGACCTGTCAAAACAAGTCAATCAAATTAAGATGGTATTGCCTAAAAATGTTTATTATATTGATAAATAGAACATGACTCAACAAAAGCCTGAGTAAATAAATTAATTTTGCAGCACGTTGTAAACATGCAGAGCTCTGCTGGACCAAAAGAGTTAATAGGATTTACAGAAAACACACTATTATTTCCTGTTTAAAATCAGGAACTTACTAGCCTGTGGCATTAATGCAAAATATGAAATTGTAAGGATATAGGAAGCTGCCTGAGTCAGATCAGCCGTCCATCTTAGACCAGTATTGTCACAACCTGACACGGCAGCAGGGTTTCAAATCCAGCTCTCTGGGGTCTCTGGTAGAGGCCTCACCCATGTGTTCTACCTGAGACCCTCCAGGATCCCTGGCAGAGGCCTCATCCAGGCATGTTACCAGAGATCCTGAATCCGAGATGCTGGGATTTGAGCTTGGGAATTTATACATGCAAAGAATGAGTTCTACCACCTGAGCCAGGGCCCACCCCATTCTGGCATTTTTAAATACAATGTATTTATTATTTTATTAAAGATATTGAATACTGTTACTCTATATGGGGTCATGAGGGCAAGTTGGAGTTGCTGTTGGAACAATAGCATTGAAATTCCTTACATATCTAATAACCACATATAATATGTGGTTTAAACTATAATGTTGCATGAACTTAATTTGTTGCATGTGTATTTTCCTTACCTTTTTGAGGGGAAAAAGAGATGAGATGACTGTGTTATGAGCTGTATTTGAATGCCTTTATTTGGTCACCAGGTGTCCTGTGAAGTAGCTCTAGCTCCCTCTTAGCGAAACTGCCACCATGAGGGAGAGTCCCAGGCTGCTCTGTACTCACTTGATTTCCCAACCAAATTGCTGCAGGAAGCAGCATGGGGTGGGAAGGGGTGTCACCCTTATGATGCAGCAACTGTAGGATGCAGCTGGTTGCCATCTGGGCAATTGTCCATGAAGGGTCCATGATGGCGTTGCAGGCTGCACGTTGAGCAGCACAGGCATAAATTATTTACTCGCAAAAATCCTGTTGGTTTACCAAGAATAGTTAAGGTGGGTTATCTTTTCCCACAAAAAACCTGTTCCCACAAACAACATTTTCCTCAAAAAACTCCTCTTTTGGAGGGAGAAACTCCCCCCCCCCAAAAAAAAAACCTTTTATCCCACAAAAACTTTTAGTTACTCACAAAAAAAATCATCATCATGCCGACAGCGGCAGCTCAAGACATCCGCCTTAACTTCTATGGCAGAAAGTGAGCAAGGAAAAAGCTGCAGGTTCCACTGTATGCTCTACACACTGATGTACAATGTGCTCTTTATTTATTTTATTTATTTATTTTAAAAATGTATACCATCATTTTATGATGGCATAAATTTTTTTTAAATTATGCTATCATAACAACTACGCTCAGTACGTCTACCCTGGGAGTCCTTGGTCCAAGGGAGCAAAGGGGAGGGCAGAGGGGTCAGATTGGGTCTGGGAGGGTAGTGGAGGAACATGTAACCACACTATGTATCCCACACTAGGCTCATTGTCGGAAATGTTTGTATGAACAGGTTTTTTGTGGGAAAAGAAAACCACCTAAATATATTCTAGGGGTGGGAGGGTGGGGTGGGGTGGATAAATGTCGGGATGGAAGCTCATATCTATTTTTTTTAACAAATAAGAACATTTCTTAGAACAAAAAAAATATTAATATTTTAACACAGAGCGCATCTTATAGGATCATGGGCCACCTGAAGGGCAGTCACTTTCTGCCACAAGTTAAGGCGGGTGTCTTAAGCTGCCGCTGTCGGCATGATGATGATAGTTCCTGCTCTAGATCGCGTCCGGGTGGGTGGGGGGGTGGGTTGGTGTGAGCTTAGACCATCTGTATGTGAAGGGTGGACTGAGCATGTGCGAGTGAGAGCAGCAGGGTGAAGTGAGTGCTCCTCCAAACCGTGGCTGAAAGCGGCCTCAAAAGAACTGGTAAAGAAAACAAACCTCCAGAAAAGTAAGAGAAATGGAAGGGGGAGAAAAAAAAGACAGTAAAAGAAACCCCGCTGGAGCGATACTGCAGACAGAGGCCTGGTGAAAAGGGCTAGAGGGGAGGCCTCATCAAAAGAGAAGGAAAAGATGGCGGCGGGGGCTGTAACAGAGGGGGAGGGAACCCCAGACGAGACTGAGCTTGAGGAGGAAGCAGGGGGGAAAACAATAAAGCCGCTTCTCCTTGAAATGAAAAGGGATTTCAAAAGGGATATGAACGAATTGAGAGACTCAGTGGAAGCTGGAAATAAAAAGCTCGAAAGGCTGGGGCATATAATTGACACAGTAGAGGAGAGAGTCTCCTCATTGGAAGACCAGGCAGCAAATACTGTGGAGCAGGCCACAAACCTTCAGGAGAAGGTGCGGATCTTGATGCTAAAAACTGAGGACCTAGAGAATATGTCACGGAGGGACAACTTAAGATTTGTGGGCTTCCCGGAAGGGGCTGAAACTCAGGATGTAAAAAAGCTGCTATGGGACTTCCTAAGGGAACAATTCCCAGACGATCAGCAACTGCAAAATCCAGAAATCATCAGGGCCCATAGAACAGGGAGACAGCCCAATAAAAACTTTCCAAGACCCAGAACCATCATAGCCAAGTTCATGAGTTATAGTGTGAAGGAGGAGCTACTGAAAAAAGCCAGGATGAAAAAGGAAATGAAATTCAGGGAGGAGA
>QEPC01013180.1:766865-790772 GCA_003113815.1 Sphenodon punctatus | reverse complement strand
CAGATTGTAAGCCCTAGGGGCAGGGACCGTGTCTATTTTATTACTTTGTAAAGTGCCAGGTACACTGCTGGCTCTATATAAATGTTTGTTAATAATAATAATAATAATTTCCTTGCACAAAGAACAGATACACAATCCAATCAACTTCTACAGTCAAACATACCATAGTAATTCACACAGTGCTGTTATGCAAGCCAGCCAATCAGAGAAGAGGAATAACAGTCCTGATTGCTTTTCTTTCTGGGTGCTCACACCACACCAATGCCTGAGGTCACGCAGCACCTACTTATGTATTGACTGCCAGTGTTGTGAAGCTCTCACATAGAGTGTGTCAAACCATTTGGTCAGACAAGATCTGCAGGGTAAACACTGTTCACCGAAGAAATGGTAGAATCCTCTGGAGAATTTCACAATCTGCTTGTGAACAAGTTTGCAGAGAGAGTAAAAAGCAAAGCACGTCTGTTCGGTCACACTCCCTAGGAAATGTTTGCCTGGCTGTATCTAACATCAGGATTAGCACTCAGAAGCAGTAAGCATGTGAACAACAGGGGACTCTGTACCTGCCTTTCTGGCCTCTTTTATTCTGGCCTCCCTGGCTGCCCCCTATGCCCACTGCTCAAATTATTTATTTATTTATTTAAAAACTTGATACCCCGCCCCTCCTGACACAGCAGCTCGGGGCGACTTACAAAACAGTAATAATAAGAAACATTAAAACAGATAAAACAAATCAAAACAGGAAGTTGTTAAAAACCCCAATCCACTCAACCACCCTAACCCACTCCCCCCACCTTTCACCCATCTCCTCCGCCAAACGGCTGGAAGAACAGCCAAGTCTTACAGCTTTGTTGAAAAGAGGGGAGGTCCGGGGCCAACCAGTTCCCCACCGGGAGTTCCAAAGCCTTGGTGCGGCCACCGAGAATGCCCTCTCCATTGTGGCCCCCCAGAAGACTTGGGAGACCTTGAGAAAGGTGCCCCTAGATAACTGATCCAGGACCTGGGGGATGAGGCGGTCCTACAAGCCATTTAGGGCTTTATAGGCAAGCACCAACACCTTGAATCAGGCTCGGAAGACTATAGGCAGCCAGTGCAGAGATCGGAGCACCGGTGTAATGTGCTCCCGGCGATCCAGCACCGCTAGGAAGTGGGCCGCTGCATTCTGCACCAGTTGCAGTCTCTGAACCATCACCATGGGTAGCCCCACGAAGAACATGTTACAATAGTCCAGCCTAGAAGTGATGAACGCATGGATGATAGTGGCCAGGTCGGAGTCTGAGACATACAGCTGAAGCCGTTGTACCAGATGTAATTAGCAAAATGCACACCTTGCCACAGCTCCCCCTGGGCAATCAGGTGGAGCTGCAAGTCGAGGAGCAACCCCAGACTCTGAACCTGGGGAACCAGCAGGGGGTGAACTCCATCAATAATGGGGGATGCCACCTCCACCGCCTTCCCCATTAGCATCTCCTTCATCTTGTCAGGATTCAGCTTCAGTCAGTTAGCCCTCATCGGTAAGCATCAAGACTGCCGGGTCTGGGTCGAATGAAAAAGAGAGGTAAAACTGGGTGTCATCAGCATATTGATGACACCACATGCCAGACCTCCTCACGACCTCACTGAGCAGCTGCATATACACGATGAACAGGAGAGGGGACAAAACAGAACCTTGTGGAACTCCACACGAGAGGTCTTGGGGTGATGAAAAATTATCTTGGAGCACCACTTGTTGCGTTTTTCTGGCCAGAAAGGAGCGTAATCATTCAAGAATAGTCCCACCCACCCCAGCATGGTCTCACAGGTGAGTCACAAACTTCTCATGGTCACCATTGATACCATTATCAAAAGCAGTTGAAAGATCTAATAGAATCAGCAGGGTCGAATGACCCTGATCCAAGTCACGGCAGAGGTCATTGACCAAAGTCACAAGTGC
Source organism: Sphenodon punctatus (assembly GCA_003113815.1). Lineage (NCBI taxonomy): Eukaryota > Metazoa > Chordata > Lepidosauria > Sphenodontia > Sphenodontidae > Sphenodon > Sphenodon punctatus. The sequence continues at coordinate 788,842 of QEPC01013180.1, read as the reverse complement.
AGTCTCAGTGCCATAGCCTGGACAAAAGCTAGACTGCAAAGGATCAAGAAAACCGACACGGTCCAGATGCTCCTGTAGCTGTCGAGCCACAACCCAACCCATTCAATAACCAATAGCTGGCAAGGGAGTCAACGTCAAGTGATGGTTTCTTGAGCAGAGGCTGCACCACTGCCTCTTTAAGACAGCCTGGCACTCTGCCCTCCCAAAGGGAGGCATTGATCACCCTAACCAGCAACAGCCCCAGTGTCTCCCGACTGGCTGTAACCAGCCGGGAAGGACACGGGTCCAGTTCGCAAGAAGTGGCCCTATCTGCCCCAAGAACATCCCCTGCATCAGTGGGTGTTGCCCACTGAAATTGATCCCACAAAATTGGTCAATGGGTCTTCCATGTCCTCTAGTTGCCCTAATGTAATAAGTGCGGTGTTGAAGTCGTGGTGAATACGAGTGAGTTTATCTGCAAAATAATCCACAAACATGTCACAGCGAGCACTAGATGACTCCAGTTCCAGGTGGAGGGAGGCCAGACCGACCAGCCTCCCACCACCTGGAAAAGTTCCGCCGGATGGGATTTTGCGGATGCTACGAGGGTAGCAAAAAACTCCTTTTTTGCTGCCTGCACAGCCACAGCATAAGCTTGTAAACTAGCTCTATGATGCACCTGTTGGTTTCAGCACGCGAATGACGCCACCGTTGCTCCAACTGCTGCCGCCCTTCTAGCTTCAACAATCGCAGTTCCTCCGAAAACCAAGGAGGCCTGCGGTGCCGTTGCTTAGGGAATGGACGCCTAGGAGCTATCCAATCATTGGTCTCAGTCAGCAGAGTATTCCAAAAGGCGACAAGGTCATTGATGAGACGGTCATCAAGATCAGTGGGTATCTCACCCAGAGTATTCTGGAACTGCTCTAGTTCCATCAGTCTCTGGGGGTGAACCATCCAAATCAGCTCTGCACCTTTCCGGGGGCAGACATGTGCCGGGAGACAGGTCTGCAGGAGGTAATGATCCATCCATGATAAGGGCACAGCTAATATATTAAATATATTAACTAAATAAATATCTCCCCCACTAACGGATCCCCCACCTCAAGACCAGTGCAAAATATAAGGTGTAAAATATACAACCCTGGGTGCCCGAGCATCTAAATGACAAATGAGATTTAATGTGGACAAGTGCAAAACAATCCAAACTATGCGGACGCAGTGCTGGGTACTAAGCTAGGAGTTACCACTCAGGAAAAGGATCTGGGGGTGGTTGTGGACAATACAATGAAATCCACAGCGCAGTGGACAGCAGCTGTCAAAAAAGCAAACAGAATGTTAGGAATTATTCGGAAGGGGATAGAGAATAAAACTGAGGATGTCATAATGCCTCTATACAAATCAATGGTGCGACCGCACCTTGAATATTGTGTGCAGTTCTGGTTGCCCCATCTCAAAAAAGACATAGCTGAACTAGAAAAGGTACAGAGTAGTTCAACAAAAATGATCAAGGGCATGGAAGGGCTCCTGTATGAGGTGAGGCTTGGTAGGTTGGTGCTCTTCAGCTTGGAGAAGAGACGACTGAGAGGAGATATGATAGAGGTCTATAAAATCATGAGTGGTGTGGAACTAATAAACAAGGATCAGTTATTTATCCTTTCAGCTAGTACTAGAACTAGGGGACACTCCATGAAACTGATGGGTGGCAAGTTTAAAACAACTAAAAGAAATTATTTTTTCACTCAGCGTATAATTGGGTTGTGGAATCTACTGCCAGAGGTTGTGGTAAGGGCCAGTACCATAACTGAGTTTAAAAGCGGTTTGGCCAAGTTTCTGGAAGATAGGTCCATTAGAAGCTATTAGCCAGACTGTATCCGGGAACATGATGGAAGCTGGGGGAAAACAACAGGGAATGGATCCCCCATTGTGACCTGTTGGGTGCTTCTCCCAACCCACTGTGATTGGCCACTGTTGGAGACAGGATGCTGGACTAGATGGACCATTGGTCTGACCCAGTATGGCACTTCTTATGTTCTTAAGGTCTAAGGTATGACCCCCATCATGTGTCAGGCCAATGACCATCTGGGACAGGTCCATTGTTGCCATGATGGCCATAAACTCATGCTCCACTCCTCCCAAACTGGTGTCAGCATGACTACTGAAGTCCCCCAAGACTAGCGTCTTTGGGGACCGCAATGCCACCTCCCGACACCAGCTCTGCCAGAGCGTGTAGGGAGGCTGCTGTACAAGTAGGTGCATGGTATACAAGCAGCACTTCTAATCCGTTTTATGGGGGGAAAGGGGTGTGTGTGTGTGTGTTGGGGAGAATTCTCAGCAAGAACAGCAAACCCCATGCTCTCCAACCATGGTTGCTAGACCCACCCTGGCAACTAGAAGCCACCCCAGCCCTGCCCCCAGCTTCCACAACTCTAAAGGAGCAGTAGGCACTGTAGATAAGACTAAATGTCCTTGCAGTTTGGTTTAGGGGAATGTATACACATAATTGCATCTCTGCTCCATGGGATGGAGTGAAGGAGAAGTTCATACAGAGGGATTTTACACAGGAGAATGGTTTGTAAAAGTTGAATAATTCTTAAACAACAGGAATACTTCAGGTGGACTGAGGAAACTTCAAGCTGAACAATGCATTGAGAATGTGAGCAGTGCACACACACTTCAGAAACAGTCAGAACCTGCAGCACCTGGCAAAAGTCTCAAGCAAAGCCACTTTGCACAAAGTAATCTAGAGGTGGGGCCAGTCAGCCAAGGATACAGAGAAGCCCCTGAGCAGAGCTAGGTGGACTGAATGACAGTCCTCACAGAACAAAAAAAACCACAAAGAAAGATAAGCATGCCCTCATAAAAACTAACAGGGCCTGGTCCCTCAAAGCCTTCTGCAGTTCAAGCATTGTTTGTATTCCAAACTCAGGGGGATACATCCATCCCATCCCATCCCATCCCTCCATTGATAGGTCAGGGAATGGACTCTTCCTCTCTCCACCACACACTGGCAAAGGGACATTTACAAAATACATTAAAGGCCAAAGTTCAGCTCCAAGGTGCTGGAAGGAGGAGGAAGTGGTCACTGGAGTTGCTTTGGGGAAGAGACTCTCTGTTCATTGTGCTCTGCTTTGCACAATGGGGTGCTAGCAACTGTCAATGATTGGGGCATCCATTGTTATTATAACTGCCTTGCCCTATACTGCCAGCAGCAAGTAAGGATTCGAACTAATTTCACCCTTGTGAAGTAGGTTCAGCTACAACATGGGAGCAGAGAGCAAAGAAACTCATTTCATAGATAGTTGTGGTCCTGTACTTCCTAGGCAGGAAGGGGTGTCACACAGCAACAGTTTTGAGGTTCTGGGACCAGTGGAGACTCTGTCGGATGCAGCTGGTTGCCATCTGGCCAGCTGTCCATTAAGGGTCCATGATGGCATTGCAGGCTGCACGTTGAGCAACACAGGCATATATATATTATTTATTTAGAGAGAGCACAAGCAGTGTGAGCACAAGCAATGTATCTGGCACTGTACAATCAGTAGTTAGAGACAGGTCCCTACCCCCAAAGGGCTTACAGTCTAAGAAAGAAAAGAGAAGGAACAACTGGGTCTCTTACCTGAGAATTGTTGTTCTGTGGTTTATATGGGAGGATGGTCGGAACACTGGGTATTTCTGCCACATCACCACTAGGAGGCGGTAGAAAGCTTCCAAAGTGCTTGCTTGAGCCTTTCCCGCCGAAACTCCTCAGTTGTAAGAAGCCGAATACTCCAGGAACTATATGAACAGAGACTTACAGAACAGTAACAGGAATTAGCTTGTGTACGACCTCCCTAACCTAGGGAACTAGACTCTGCCCCTAATGGGGCTATAACATGTAAGGTCCGCCCCTAAAGGGCCTGTAACACATAAGGTGTGCCCCTAATGGGCCTATAGCAAAAGAATCCGCCCTTAAAGGGCGTATGACTGAAAAACGGGGAGGATCCGCCACACGAAAAAAGACGGGCCTCCCAACGAGTCACCCTCTGGAGTGACAGGGTCCCCGAACTGGTTGCCTTAGGCTCAGTCTGGGAGGGCTGACCATCCTCCCATATAAACCACAGAAGAACAATTTCAGTTAAGAGACGCAATTGTTCCTTCTATGGTTTATTGTTCAGATGCTCGGAACACTGGGAGGTATACAGTAGTGTAAACTAGACAGAATGGAAAAAACAATCCACTCTCCTGGATCCGCAGTCTCTTGACTCAGCCAATCCGCCGTCTCATTGTCTTTCCCCCTGATATGTCAGGCACTAGGGATACCATGTTGACCTCCGCCCATCGGAATAGGTGAGAGGCCTCTAGAAGAAGCTCTGGCGATCTGGATCTCCCCTGGTTGTTGATATAAGCAACCGCCGTTGAGTTGTCGGAGAACACGAGGATATGCTGCTGTCTGAATGTCCCGGGACAGCACTGCAGGGCTAGCCGGACTGCCTTCAGTTGGAGCCAGTTGATGCTGTTGCGGAGGTCCTGCTGTCGCCATCGACCCTAGGTTGCCCAACCGGAGGCATGGGCTCCCCAGCCTGATAGACTGGCATCCGTCGTCAGGATTTGCCTGGGTGGGTCCTGTAAGGAGCTTCCCTCCGAAAGCCAACCAGATCCTTCCACCAGCGTAAGGAATCTGCTGTGCAATCATCTAGCTGTAAGTGTTTTGTGGATCTGGACATGATGAGGTGAATCCAGGGACGCAGAAACCTCTGCAGTAGCCTGGTGTGGAATCTTGCCCACTGAAGGTGGGGGAAGCACGAGACCATCAGACCCAGAAGAGAGGCCAGAAGTGTCAACGGAACTGACTGGGACTGCCTGGATTTCTAGCAGAAACGGCGTATCCTGTGTTGTTGATCTGCTGGGATAAACACCTTGTGCTTTACTGTGTCTATAATTACCCCCAGACGGTGCATTCGCTGCGTTGAGGACAAGTGGCTCTTGTCCCGACTGATCACAAAGCCGTGATACTGCAGGTAAGCAAGAGTGGCCTGAACGTGGGACGAGCGAGCGAGCGCATATCAGCAGATCGTCCAGGTATGGGACGACTGCTATCCTCCGAAGTCTTAAGTTGGTGAGCAGGGGAATCAACACCTTAGTGAAAGTCCCGGGAGCAATGGAGAGGTCGAATGGTAGGACACGGTACTGCCAGTGAAGGTCGTGGTAGGAGAAACTGAGCCACTTCCTGTGGGTCGGGAGGATGGGCAGGTGTAAATAAGCGTCCTTCAGGTCCAAGGAGGCTAGCCAGTGGTTGGGGTGAATTGCCATGCAGATGGAGGCTACCGTTTCCATCTTGAAGCACTGGTACCTTAGGAACTTGTTCAGCCTCTTTAGGTCCAGTATACCCCTTAGACCACCCGTCGTCTTCTGGACCAAAAAGAATATTGAATAAAGTCCCATAAATCTTTCGGATAGCGGGACGGGTTCGATAACCTGCAAGTCCAGGAGCCTCTGGATCTCTGCTAGCATGGCTGAATGCTTCTTGGGGTTCCTGGACCTGGGAGACGGTTAAAAGGATTCCCTGGGGGACCGTGGGAATTCTATGGAGTTGCCCTTTGACACTGTGTCCCTTACCCATCTGTCGGAAGTGAAATTCAGCCACGTTTCTGCAAAAATGTGTAACCTGCCCCCCAGAACGATAGACTTGAGATCTACTGGGGAAAGAGCATCAGGAGTCATGTTTCTTTGCCGAGGGGGGTCTCCTCCTACCGAATGATGTGGACTGGTAGGGCCGGAGCTGAAACCTCTTACCTCTTGCTCGGAATGAGAAATTCCAGGAACGAGAGGAACTAAAGTCTCTGTGTTGTCCTGAAAAAGGCCTGTTGAATGAGCGGAAGAAGGATTTAGTTGACTGAAGGTGGGTAAGAGATGTTTTCTTTTCCTTACTTGAGGCCTGTCTGATCGCCCTATTGAGTGCTGAGCCGAAGAGATTTGCACCTTTGAACTGGCTGTTCACCAAGAGATTATGAGCATCCGCATCCACTCTCCAGGAACGGAGCCAAAGGTGCCTTCTGGCAGCCACGTTAGCTGCCATGCCCCTGGCCACCCAGAGGACAGAGTTCAGGGAGGAATCAACTAAAAAGGATTGCGCCATGGTGATATTTTCAGCTAGCTTGTCTGCTTCAGCCTCAGACACTTCCTTATCTTTGCTAATGTGAAACCATTTGAGAATGGCTCTTGAGGCGTAAGAGGCGGTGACTGCCATTCTCAGCAGGTTGGAGAGGCACTCAAAGCTTCTCCTAAGGCCAGTCTCAATGCCCTTGTCAGTAGGATCCTTTGGCATGACATCACCCTCAGAGAGGAACACTGATTGTCTAGGTAGAGAAGCAGCTGCTGCATCAATCTTGGGGACCCCAAAGATAGAGGAGCAGGCTCTATGGAATTCATAAAACTCTAGCTGGGCTCTAGAGAGCCTCACAAGCTTGGTAGGCTGTCTCCATTGATCCCTTGTGAGGCGCTCAAATTTGTAATCGAGTCGGGACACCCTAGTAGCCGAGCCCAGCTTGGGGAGGTAGTCTCTGTCAGAGTTAGAAGAGACAGACACGGACTCAGATTCCTTACTCTTGCGCTGCTTCTGTTTAATGCAGAGCACTCTCTGTGCTCTCCTCAACATCTTATGGGCTTGGGGAAAAGAGAGTTCCGGGCTGCTTTGCAGGTGGGGCGGGGTACAAATTCATTAAATAAAATAAATAAATAAATAAATATCCAAATCCTTCGAGCAGTGGGGCAGGGCCTCCTCTACTGAACGGGGCTCCCTGTCCTCGCCCGAGGCCAGTGTCTCCATCTCAGAATCGGAGTCTGAGGGCCTTAGTGTCTTTCTTTGAGTGAAAGCCCTTTTTCTACTGTGTTTGGCATGGGGCGGGGAGGAAGAGCTGGAGCAAAATGACTCCGCTCCTGATGGCCGGGCCTGTCTCCCTCCTTCCTCATCCGAGGAAGAGCGCAGGAGATTGTGAAGGGGGGGGGGCATGATGAACCCGGGGGCTTCTATGCTTGCCCTTACCAGCCCTCTTGGACTTGCCTTTGAACCCCTCTCTGGGGGGGCTGCTCTGAGAGGAACAGGCCTCCTTCCCCCTCCTCATCCAAGAAAGAGCACAGGAGATCGTGAATGGAGGGAGGGCATGATGAGCCCGGGGGCTTCTATGCTTGCCCTTACCAGCCCTCTTGGACTTGCCTTTGAACCCCTGTCTGGGGGGGCTGCTCTGAGAGGAGTAGGCCTCACTCTTCCTCCTCCTCCTTTTCCCTTTAGACCCGGCTGCTCCAGACTGCAGCTCTGTCAGGGTCTGCAGCATTTGCTGCATGGTTTCAAACTGTTGGTGCTGGAGTTCTACGACAGATGGTGGCCTCCGTGCCTGTACCTCATGCTCAGGTGAGAGCTCTCTCTGGGCAGCCGCTTCCTCCTGCCTCGCTGACTTGACCGGGTCCCGTTACTGAAGCGCTGGCTGTGGGCGGGCTGAGGCCCTGCAAGTCTTCGCTGTCTCCGCCATGTCAGAGGGCCCCCTCAGTAACACCTGCGCAGGTCCGTTCACAGTCGGCCCGGCAGAAGGGAAAAGGGTGAACTGGGCTGCGCCCCGAGGGTAATGCTAGCCTCGGCCGGTAGCACAGAGCTTGTAAAGATAGTCTTCAGTCTGTCCTTTTTCTTATTTTTTTAAAATTGTTTTTATTTTTCCGGAGTGAAAAGAAAGCCTCCTGCCTAGTGTGAGGCAAAAGTAAAACTGAGGTGTTTCGGCGGGAAAGGCTCAAGCAAGCACTTTGGAAGCTTTCTAACGCCTCCTAGTGGTGATGCGGCGGAAATACCCCCAGTGTTCTGACCATCCGAACAATAAACCATTGAAGTAAGGTTGCCACGTATGCAAATCGTTAAGGAACGCTTATGGAAAAATACATGTTTCAGGGTCTGCATAGGCACCTTAGGCCACATGTATTTTTCATGTATTTTTCATAAGTGTTCCTTATAATTTGCTTAGGTGTCATCACTAAAGGGAAGGGAGGCAAGGACCAGAAAAATAGTTCTGCTAATAAAACTGCTCCTATTCTAATCAATTTTATGGGTATAAATGTACTGGTTTTTCTGGGGGTGTCATTGTTCATGTACAAAAAGTGGGTCTAGACACGGCCTAGGATATACTTAAATGTAGGCTCTGGTGTGACTGTTTTGTTCTTCAACTCTAGAATTTTACACTGTCCTCTTTCATCGGCAGTTTGGAGGCAGAATCTAACAATAAGCAATTGCCTGCCTTGGACAATTCAGTTCATTAGGCTTTCATCTTTTGCAGACCTTTTGCAGCCTTTCAAACTTCAGTTTGTCAACATATTGTTCCTTTGCATGTGGCTGCTCAGTTTTGAACCATTTTTGACTGTTGAAAATGATTTCTGACAGCACTGTTACTGTGGTCAGCTGTTTCCTGTTTTTCTTCTCAGTTATTCAGCTGCTGTGGAGACAAATGCAATACTGGTGCATTTCAGAATGAATATTAATCACCTATATAAAATGATGGCATCATAAAGGAGCAAACAAGTTGGGCTAACATTGTTTATAGCTTAAGGTAAATGCCCGGAGACAATCAGTACTGTAATTTCGCCTGAATGACCCTATTTTGAAACTTACGCCATTTTTACACTCCCGCAGGGTGTGAGGTCCGTGGTCGTGCTGGTGCATGTGTGGGTGGTGGGAGGGTACATACAGGTGCGCACACATCCCCACCCACCCATCAAGTTCAACACACATGGAGCAACCTCCGTTTTTGCCGGTTGCTCCATGCATGTTGATGAGTGGGGAGCGCGTGGGGATGTGTGTTCAACGGAAGCGTGCATGCACACTCGTCGTGTCCTTCACATGGGGCTCACCAGATTTCTGGGTGTTCATGAGTGGGTGTGTTTCGTGCAAAAAAGGCCTTTAATATTTAAGCAGTGTCCAGCATGCAGTGTTCTTCAGACAGCAACAATGATTTGCAAAGTATATGAAATAATAGTGGAGATTCTGACCTCATTGCATGTGGTGTCACCTGAATTGAGGTTCCCCACTTATAATTTGGGAACCTTTGTCTTATAGAAGCATGTGGGCAGTATGCAAAGCTAGAATGCAACAGCTTTGTGTTCCCTAAGTAGGAGCTTTTAGGTCATTGGAGCTGCATGATTTGGGATCTGCTAGTTTCTTTTTGGAGTGGCTAACTAAGGATAAGCTGGTTATCATTCAGTGGTAATTTCTACAGTGGTTGTCTTAGAACTGGCAGGGAATCCAGTTCCTCAGTGAACAAGTATGTGGAGAACACCGCATGCTGGACACTGCTTAAATTTAATTTAGAGGAAGGTCGTTGCACAGGCTCTGTGCTGTATGGAAATTTCCCCAGCAATTCTCTTATTGGTATTCCTTAACACTTCTTGACTAAAAAAGAGAATTTCACAATGGAGAAAATTTGCAAACATATTTAACTTAAATTACAGCTAATGTGTTGTTTGATTGGGGAAGACTAAGTGCTCAGTCTTGACAGTACATACAGATATAACACAATCCTTCTCCCAAATAGTTATAGTCGGAAAGGTAGGGCTACAGAAAAGAAGACACACAAGGGAGTCCAGGGGGTTCTTTTTTTGCTAACCTAGTAAGCAAGCTCATGAAGTTTTGTTCATTTTGGACCTTTTGGACCTGAACTATTTTTGGGTTTGCCAAAATTCTCAGGATTTGTAGAGTTTTTTTTAAACTTGAAATTTATATTGAATTGTGTTTCAAGGACCCTTCATGAATTCATTTATACTTTTTAGCTAAAGAGAAACTTGCTAGATATTTGAAGTAGTGAACTACTCAGTTCTTACTGTAGTAACTTAAAGCAAGGACCCTCTTACCAAACATGAGATGAGGGGAGGCAAAGACAATCAGACAAGGGAAGAACAGGTGACTTTTAAACAAAATATTGTAACTCTATATTGTGCTGATTAACAGCATCACACATATTTTAATTTTATTTTATATTTTTATAAAAAATCTTGATACCCTGCCCCATCTGACACAGCAGCTCAGGGCAGCTTACAGTAAACAAATAACATTAAAAAATAAAACAACTTATGACAAGGCGAATTAAAAAATCCCTCCCCCCACCCACCGTTCACCCATCTCCCCCGCCAAATGCCTGGCAGAACAGCCAGGTCTTACAACTACATTGAAAAGGGGGGAGATCTGGGGCCAATCGGGCCTCCACTGGAAAGGAGTTCCACAGCTGCGGTGTGGCCACTGAGAACGTCCTCTCCATCGTGGCCCCCCGGAAAACACTGGGGACCTTGAGGAGGGCACCCCCGGATGACCGCAAGGGCCAATCTAGGACCTGAGAGGTGATGCGGTCCTGCAGATAGGTAGGGCCTAGACCGTTTAGGGCTTTATAGGCAAGCCCGGAGACTACAGGCAGCCAGCGTATAGATCGGAGAACTGGTGTAATATGCTCCGGGCGGCCCAGTCCCACCAAGAGGCGGGCTGCCACATTCGGCACCGGCTGCAGTTTCCGAACCGTCACCATCGGTAGCCCCACGCAGAGCTCGTTACAATAGTCCAGCCTAGAGGTGATGAAAGCATGGATGACAGTGGCCAGGTCAGAGTCTGAAACATACGGCCGAAGCCAATGCACCAGATGTAATTGGCAAAAGGCACCCCTTGCCACAGCCTCCACCTGAACATCGAAGCGGAGTTGCGAATCAAGGAGCACTCCCAGACTCCGCACCTGGGAGACCAGTGGAGGACAGTCCCCATCAATAGTGGGGGCTTTCATCTCCACCGCCTTACCCACTAGTGTCACCTCCATCTTGTCAGGATTCAGCGCAGTCAGTTAGCCCTCATCCAGTCCCCCGCTGCTACCAGACACTGAGTAAACACTGAGACTGCTGGGCCTGGATCTGATGAAAAAGAGAGGTAAATCTGGGTGTCATTCATATACGGATGACACCGCACGCCAAACCCCCTGACAGCCTCACCGAGCGGCTGCATGTACACGTTGAACAGGAGAGGGGACAAGACAGAACTCTGTGGAACTCCACATGAGAGGTCTCGGTATGATGAAAAATGATCCCCAAGCACCACTCGCTGAGTTCTTCTGGCCAGGAAGGAGCGGAACCATTGCACAGTCCTGCAGGTGCGTCACCAACATCTCATGGTCAATGGTATCAAATGCAGCTGACAGATCTAACAGAATCAGCAGGGTTGAACGACCCGGATCCAGTTCCCGGCGCAAATCAACAACCAACTCCACAAGCGCAATCTCAGTGCCATAACCCTGATGAAATCCAGACTGTGAGGGATAAAGAAAACCGATACGATCCAGATGCTCCTGTAGGTGCCGAGTTACTACCCATTCAATAACCTTCCCTAAAAACCTTCCCTTCTGGGGGCCGACATGCACCAGGAGAAAAGCCTGCAGGATGTAATGATCCGTCCATGACAAAGGCCCGCCTGATATCTCCCCTATTAATGGAACCCCTGCCTCAAGGCCGGAGCAAAACATAATGTCCAAGGTATGTCCCCCCTGATGTGTCGGGCTGATGACCATCTGGGACAGGCCCATGGTTGCCATGGCGGCCATGAACTCATGCTCCACTCCCCCAAGGTCGGCATCAGCATGGATATTAAATTCCCCAAGACTAATGTCTTTGGGGACCGCAACACTACCTTGGAGACCGAGGCTGCCGTACAGGTAGGTGCACGATATACCAGCAGTACTCCCAACTGTCTCCTGCCAAATCGATCACCAGATGGAGTCCCTCAATACCCGATATTAATTGCACCGGATACCTCTGAACAGACCATGATGCCTTAAAAATCATGGTTACACCCCCCCCCTTCCCTTCCACCATGGCTGATGCTGCACGGAATACCCGTCCGGAACAAGATCAGCTGAAATAGGCCTCGACTTAGTGTCCAGCCAGGTTTCTGTGATACATACGAGGTTGGCTGCATGGTCCAGGATCAATTCCTGGACAGTTGTTGCCTTCTTGACCACCGACCTCTCATTCAACATCAGAACAAGGTCAGGGGCCCTCTCATCATGAGCCACCTGCCCAGCTGCCTGGAGGGTAGTGAGCGGGACAGATAACAAGCACCTGTCCCGCCTCACTGAGTTAACATCCCTCCAGTGGGGCCCATAGCTCTCCCATCCCATCACAACCCCAATAGCCATGCCCCTCCTCCCGGCCGACCACGGCCCCAGCCCCCCTCTGGCTGTCCCGTCCCAACAGTGGGGGAGATCTGCCACCCCCACAACCCCACCCCAACAATGGGAAAAGGCCCCACCCCTCATTTCATCATAACTTCCAATCCCCCTCTCCCTAACCCAGTCTCTCTCCATTTTTCACCTCCCTAACTCCCCAACCACCCCTGAACACACTATTAACCCCTCTCAACTGACTTCCCGCCAATTGCATATGAATGTGATCCTCAGATTCACACAACAAGAAGTCGCTCCTGTCCCCACATTTACAACTGAACAATTACTAACTAATTCTAGGTTAACAATTAGTCCTTAAACATTTTGGTGTCCCAGTCCCTGGAGCACATGAACTTCACAGACGATGCTCTTCTAGAATTCAGTTTCAGGCTGTCCTTTGAATACTCTTGGCCATCCTCTGAACTTTAGTTTTCTCCCCAGCGGCGTAACTTCCTGCATCTGGTGACTCGCTTTCAGTTTCCTGGTCTCAGTCCTGGTGAGAGAAGTGCATACCTGGCCCTTCCTATTAGGCACCTTTGGCTACATTCAAATCTCCCCTGCAGATAAATACAAAGTCTTTACACCAGCCTATTTCCACCCATCTAGGTTAGGGGGGTGTTTCATCATCAGTACCCCTCCTCGAGGAAATTTAAATCCAAGTCTCTCTTCCTCCAGCTGCCAGGAGCTTAGCTTTTTCCCTTTCCCTTATCTCTCCTTCTTACAACTGACAACCTCCAGCTGCTTTTTCCTTACCACGTTCCATTCATTCCCCCCCACTCCTTGTCCAGGTTGCAGCCTGAGCATAGTTTCAAGTTCTGAGTCCTGCAGAGTAGAGTCACTGCATTACCATCAAAAGCAAAGCTACTAAAAATGGACAGTATGGATAATAGTTATATATTTTGTTAATTAGATTTTTTCCCCCCCTCTCATTCTTTCACAGTTTCTTTTAAATAGTGCCTAATAACATGAGCTCCATAGATAACACCAGTAATTTTGGTAGAAAGAGTTAATGTTCAGTTAACGGATTGAAAGGTATAGTTCTAAAATGTGAAACTGCTGATTTTCATGAATAAGTGTGTTTGCGTTGGATGAATATTCTTTTCATCATACTGAACAATTCTGGCATGCTACATGCTACGGTCTCGGCCCCTCATACCTTAGGGACCGCCTCGCCCTCCGCGCCCCAGAGCGGCTCCTGCGGTCTGCCGGGGGTGCCTTCCTGGAGGTCCCCCGTGTTAAACGGGGGGCCACAATGGAGAGGGCATTCTCGGTAGTGGGGATGCCTTCCGGAACTCCCTTCCGGAGGAAGCTCGCCTGGCCCCTAGCCTGCTAGCATTCCGGCGAAATTGTAAGACCTGGCTGTTTGCCCAGGCCTTTGGGAGGGAGGGTGAGTAGGGTGGGTGTTTTTTTTTAGCTCCCCCACCTATTTTTGGTTTTATGACTGTATCTAGCCCTGTTTTAATATTTTATAATATTTATGCTGACTTTTAATTGATTTTATTGTTTTAATGTACGGAAGCCGCCCCGAGCTGCATGGCAGGAGGGGCGGGGTAAAAATTTACTAAATAAATAATAAAATAAATACATTTTGCAGCCCTGTTAATTTTCAGCTGCTTGCATCCAAAGTGGTGTTCAGGAGTTAATGACTGGCCTCCTTTGACCCCTTCTTAGCCCTGTTAGGATGCCAAAAACATGAAGAAGAACTAACTGCCAAGATGAATGAAGCTTCAGAGGAAATGTCCACATAATTGTGACTCAATAGACCCCAAAAAAATAAAATGAAAAGAAAACTTTTTCAATAAGTAAAAGACAAGAAAATTCATTTAATATTGCTGTGTGGCTATCACAACAGAGACATAAAAGATGGTAGTTAACTGAAAGAACTGGTGAAAGACAACTAGTATTCTCTGAAAAACTAAACTTGGAAACAAAATAAAAAGTTGACTACGATTCCCTTGAATTTGAGAACTTTAAAAATGAAGAAAAAACAAAGCCTTATTTCTTAATTTAAGAAATAAATGCTTAATGTTTCCCTCTTTAAATCAGACACAAATCAACCAATACTGGTGCCAGTTCCCAAGTCAGGACACTAGTAATCAGTTATCTTTTGCTTTCCATTTGCTGAGGAAATGCATAGCAGCAGGAGCAAATTAACTGTTGGAAGAATGTGGCAGAGGGTGGAGAAAGTTGTTGGTACCCATAAATTGCTTCTTATAAATCCAATAAAAGATATCCTCTGAACTACTTTGTGTGAAAACAAATGAGACAGGAGCAAGCCAGATCTGCTGGCTGCCCTGGGGAGGTCCACTACAGCTGCCACTTGTTGGGCTGATGGGGAGGCAATTTTAAATAAGCAGCCCCTGTCAGGGAATCTGGGTGGGGTCTGCTGTCACAAGTCCCTCCATGCCATGGGTTGTCTGAGGAACCATCCACATGGGAAAGGATTCCGAGACACCACCTGTCTAGCAGGATCGGGTGCCTGGGAAGAGCTGCCACCAAACAGCTGCTCAGGGAGTGTAGGAGCATGCTCACCCAGCCTGGGTTTGCGTGTCAAACAGCTGATCAAGGGGCCCAGAGGAGTATACTCCTCTGGGCCCCTTGATCAGCTGTTTGGCATGCACACTCGACTCAGGTGAGCGTGCTCCTCCAGCCCCCCCATCAGCTGTTTGACAGACTGGGTAAACGCACTGCAGTTCCCCCCCCCCCCGATCAACTGTTTAGTAGGATGGGTGAGCACACTACTCTAGGCCCCCCCATCTAGGCTGGGTGAGTGTGCTCCTCTGAGCCCCCTAATCAGCTGTTGATGGCCAGAGTGAGCATGCTCTCTGGGCTTGATCCTCAGATTTTTGCCTAGCAGCTGGGCTGGGTGGGGCCTAACAGATAGGAGGGCACATGTTAGCCTAGATTAGCCCGGCTGGGTGACCTTTAGCCTGGGTTGTATCGCCAACCTTCTATCGTTTATTGTTCGGATGGTCGGAACACGGGGGGTATTTCTGCCACATCACCACTAGGTGGCGTTAGAAAGCTTCCAAAGTGCTTGCTTGAGCCTTTCCCGCCGAAACTCCTCAGTTTTACTTTTGCCTCACACTAGGCAGGAGGCTTTCTTCTCACTCTGGGGAAAAAAAATAAATAAGAAAAAGGATAGACTGAAGACTATCTCCACAAGCTCTGTGCTGCTGGCCGAAGCTAGCGTTACCCTCAGGGCGCAGCCCGGTTCACCCTTTTCCCTTCTGCTGGGCCGACGGTGAACAGACCCGCGCAGGTGTTACTGAGGGGGCCCTCTGACATGGCGGAGACAGAAAAGACTCGCAGGGCCTCAGCCCGCCCACAGCCAGCGCCTCAGCAGCGGGACCCAGTTGAGTCAGCGGGGCAGGAGGAAGCGGCTGCCCAGAGAGAGCTCTCACCTGAGCATGAGGTACAGGCATGGGGCCCCCCATCTGTCGCAGAACTCCAGCAGCGACAGCTTGAAACCATGCAGCAAATGCTGCAGACCCTGACAGAGCTGCAGTCTGGAGCAGCCGGGTCTAAAGGGAAAAGGAGGAGGAGGAAGAGTGAGGCCTACTCCTCTCAGAGCAGCCCCCCCAGACAGGGGTTCAAAGGCAAGTCCAAGAGGGCTGGTAAGGGCAAGCATAGAAGCCCCCGGGCTCATCATGCCCTCCCTCCATTCATGATCTCCTGCCCTCTTTCTTGGATGAGGAGGGGGAAGGAGGGAGACAGGCCCGGCCCTCAGGAACGGAGTCATTTTGCTCCAGCTCTTCCTCCCCGCCCAACGCAGTAGAAAAAGGGCTTTCACTCAAAGGGAGACACCCAGGCCCTCAGACTCCGATTCTGAGGTGGAGACACTGGCCTCGGGTGAGCACAGGGAGCCCCGTTCAGTAGAGGAGGCCCTGCCCCATTGCTCAAAGGATTTGGATAGGGAACTCTCTTTTCCCCAAGCCCATAAGATGTTGCGCAGAGCAGAGAGAGTGCTCCGCATTAAACAGGAGCAGCACAAGAGTAAGGAGTCTTGAGTTCTCGTCTGCCTCTTCTGGCTCTGACGGAGACTACCTCCCCAAGCTGGGCTCGGTTACTAGAGTGTCCCAACTCGATTACAAATTTGAGTGCCTCATAAGGGAGCAATGGAGACAGCCTACCAAGCTTGTCAGGCTCTCTAGAGCCCAGCTAGAGCTTTATGAATTCCATAGAGCCTGCTCCTCTATCTTTGGGGTCCCCAAGATTGACACAGCAGCTGCTTCTCTGGCTAGACAATCAGTGTTCCTCTCTGAGGGTGATGTCATGCCAAAGGATCCTACTGACAAGGGCATTTGAGACTGGCCTTAGGAGAAGCTTTGAGTGCCTCTCCAACCTGCTGAGAATGGCAGCCACAGCCTCTTACGCCTCAAGAGCCATTCTCAAATGGTTTCACATTAGCAAAGATAAGGAAGTGTCTGAGGCTGAAGCAGACAAGCTAACTGAAAATATCACCATGGCGCAATCCTTTTTGGTTGATTCTTCCCTGGACTCTGTCCTCTGGGCGGCCAGGGGCATGGCAGCTAACGTGGCTGCCAGAAGACGCCTTTGGCTCCGTTCCTGGAGAGTGGATGTGCATGCTCGTAATCCCTTGCTGAACAGTCAGTTCAAAGGTGCAAAGCTCTTTGGCTCGGCACTCGATAGGGCGATCAGACAGGCCTCAAGTAAGGAAAAGAAAACATCTCTTACCCACCTTCAGTCAACTAAATCCTTCTTCCGCTCATTCAACAGGCTGTTTTCAGGACAACACAGAGACTTTAGTACCTCTCATTCCAGGAATTTCTCATCCCAAGCAAGAGGAGCCAGAGGTAAGGTGTTTTGGCCCCGGCCCTACCAGCCCGCATCATACGGTAGGAGAGGATCCCCCTCGACAAAGAAACATGACTCCTGATGCCCTTTCCCCAGTAGATCTCAAGTCTATTGATCTGAGGGCAGGTTATAGATTTTTTTCAGAAAGGTGGCTGAATTCCACTTCCGACAGATTGGTAAGGGACACAGTGTCAAAGGGTTACTCCATAGAATTCACACGGTCCCCCAGGGGATCCTTTCGACAGTCTCCCAGGTCTAGGAACCCCAAGAAGCATTCAGCCATGCTAGCAGAGATCCAGAGGCTCCTGGACTTGCAGGCTATCGAACCTGTCCCGCTATCCGAAAGATTTACGGGACTTTATACAATATTCTTTTTGGTTCAGAAGAAGAAGGTGGTCACAGGGGTATACTGGACCTAAAGAGGCTGAACAAGTTCCTATGGTACCAATGCTTCAAGATGGAAACGGTAGCCTCCATCTACATGGCCATTCACCCCAACCACTGGCTAGCCTCCTTGGACCTGAAGGACGCTTATTTACACCTGCCCATCCTCCCAGCCCACAGGAAGTGGCTCCATTTCTCTTACCACGACCTTCACTTACAGTACCGTGTCCTACCATTCGAACTCTCCATTGCTCCCGGGACTTTCACCAAGGTGCTGATCCCCCTGGTCACCAACTTAAGACTCCGGAGGATAGCAGTCTTCCCATACCTGGACGATCTGCTGATACGTGCTCGCTTGGAGGTAGAAGCTACGTCCTCCGTTCAGGCCACTCTTGCTTACCTGCAGTATCACGGCTTTGTGATCGGCCGGGACAAGAGCCACTTGTCCCCAGCGCAGTGAATACACCATCTGGGGGTAATAATAGACACAGTAAAGCACAAGGTGTTTATCCCAACAGATTGACAACACAGGATACGCCATTTCTGCCGGAAATCCAGGCAGTCCCAGTCAGTTCTGTTGATGCTTCTGGTCTCTCTTTTGGGTCTGATTGTCTCGTGCTTCCCTCACCTTCAGTGGGCAAGATTCCACGCTAGGCCACTGCAGAGGTTTCTGCACCCCTGGATTTACCTCATCATGTCCAGATCCACAAAACACTTACAGCAGATTGTACAGCAGAATCCTTATGCTGGTGGGAGGATCCGGATCGGTTTTCGGAGGGAAGCCCTTTATAGGATGTGCCCAGGCAAATCCTGACGACGGATGCCAGCCTATCAGGCTTGGGAGCCCATGCCTCCGGTTGGGCAACCCAGGGTCGATGACGACAGCAGGACCTTTGCAACAGCATCAACTGGCTCGAGCTGAAGGCAGTCCGGCTAGCCCTGCAGTGCTGTCCCGGGACATTCAGACAGCAGCATATCCTCGTGTTCTCCGTCAACTTGACGACGGTCGCTTATATCAACAACCAGGGGGGATCCAGATCACCAGAGCTTCATCTAGAGGCTTCTAACCTATTCCGGTCTACCTGGCATCCCTAGTAGCCCGAAATATCAGGGGGAAAGACAATGAGAAGGCAGATCGGCTGAGCCAAGAGAATGCAGTTCCAGGAGAGTGGAGCCTCAACCAGGCGGTCTTCAACCAGGTGACTCAGAGGTTCGGCAATCACCGTCTGGATCTCTTTGCCTCTCAGGCCAATGTCAGTTGCCTCTTTTCCTGTCCAGGCACTTTTGCAGGACAGCACTAGGGACAGATGCCCTGTCATTCGAGTGGCCCCTCAGTGATTCTGTATGCCTTCCCTCCACTTCCGCTCCTGAGCTGAACAATAGTCAAATGCAGGCAAGACAACCACAGGTTAATCCTCATTGCTCCATTTTGGCCCCGCAGGCCATGGTTTGCGGATCTCTTGGTGCTGTCAGGATGTCGATTCTGGAGGCTTCCGCAGGTCCCGGATCTGCTCAGACAGGGCCCCTTGGTCCACAACAACCCGACCTTCCTCAAATTAACTTCCTGGCCCTTGAATCTCGGGCCTTAAGGACTTTAGGGATACAGATACAGATTCCATTATTCACACTCTCACAGCGGACAAGAGAGATTCGACCAGGAGGATTTATCAATCTTCATGGAAATCCTTCGTCCAGTGGTGTAGAGATCAGGACTGTTCACCTAAGTCACCAAGTATATCACAGGTTCTGCAATTTCTTCAAAGGGGCTTGGATATTGGGCTGAAGGTACCCACTGATGCGTCAGCTGGCTGCCAATGACTCTACACTGTCTTCTTTAGGGAATGACAGACTGTCATCCCATCCACACATTCGTAGATTTTTAAGAGGGGCTCGGCAGTTGGCGCCACCAGTGGTTCATAGATTTTCCACCTGGAATCTGAATATCATCCTCAGTGCGACCACGGAGCCTCCCTTTGAGCCCCTCGTGGAGGTCTCCCTTTATTTTCTCTCCATAAAAGTGACTTTCCTCATAGCCATTACCTCAGAAAGGCGAGTTTCCGAGCTTGGGGCGTTATCCATGGACCCCGCCCTCTGTATATTCAACAGAGAGTCGGTTACTCTTCGCCTTGATCCTTCTTTCATACCCAAAGTTAGTTCTTGTTTCTACCTTGCACAGGAGCTGGTGCTCCCCTCCTTTTGTCCCAATCCTCGTCGTCCTCTCGAAAAGACATGGCACACTCTTGATGTTTGCAGGGCTCTTAAGATCTACCTCCACAGGACCGAGCCCTTCAGGTGATCCTCAGCCCTTTTCATTCGCTACTTCCCTAGATATAGGGGGAAGAAGTCATCTAAGACTAATATCTCCAACTGGGTGGCGGGGTGTATCAGAGAAGCGTACAAGGCTTCCAACCTTCCACCTCCCTCGGGGGTAGTGGCTCACTCTACTCGTGAGATGGCCTCTTCCTGGACCTTTAGGTCTAGGGCTCCCTACTCAGAGATATACAAAGCGGCGGTGTTGAGGTCAATCCATACCTTCATGAACCACTATAAATTGGACCTTTTAAATTCGGCTGAGGCTGCCTTTAGCCACAAGGTCCTTCAAGGAATCCTGTCGTCTGAGCCTGCATAACCCTCTTGGGTTCCGCCTAATTGTTTTTTCCATTCTGTCTAGTTTACACTGCTATATACCTCCCAGTGTTCCGATCATCCGAACAATAAATCATAGAAAGAAAAAATGGGTCTCTTACCTGAAATTGTTCTTCTGTGGTTTATATGGGAGGATGGTCGGCCCTCCCAGACTGAGCCTAAGGCAACCAGTTCGGGGACCCTGTCACTCCAGAGGGTGACTCGTTGGGAGGCCCGCCTTTTTTCGTGTGGCGGATCCTCCCCCTTTTTCAGTCATACGCCCTTGAAGGGCGGATCCTTTTGCTATAGGCCCATTAGGGGTGCACCTTATATGTTATAGGTCCTTTAGGGGCGGACCTTACATGTTATAGGCCCATTAAGGGCGGAGCATAGTTCCCTAGCTTAGGGAGGCCGTACACAAGTAATTCCTGTTACTGTTCTGTAAGTCTGTGTTCATATAGTTCCTGGAGTATTCGGCTTCTTACAACTGAGGAGTTTCGGCGGGAAAGGCTCAAGCAAGCACTTTGGAAGCTTTCTAACGCCTCCTAGTGGTGCTGTGGTAGAAATACCCCCAGTGTTCCTCCCGTCCTCCCATATAAACCACAGAAGAACAGCTCCCAGGTAAGAGACCCAATTGTTCCTTCTTTGGACGACACATCCTGTAGCAGTTGGCCACCCATCCTGAAGAGGAAGTGTGCGAACGTCTGGCAGTCACCAAACTGACTAGCAGGTGACTTGTGGGCTACTGAAGGCTACTGTCTTGTTTGTTTCCACCCATTGTCTTCATCTCTTAAATCTAGGACCAACATGACCACTGCATTCTCTCTAAAATATAAATCCAAGGTCACACTATACCCTCTCAGACAAAGCTGTGCATGGTGCTTTTTTATTTTAATTTTCAGATGGTGGTCATAGCTTTTCTCCAGGAAAATTTCTAATTGGAATGTATCCGATTCAAGTGACATGCTTCACAAAAGTGAGCTGTTTGTGGTGTTTTAAAATTCTGGTTTTAGTCATACAGTTAGGAAAACACGCTTGAAAGTCTTAAACTGGTCAAGAAGAAAAGTGTAAAAGCCAAAAATCAGTTTTGTATTATGCAAAATTTCAATTTCTATTTGGAAGTGAATGAGATGTCTTTGTATAATGAAAACTTATTTAGGGTCCAGTTCTTGTAATATCTGTGGCCATAGCTTTTGACACCCTGTAATAGCTGTGGCTATGCATCTATTATATTGAAATGAACATTTACTTAATTTAAAGTAGAGAACTGTACATACAGCATGGCTACCTTTCCATTCCCCAGGACAAACTGTTAAGTCTGCTTCACACTTAAGTATTCCCTTCGTGCAATACACTGACTGGTTTCACACGCCCTCCCTCCCCCACCACACACGTGTGTGGTGGGAAGGGGGCGCCCATGAGAACGCCATTCATGGTGTGAAATATATACATGCATAGTCGGTGCCTTGGCCCATGCTGTGGCTGGCAGTCTGACAGTGGCCTGCCCAGCTTCCCCGTGAGGGGCTGACAATCTGCCCTGTTCCCTGTACTGGCCCCGCAGTGTGGTGGCTGTGCTTGCCCACCACGGAGCCACGCAGGAATCGAGACCTCCACAGCTTGTGTGGCTGCAGCCATGCTGTCTGCAATGTGAAAACTGATTTCAATACTAATGGGAGTTTTAACAGGACGTTGTATAGGTAACGTTTCAATAGTGTGGCAGGATTAGGTTTACCATAAGACATGATCAAAATTGCTGTTTTAAATCCCCCCCCCTTTAATTGGTGCTGGCGAGGGTAGTGAATGCGTCCTTTCGGCAGGGGAGGTTGCTGCCCTGCCTTAAAGAGGCTTTGGTGCGCCCCCTGCTGAAGAAACCATCGTTGGACGTAGATGCGCTCGCCAGTTACCGACCTGTCTCTAACCTTCCCTTTTTAGGGAAGGTTATTGAGCGGGCAGTGGCGCTCCAGCTCCAGG